>LR738712.1:762943029-763006356 GCA_902687465.1 Secale cereale
CCCCCTCAGCCCGAACTCCATTGGCGTGGACGTTGAGGCTAGATCGAAACTCGTGGAACACCGGAGATGCCAAGCCTTTTGTGAACAAATCAGCAAACTGAGAGCTCGAAGGGAAGTGCAGCACGCGGATGTCACCGAAGGCAACGCGATCACGCACAAAATGGAGATCGATCTCGATGTGCTTGGTGCGTTGATGTTGGACCGGATTGCACGCGAGGTAGGAGGCGCTGATATTGCCACAATAGACGATGGTGGCACGCTGTGGTGGGCATTTGAGTTCGTTAGGGAGTTGGCGTAACCAGTAGGACTCGGCAATGCAGTTAGCAACACCACGATACTCGGCCTCCGCACTAGAACGAGACACGGTGGCCTGTCGTTTGGAGGACCAAGATATGAGATTGGAACCAAGGAAGACACAAAAACCCGACGTGGATTTCCTCGTGTCAGGGCAACCGGCCCAGTCCGCATCTGTATGCGATGAGTTCCTTGGAGGATGATTTGTAGTATTGTAAGCTATAGTGGGAGGTGCCTTGGAGGTAACGAAGAATGCGCTTGATGAGCTGCATATGAGTGCCGCGTGGCTCATGCATAAAGAGGCACACCTGTTGGACGGCATATGATATGTCCGGCCTGGTCAAGGTGAGATACTGAAGCACGCCTGCAAGACTGCGATAATATGAGGGGTTGGAGAGAAGCTGACCATGGGAGAGAGACAGCTTGGAACTCGTGTCTATGCGGGTAGAGACTATCTTACAATGGAGCATTTGTGCACGCTCAAGAACCTCCAAGGTGTACTGTTGCTGACTAAGGAAGAGCCCCGAGGAATCCTGGGTAACGTTGATGCCGAGCAAATGGTGGAGGGTCCCCATATCGGTCATGTAAAACTCAGACTTGAGAGCCGAGATAAGGTGGTGTAATGTTTGAGGAGAGCTGGCTGTGTGAATGATATCATCGACGTACACAAGCAAGTATGCGATGGATGTACCATGATGAATAATGAACAAGGATGTGTCACTCTTGGAGCCATGAAACCCAAGGGAGAGAAGGAAGGCCTGAAAGCGAAGAAACCACGTGCGAGGAGCTTGCTTGTGCCGTAAAGAGACTTGTGGAGACGGCAAACATGATCCGGACGAGCGGGGTCAACAAAACCAGCCGGTTGAGAGCAATAGACCAGCTCGTTGAGATCACCGTGGAGAAAGGAATTCTTGACGTCCAATTAGTGGATTGGCCAAGAGTGAGATGTGGCAATGCTCAAAACCACACGGATAGTAGCCGGCTTGACCACCGGACTGAATGTCTTATCATAGTCCACACCCTCCCATTGAGTGAAACCTCGAACCACCCAACGAGCTTTGTACCGTGCCAAGGATACATCCATGTTGAATTTGTGGCGATAGATCCACTTCCCCGTGACAACATTAACACATGAAGGCTTAGGCACCAAAGACCACGTAGAGTTATTCATTAAAGCAGTGTACTCATCTAGCATAGCTTGTCGCCAATTAGGGTCTTTGAGGGCTGATTTGTAGGTGGGTGGAATGGGTGAGATGGAGGTGGATGGGGTGTCTGCAAGGAAGAGGCGACGAGACATGCAAAATCCGGATTTGGAGCGAGTACACATTTTGTGTGCGTTATTTGGTGGTGCAATAGGGACGGCACGAGGCGGTACGTGGTGCTGAGGAGTCCATGTGAGCGGTGATCCCGAAGAGGATTCGGTGGGGCTGGTGGCAGACTGAGCCGATCCGCGGGGCGCATGGAGCGAGCAGGATGCGAGCGCAGTGGGGCTGGCAGGTGCTGCAGAGGCGGGCGGGGATTGGGTGGAGGTGGACGCGGTCGGGGCGGTAGTGGTGCACCCGCGAGATCGATCGTTGGGTCGAGGGCACGTGGTGGAGCCAGGCGTGGGGGCGCGTCGCGATGAGCCGGCACGGCCGTGCATGGGGTGGTGGAGCCCAGAGGATCGGGGCGATCGGGTGGTGGATCTGAGGAAGCATGATCTTCTAGAGACCTGGGAAAGGAGATGGGCGGGATCGTCTGTGGACGTGCGGGTGTGTGGTTGCGTGTATGTGAAACACTTTTCGTCAAAAATGACATAGCAAGAAACAATAACACTGCGCGAATCCAGGTCAAAACACCGATACCCCTTATGTTCTATGGGATACCCTCGGAAGACGCAACAGACAGAGCGAGGAGAGAGCTTGTGGGCCATGGTGGATGATGTGTAAGGGAAGCACAAGCAACCAAATACTCGGAGATGATTATACGTGGGATGTGAGCCATGGAGGAGATAGTATGGTGTGACGCTGGCAATAACATGAGAGGGGTGTCTGTTTGGCAAGTATGTGGCGGTCTGAAGAGCTTCAACCCAAAAAGGAGGGGCGAGATTGGCTTGAAAAATGAGGGTATGAACCATGTCGTTTGTGGTTCAAATGAGGCGTTCAGCCTTCCTGTTTTGTGGCGACGTGTGCGGACAAGACAAACGGTAGGCGATGCCGTTGGAGGAGAAAAACGTACGGAGGGAGGTGTTGATGAACTCACCACCGTTGTTGCATTGCATGGCTTTAATCACTACGTTGTATTGGGTGTGGATAAAGGAGAAGAAGCGTTGTAGAGTAGTAGACGTGTCTGATTTTTGGCGTAGAGGGAAAGACCACCAGTAGTGAGTGTAATCATCCAACACAACAAGATAATATTGATAACCAGAGAAGGTTACAACCGGTGAGGTCCACAAATCACAATGTATGAGATCAAACGGTGCAAATGATTTACTAAAGGAAGAGGGAAAGGGGAGGCGAGGCTGACGGCCTAGCTGGCAAGCAGTACAAGGTGTATGAGCCTCCTTATTACAATCGGGAAGAACAGTTTTAGCTAATGTGGAGAGAGTATGAACGCCGGGGTGCCCGAGCAGGCGATGCCACAGGTCAGGTGATGTGGTGGCAAGCAGTGCGGACGCGGATGACGCTTTATTGCCGACGAAAGGGTAGAGGTCGCCGTTGCTAATGGAGATCATGAGAACTCACCGCGTTTGAAGATCGTTCACAAGAAAACCACACGGGTATAACTCAATGGAACAAGAATTTTCTTTAGTGAACTTGCGAGCAAAAATGAGGCTAGTGACTACGTGTGGAGAAACGAGAACGTTGGTGAGGCGGAAGTCGTGAGGGGGGAAGGCGACAGAGCCAGTGGCCGTGACGGGAATGTGTTAGCCGTTGCCGACAAGAATGCTAGTTGGTACATGCTTTAAAGAAGAACTAGACGAGGTAAGGGTACCTGGATTTCCGGTGATGTGGGAGCAGGCGCCACTGTCGAGGTACCAGTCCGGCGACGGAGTGGAGGGGAGGCCGCCGTTGCTGTAGGCGGCATTCAACATGGTGAGGTGCTCCCAGAAAGGTGGTGCAGGAGGGTAGTACGGTGATGACGGAGGAAGCGCCGGCTGATCCATCGGGTAGGCATGGGCGTGCGAGCTTGGCCGGGGGCCGAGAACCCCGGCGGAGTTGGGCAGCACCCATCCAGGTCGAGGCAGAGGGTGCGCCATCCCGTATGGAGCGAAGTAGCTCGTGAATGTAGCGGGCTGCGACGGTGGGCCGCGGCCACCAGAGTCGTGGCGGCCACGCCCGCTCCCACATCCACGGCCACGGCCATGGTAAGCACCGTCATCGCGATCACCACGGCCGCAGGTCATCTGCGAAGGCGGAGGCAGAGCCTGGGAACGATTGGAGCCGCGATCACCTGGGCGGTCGCCGAAATAACCCTGAGAGCGCACGCCTAATCCAGAGGCTTCGCCGGAAAGAGATGGGCCATGGAGAGCGAACGCCGAGGCGCTCTCCTCAGTGGCATGCTGGGCCTGGGACTCCTCCGCCAGGACAACGCGGGAGCGGACGGTGTCGAAGGGCGTGGTCCACGCCTGGTCGCTGAGGACGACACGGATGGTGTCGAGCCGCTTGTCGAGGTCGTGAAGGAATTGGGTGGTGAGATCCACCTCTTTGACGGCGTGGTCGACGTTGGCGAGACCGTCGGTGAGCAGCTTCAGGCGACGGGCATACTCGGTGACGGAGAGACCGCCCTGCTTCAGATTACGGTACTGGCGGTTGAGCACCATGAAACGCGCAGCCCGATTGGCGAGGAAGAAGTCCTGGATCTTGGTCCAGAGGGCGTAACTGGTGGTGGCGCCGACGACATGGTCGATGAGGGGATCGGCGAGGGTGGCGTAGATCCAGAGCACGATATGGGCTTCCAGCTCCGGGTACTGGGCATCGGCGTTGGGCGGAGGAGGGTGCTCGATGAGGAAGGTGACACCGTAGCGGACGAGAACGAGCAGGAAGAATGACTTCCACTTGTGGTAGTTGTGGTCGGCCGGATTGAGCAGGAATTTGATATGGTTGGTGATGTGATCGAAGAAGATCGGTTTGCGAGGGGCCAGGTGGGCGGTGCAGGAGCCGAGGACGAGAAGAGGGGGCAAGCTGAGAGGGGCCGGTGCTACCAGATGCGCCGAAGAAGATGAACGGGGAGGATCCCGGCTAGGTCGCCGAAGAGGTGGCAGGAGCAGTCGCCGAGGAAGAGAGGGAGCTCGGTGAGGTCGCAGTGTTGGTGGCGGCGGAAGAGGAGCCGGGCTCAACCATGACGACGGAAGAGGAGGGCCTGGTAACTGGTATCAAGTTGGAGGAAACAATTCTTTTCCTTGGTTTCAAAAATGAGAGATACTGAATGAGTATAAATTACATCGGAAATACTTTTTTTTTCATTAGACAAAATTAGTTGACAATGGAATTATTTTCCTTGGTTTCTACATAATTCATCCAACTGGGAGAATGAGGCTTAGGTGACTATATGGAATTCTTGTCCTCTTGCGACCGTATAAAAGTAGTAAGGAACTTCAAAGATGGCTTGGCGTGAATCATCTGAATTGCTTGGTCTTCAATGTTACCCCTGTAGTTCGCTGTAACTTATCTGAAGCAGTACTCCACCTACGGGCAGTCATGCCAACGTTGTTACCTCATGTTGAGAAGTCTACACTGGCGTGATCGAAAATCCTGATGCTTCCTAGTCCTAGGATGTCAGCAGGTTTTAGTGGCATGACAAGTGTGATTCCAATTCTAACAAAGTGCAGAACTTGTGTACATTATGTTTCTCGTATTACAAGCAATGACCGAGCTCTACTCCTTGCCCGCGCGGGTATGCAAATGGTTTGGTAACTTCTTTGCAAACTATATATGAGCACGTCCACCTAGCAATGGCCGAGATGTGCCCCTTGCCCGCACAGGATGTGAGCTATATATGAGGATGCTCTATCTCTCCTCTCACCCTTAAATAATTACAAAGAGCACCATTACATTAATATCTGTGTATAGTGGGACAACCATGATATTGATGCCTTCGAGCTATTTAACATTTTCATAAAGCGCACATGTACGTGTACAACTTCCTGATGTAAGTTATGATAAATCAATCATGCTCACAGTAGTTCCCTTGAAAATCATATTCTGAGATAGCCTGTGCGTTTGCCATATCAAGTCCTGTCGTCAAATTAGCTATGTGAAGTTTATTGACTAAGATGACCTACCTCACAGATTTCAAATATACTTTACACTTCACTTAATAACTGTGTAGGATATAAGGATGGTTTTAGTACATTCCACCAATGTAAACATATTTAGTAAAAGGGTATTTTCCTTCTGTATTTATTCAACCACAAAAGACTTTGAGTTCACCGACGAAAATGGCATAGGTATCTTTTTTTGTGTGTGCTAAATTGAGCAATTAACCAGTGTATCTACCAGACTGCCAATACTCACGGCAGTGACGGAATGAGATTGTTCTGGCATAAGTTAAATGGTATCTTCTACACTTTTTTTTCTTTCAAAAAGTGGTTGAAACCCCAAAGCCACCTTTTTTAATCATTCGACAGAGTATGACAAAAGAAATTCGTGGATCAATCCAAAGCCACCTTTCTGATGACCTCTGTCGCTACACCTACAAGCTCGATGATGACCTCGCACCAAAACACACCATCTAATCCGGTAGTATGCTGAGAGCATCAACCGGTCTAGCAGACACTCAGTATGCACCACATGCACACATACACTCTTTAATTCGCCGCACCATCCTCCGGCGTCCCATCTTTAGGAGGGATCAACGCATTGACCTTACGAGGCCCAACTACCGTCGACAACACCACGACTCTTGACAGCGCCACCACTCTGTGCGCGTCCATCCCCACGCTTCCAACGCCGAGACTACACCGCGCCACCCAGCCCAGACTCGCCGTGGAATACGGTAGATGCAACACCACACCACCTGTTGGCCCCTCGACATCTCAAAGATGGAAACTAACACCAAACGACCTAGAGCGTGTGACCAAAGATAGTGCTTGTAGGGGCATAGCTTAGAAGCATAGTCTGTTGTCTCTTGTAGCACATGGGCAAATTTTTATTTATTTTTGCTCGTGAAGCACATGGGCACTACAAGAAATATGTCAACTTGTGACCTTGACTATTGGTCACTGAAAGGTCATTGTTTTTCATTTGTGACCTTTTTTTGACAAAAAAACAGATGGTCAAAAGCTGAGGGTCGTAAACTGAAATTAACGACCTTCTCTGTGAGAAGGTCGTAGACGTTTACGATCAAAATATGCCTATTGTTTTGTTTTGGTCACTAGCAACCTCCCCAGGCCACGTAGGCATCCGACGTGGCAATCTGATGTGGCACAAGAATCAGCCCGGTCCAATTCGATTTTCTACATGGGCCTAGCCCAACAATTCAGTCTTTTTAATGTTTTTTCCGTGTGCTTTTATTAGCTACATGGGTCTGACCCAGTAATTCGGCCCATGTATTATTTTTTAGGAAAGCCCTTTTAATATATGTATTTTATGTTAATTTCGGTTAGCTACAATGGCCTGGCCTACAATTTGGCCTTTTTATTTTCTAGCGCACAACATTTTCCAATCCATTTATTTTTTATTTTCAGCTTTTTTTCCCAGCTCCAGTTTACAGATGGGTCCCAATGGTCAGAGTCATGTTCTTCAAATTTTTATATTCCAGTAAATAAAAACAAATATTTGAACCGGAACTAACTGAAAACACAAGTAATACTTCAACATATCAAAAAACCAATTTTGGCACATTACAGTAAAACATAGTTGACACCACGTTTATAATCGAACATACTTCACATCAGGTTTACAGCCACCAAGAACACAACTAAATATCAAAATATAACTATATATCAAAGTATAACTAGCTCCAATGAGCTAGAACTCAATGCTTCTTCATTTCTTGGAGCCCACGACGAAACACGAATGAAGTACATCATCTGCAAGTTATCAAACAATATGGTTAGGAGCAAAATAAAGGCAAATCTAAAAGCACGTTAACTTGTAGGCAGTGTGTGTGCATAAATAAAGAAAAATAAGCAAAATGAGGCATAGAAATCAGTGCATACAAGTAGTAACTATCAGCAGCAAGTAAATACTACTCCAATCACATCAGGTTTACAATCCCATAAATGCGACATTTTTATCATTGAAGCATAGAAGGACAAAGTAAACAACATTTCGATGTTTGAAACAAACAACCAGAATTTAAACGTTTGAACAGCAAGAAAATTGTTCCAGTAGATCATATCCGGTTTAAATTAACCCCTTTTACACCAATATTATGCAACATCAATGAAGTATACATACTGATCAGGTTTAATTAGCACATAGAAGCCAAATACTAGTAACTGATGTTTAGTACACAAAGACATGATTCGGCTAAGTAGACAAGAAAATGGCTATCGGTGTATAAATAGCACATGATTTGTATACATAACTCCTGTGTTCAAGAACTTGATTATAAAGCAGTACCCTAAAGAAGGTAGCAAACAAACATTTTACTTCTGAAGATAGGAAACCCAGATCAGCACCTTCACCATGACCACAAGCTTGACCTGGGTATGCATACTGCAAAACAAAGGGCATTTGATTAGGCGAAGGAAAACAACAGTTTAAATAGGCTAATGTATATTCTGTAGCACATAATACAACATCATGCAAATGCACTATAGACACTGAAAGAAGAAAACACATACCCACATTGTTATATATAGTTCCGCTAGGGATTTTTTTAAAATAATCAAATGCAAATAGGCAGAACACCAAGATTGGTTTCTGTACGAAAATAAACTACAGCTAAAGGAAGGGTAACCCATGAAGAAAAAATCCTGACATACAAAGGTAAGCTCATTGTGCAATTTCTTTTTCAATGTGATACACAATAAGCATAAGTAACAACCAAAATCTCTCAGTACCGGTCATTAACTAGAGACCTCTCGAGCGCCAAATCCCTAACATCCATGGCATCGAATAGAAGAGTTGGTGTGCAAAGAAAAAGCGACTACCTCTCAGGGGCCGTAGACGGCGGCGATGACCCTGGTGTTGCCCATCTCAAATAGCGCCGACCCGTCGGCCCTGGAGAAGACGCCGACCTCGCCCTTGAGTTGCGACATCTGCAAGGAAAGGTAGCAAACAGGAAGAATCAGAGGCAGTCGAGCCAGCATGAAGAGGATGAGGCTGCTGTGCTGTGGACAAGAAGATTTTAGCTAGGTATGACTGTTAAAAGAAATCAACAAGACAGTGTAACAGTAGCAGTCAGTATATCCCCTCCCAATCATACCATAGACGGGTATGCTTTGGGATGCCACCTCCCTCCCTCCCTCTATAATAATTGCTTAGGTGTTACTGCTAGTGCTAGACTGTGAACCTACCGAACCATAGGGACATCAACAGGATTTAACTTGAGTCCCTCAACCCCAATGATTTGCCAATGAATACTACTAATGTGAATGCCCATTGTTCTCAACAAAATGGAAAAACTATAATAATATCATCTTAGTCACTGCCCACTGCAATCCGCACCAGTGCATCAGTGCCTCAGATCACTCCCCATGGTCAAAATGAAACGAGTAACACCACGCGAAAGGACCCGCCCAATTCCTAGTGGAAACTGAAAAACCGACAGGAACCCGCATGAAAGCCCTCCGGCTCTACGCCGGGCACGAGCAACCCCCACGCTGCACCCAGCTCGGCCGCGAACGGAACCATGAGGAGTGCAATTAATCTGGAAAAAAATAGAACAATTAATCTAGAACCATGCAAGAACCTAGGTTTTACTATCATCATTGATTCCTAGAATAGCTCTGCAAGGAGGTCAGCATCATTGATTCCTGAAATTTTTAAGTATTGTTCGGTGAACTTAACTCAAACAATAATGGATGCGTAACACCGAGGCTCCTCGCCCGACATGGCCCTTGGCAGATCTGTCGCGGCGGCGAGCTCGAAGACGTGTCGCGCCTAGCGGATTCCACACGAAGATTTGGAGTTGCGTCTCGAACAGCCCCTGCACGAACAGAGCAACACCAACTACAAGAACAAAGCAACAAGTCCATTGTTGTCATGTGCGTGCGTGAGAAAACTACATTAGGCCTTGCCAAATGGAACAGAGAAGGGCGACACCTTGACTAGTTCCATGCCGTGGAGGAGTGTCTGCTACCTGAAGGAGGAGGTCGTCCTCGGTGCAAGTTGAAGCTGAGCGAGGAGAAGAAAGGCACGAAGAAGGCATCGGCAGCGTCGGGATCCCGCACCTACACGGCCTCCACCGCCCCTCCTTCCTGCTGCTGCAGCAGCAGGGACGCCATCATCTGGTACTCCACGTCGTGCTGCCAGGTGGAGTACTCCCCAAGCCGGTACTCCGGGTACCTGCGGCCGGAGACGACGGAGCCGGCGTCACGGTTGGTGACGACGAAGGAGAAGACGATGAAGATGCGGCAGAGGGACACCGCGAGCCCCATGAGGGAGAGCGCCATGAGCAGCGCCTCCAGCGCGATGACCGGCCGCTCCAGGAACCACTCACAGTAGGTGGAGGCGGCCCGGTGGCTCAGCCAGATTTCGCCGCCGAGGACGACGAGGGAGAGGACCAGGACCCGCACTGACGGTCGATGGTGGCGACCATGTCCACGACGGCCTCCGCCTCGGGCCAGTTGGATCTGAGGGTGGGGAGAAGGGAGAGGATCTGAGGTGGGGAGGGGAAGGATCTGGACCGGGAGCAAGATGGGGAGGGCGCCGCCACGCATGGAAGCACGCACACGCACACCGGCGAGCAAGCTAGTCGCGACGACGTGGTTGCTGGGCGGCATCTCCTCTCTCTCCGGCGAGACTGGCGCAGGTCGTGGTTGCTGGGCGGCATGTCCTCTCTCTCCGGTGAGACTGGCGCAAGCCATGGTCGATACGGGAGGGTGGAAGGGAGGAAGTGCGTGGGCGACGGCGGAAGGGAGGAAGTGCCTGGGCGGGGGAAGGGAGGAGGTGGCTGGGCGGCGGTGGAAGGGAGGAGGTGCGGCGCGATCTGAATCGGGGGATCAATGGGAGTGGGAGTTAGGGTTTGGGAGGAACGAGCGGAGGGAGGGCTCATCGCGGTGTGGGTCGATGGATGGATGGATGTGGATAGATGGATGGATGGATGTGTGCCATGTCATCGATCCATGGCACACACCTTTCCACCAATGAGAATTAAGTTTATTTTCTGAGTGTAAAAATGGTTCTTTTAAGAGAACATGAAATCTTTGAAGGAAAATGGACCATATTTTGTGAAAATGATCCAATATTGTGCACGTGTGTGTATATTGGGATGGGGGTTTTATTTCTTTGCATGAAAATGATCCAATAAACTTGTAATATGGCAATTCTTTCCATTTTTCGAGTGCCCAAAATAGTATTTTTTGTGAAGGACCTACCATATATTTGTTGCAAAATTGTAGCACATCATTTTTAGAAAATACTAGGCCATATTTAATGCACAATTGTCAAAATGGTTGGGTGTCCAAAGCTTTTATCCACCCCTGGTGAAAAAGACAATTTTCCGTCGATCAAGTTGGAAACGGGTAAAATTTGAACTGCAGCTGCCTCATAATTTGCTCTTTATTTTTTCAAAAATCATTTCTAGGTACATAAGTATCTATTTAATAAGAGAAACACAAAAGGTTTTCCAAGATTCAACCACTAGCTAGGATCGGTCATGCCTGCCGTTTTGACCGCATTTTGAAACGGGCATAAAAAATTCAAAAAAAAATCAAAAAATTGGAAAACCTTCGCATTGTGTCATTATATGTGACAAAGTTATCATAAAAAATAATAAACTTGTAATATGGCAATTCTATTAAATAAGTGTTCTCGAAAATGAGCTATCATGTGTGAAGATTCATGGCTTTCAAGCCAAATGATCAATCTTATGGCCACATTCATGGCATAGTTTGTTCAAATGATCTTATATTGTGCAAAAGGGTGCATCTTGGAATGGCAAACAATGTTGCCTAAGGAAGTTTTCACTTTCTTTGGACGAAAAATTTATTTTCCTTTTTTCGAGTGCCTAAAAGGAGGTTTTTTTGTGAAGGACCTCCCAAATAATTGTTGCAGAATTGGACCAAATCATTTTTATAAAATACTAGGCCATATTTAATGCACAGTTCACCAAATGGTTGGGTGTAAAAAGTTTTGATCCACCTCTCGTGAAAAAGACAAATTTCCGCCGATTCAGTTGGAAGCGGGTCAATTTTGAACTGTAGCTGCCTTGTAGTTTGCTCTTTATTTTTTACAAAAATCATTTATAGGTTCATAAGTATCTATTCTATCAGAGAAACACCAAAAAAATACCAAGATTCAACCACTAGCCAGGAACAGTCATTCCCGCCGTTTTGACCGCATTTTGAAACGGGCATAAAAAATTAAAAAAAAATTAAAAAATTCGAAAACCTTCGCATTGTGTCATTATATATGACCAAGTTACCAGGAAAAATAATAAACTTGTAATACCGCAATTCTTAAAAAAAAAGTATTCTCAGAAATGAGCTATCATGCGTGAAAATTCATGGCTTTCAAGCCTCATTCATGGCATAGTTTGTTCAAATGATCTCATATTGTGCACAATGGTGCATCTTTGAATGGAAAACAATGTTGCCTAAGGGAGTTTTCACTTTCTTTGGACGAAAAATTCATTTTCCATTTTTCGAGTGTCCAAAAGGATGTTTTTTTGTGAAGGACCTTCCAAATAATTGTTGCAAAATTGGACCAAATCATTTTTATAAAATACTAGGCCATATTTAATGCACAATTGACCAAATGGTTGGGTGTAAAAAGTTCTGATCCACCTCTCGTGAAAAAGACAAATTTCCGCCGATTCAGTTGGAAGCGGGTCAATTTTGAACTGTAGCTGCCTTGTAGTTTGCTCTTTATTTTTTACAAAAATCATTTCTAGGTACATAAGTATCTATTTAATCATAGAAACATCCAAAAAATACCAAGATTCAACCAGTAGCTAGGAACGGTCATTCCCGCAGTTTTGACCGCATTTTGAAACGGGCATAAAAAATTCAAAAAAAATCAAAAAATTGGAAAACCTTCGCATTGTATCATTATATATGACCAAGTTACCAGGAAAAATAATAAACTTGTAATACGGCAATTCTTTTAAAAAAGTGTTCTCAGAAATGAGCTATCATGCGTGAAGATTCATGGCTTTCAAGCCAAATGATCAATCCTATGGCCACATTCATGGCATAGTTTGTTCAAATGATCTCATATTGTGCACAAGGGTGTATCTTGGAATGGCAAACAATATTGCCTAAGGAAGTTTTCATTTTATTTGGACGAAAAAATCATTTTCCATTTTTCGAGTGCCCAAAAGGAGGTTTTTTGTGAAGGACCTCCCAAATATTTGTTGCAAAATTGGACCAAATCAATTTTCTAAAATACTAGGACATATTTAGTGCACAATTGACAAAATGATTGGGTGTAAAAAGTTTTGATCCATCTCTCGTGAAAAAGACAAATTTCCGCCGATTCAGTTGGAAGCGGGTCAAATTTGAACTGCAGCCGCCTCATAGTTTGCTATTTATTTTTTCCAAAAATCATTTCTAGTTACATAAGTACCTATTTAATCATAAATACATGGTTTGACGGCGATACGTCGAGGTTTGGGCGGTGGTCGAGGGCCCCAACTCTAGAGCGCGTAAACTCGCATGCCCGCCGCGTGGTTACCGCGTGATTGTGGCATTGCCATGTGTTCTGAGAGGCCTAGGCATGTCTAGTGGGTTGGGCACTCCCCAGGTAGGTGCTAGGAAGAAAATTACAACATAAGATTCTCACAAGGAGACCAATCGATGCTCAAACATGAATTAGCAGCCAAGTGTTTGATTAGCGGTACGGGAAATGCACATGGCTAATGGGCGTGAGTTTTGGTTGAGGATGATCAGTTACTAAGAAGACCGTCTTCACAAATTTTCAGCTCAAAAGGAGGAGTCTAGGTGGTACTTGCTTCGCAAAGTACCACACTGGACATAAATACGAATGTTGAAGCTGGGCTCAAAATAATGAATGGATTGAGCTGGAATTTGGTGGAGGATAGTTATTTGGGCATAGGAAAGCACTGTAGAAAATGGATACCATTTGGACGTGCCAAAGTGGTACTTCCTTCACAAAGTGTTTTTTTGAACATAATAGGAAAATGAATATTTTCGAATTATTTTTGAACTAGGCAAGGAAGGTTTTTCACATATTTGACGAGATATGACCCAAAGAATTTATGAGATTTTTTGGGGAATTTTGGGAATAATAGAAATATATTTTGCTTCACAACCTAGGGCAAAAACTGCCACATGGACATGACACATAGGCAAAACTGATGAGTTGGCGCCTAGTCGTAGCAACCCACCACAATTTACAAGGTTATGACCATCTATATTGGTCATGATCAGCTAGAAATAAGGCAGCGGGCCTGTGCTATCTGCTTTATGACCATTTCGTGTAAGGAAATTACGACCTTTCTGATCAAAATGGTTGTTATAGTTTAGGGTTTGGAGCCCCCCGAACAGCTTTTGACCAATTGGTCTGAAATGGTCATAGATCTATGACCAATTCTTCCAGGGTCACTCACAGCTATTCCACTCGAGTACAATCTGGCAGCCCTGAATTCTATCTAATTTGAGATGCGATGCTATAAGCTTATCGCACGCACGCACCACCATGGTGTTACTAGGAAGCGCCTGATACCTTTGAAGTTTGTAGATGAAAATGACAAAAGTTACTACTTCTGGGATTTTTTTTGCAATTATCCTGTCTCTGTCAAACCGGATATTGATTCTGCAACATCTGTTATCAGAATTCGAGCAGACTGTTGCTCCAGGATCAGATGTCGTGGACGACGCCTCTGGTAAGAAAGTGGATATGGTAAGCACCACTCTTGGCAGCCGTGGGACGGGCCTGTTGCAGCTCGAAGCAGTAATGAAGGAAAACACAACCCTCGGCATCGGCGACAACAGAGATGTGAGGTTCTACAACAGCAGAGCACAGTCGCTTGATCCTTGAAAGTGAAGTGAAGTGAGAAAGTTCTTTTGGAGTTTACTAGCAAATATGCCCGTGCGTTGCAACGGGATTTTTTTTACATAGCGTAACCGAATAAGCATAACTCAAGAACCTCCTGTCGGTGTACAAAAGTAGGGGCGCTCTTTTGTACCCCCTTACATGTGCACGGGCAGTCAGAGCCACGCCTGCGACCACACGTAACGAAGCAGAGGAGGGAAGCTAGAGACACAAAGTTACCAGAGCAACGCCAAGACGGTGGCGCAAGAAGGCCAAGCAAGAAGACATGCTCTCCCCCGACAAGGACTCCTGCCGGGACGGCCTGCACGCCCCCGGCTAGAACCCTTGCCGGGGTGACTCACCCAAACGCCTCCGTCGCAGCCACCCTTGAGCCTAGGGGCTCCAACATCATCGACAACATTGGAACCAAGGCTCGAGAAGCGCCCACGTGATGGCATGCAGATCTTTGTAAAGACAAAGGTCTATGACTCCCAATATGAGAACCAGACGACAAGGCAATCACAAGGCTCGTTGCCGAGGATGCCCACGAGGCCCAGACAAGGCTCCTCGCCAAAGACACCCCGAGGCCCCAGCAGGCGTCTTGCCGAGGAAGCTCGCATAAGCCCCGGCAAGCCTCTTGCCGAGGATGCTCACAGGGGCCCCGGCGAGACCCTTCCTGGGAACAGACGTAGGACCGCGGCAAGCCCTTGTCGCCCCGTCGTCGCCCCAACTCGGCGGCCGACCCACTAGCCCAGGCAGGTACCTACGTAGCTGTACGTGGCTCCTAGTCCAGCTAGTCAAGCACCTACGTGGTGGCATGCAGATCTTCGTGAAGACCCTACCACCACGCCATCTCAGCTGCCTGCCCCGCTGGCCTGGACGCGCGTCGCAACCAGACGGAGCGGCCAGGGACGGGACGGGCCTCGTTTCCGTCCCCGATAAAGCAAGAGGACACCTAAGTAGCGCTTTGAATGCGTCTTGTCCCATAATGGCATGAGATAAGCATGTGCACTTTACACCTTTCCACGTCCTGTGTGCCATCGTGGTAGCCCCTTTGGACTATAAAAGGAGGCACGCGGCATACTGGAGAAGGATTCGGATCTTTGGAACTAGACATGCACCGTAACTATTTCAAGAACTCAAGAACACTCAAATACACACCAAAGCAGGACTAGAGTATTACGCATTCTCGCGGCCCGAACCTGGGTAAACGATCCTTGTACTTACTCTTAGACCCGCTCTTTGCACAACCTCGCGCCCCTCAACCGTAGAAGGGATCCCATAGGTGTCGTTTCCACAGACATCTTTGGCGCGCCAGGTAGGGGGCGCAGTTGTGAAAATCCGGTCTAGAAGTTAGTGTGGCAGTTCTCCATGGCCATGACTTCCAAGGAAGAGAATGACCAAGCGCGGGGAATCATCAGCAAGTGCGGTGGACGCCCACGCAGCAACAGAAAAGATAAGTCACGCAAAATTTTGAGTAATTCCTTTTTTCATAAGGTTATTCTCCTCGGAGATCTTGCTCTCTGTATGATCAACCTGTATGCAATGGGGCCCTTTGATGCGTCTCCAACGTATCTACTTTTCCAAACCCTTTTGCCCTTGTTTTGGACTCTAACTTGCATGATTTGAATGGAACTAACACGGACTGACGCTGTTTTCAGCAGAACTGTCATGAAGTTATTTTTGTGCAGAATAAAAAGTTATCGGAATCGCTTGAAAATCAACGAAGAATTATTTCCGAAAATATAGAAAATACCTTCAAGAAGATCCACACCAGGGGGCCTTGGGCCAGTCCACGAGGGTGGGGGGCGCGCCCCCTGCCTCGTGGGCCCCCTAGTGCTCCACCGACGTACCCCCAGATCCTATATCTTCCGTTTCGGGGAGAAAAAAATAGGAGAGAAGGAATTATCGCGTTTCACGAGACGGAGCTTTCGCCAAGACCTAATCTCTCTCGGGAGGGCTGATATGGAGTCCTTTCGGGGCTCCGGAGAGTGGAGATCGTCGCCATCGTCATCATCAACCCTCCTCCATCACCAATTCCATGACGCTCACCGCCGTGCGTGACTAATTCCATCGTAGGCTTGCTGGACGGTGATGGGTTGGATGGGATCTATCATGTAATCGAGTTAGTTTTGTTAGGGTTTGATCCCTAGTATGCACTATGTTCTGAGATTGATGTTGCTACGACTTTGCTATGCTTAATGCTTGTCACTAGGACCCGAGTGCCATGATTTCAGATCTAAACCTATTATGTTTCCATGAATATATGTGTGTTCTTGATCCTATCTTGCAAGTCCATAGTCACCTACTATGTGTTATGATCCGGCAACCCCGAAGTGCCAATAATCGGGACCACTCCTAATTATATCATTTTTGGCTGCTACACTATGTTTCCTTACATTTCCAGCTTCAACATTAAAATGCTTGTTCTTTCCTCATTTGCTAAACTATCTTCTTTTGTATCAGGTGAAGCAATTCCACTCGAGTACAATCTTGCAGGTCTGAATGCTATTTCATTTTGACAAGGGGTGCTATATTGGTCAGGAGCTGATCGCACGCACACACCACCGTGGTGTCATCAGGAAGCGCCTGATACCCTTGAAGTTTGTAGATGAAAATGACAAAGGTATTTATTCTGTGCTAAATTATGCAATCATCCAGTCTCCGTCAATCAGATATTGATTTTGCAACCTCTGTTATCAGAACTTGAGCAGGCTGTTGCTCCAGGCTCAGATGTCATGGATGAGGCTTCCGGTAAGAAAGTCGGTACGATAAGCACCGCTCTTGGGAGCCGTGGGATGGGCCTGTTGCGTCTTGATGCAGCATTGAAGCAAAACGCAACCCTCGCCATCAGCGACAACCAAGAGGTGAGGGTCAAGGCGATTAAGCCAGACTGGTGGCCGGCTGAGTGGACAGAGGTCTTGGACAGCAGAGCGTAGCCGCTTGATCTTTCTAAGTTCCAGTACTTGACCAAAACCTCGCGTGAAATGAAGTAATGAAGTTCTTCGTAGTTCGTAGAGGCAAATCTGAAGGATCTGGGCGCCAATTCTTTCATACAGACGCTGTGAGTAGGGGTGGAGTTTCATATAGTTTAGCGAAGGTCACCTGACCGTGGTCTGTGGTCTCCCAGTTTCAGGACCTAGTTTCTTGGTCTATTGTCTATCAATTTCTGCACCTAGTTTCTTCCTTACTGTACTCCCTTGTGTCAATGATAGATCAAGAATAAGCTACTGTGTACAAAGTATAAACTGAAAATAAGTCCCCTGTTTTAGGGTTTGCCAGTCCCCAAATGTTTTCTTTCGAACGTTTCTGAGCCGGCTGATCCAATTTTACAGATATTTTAACCCGTCAGTAAGTTGTTGTCGCCTCTGTTTTGTATCGAGCGCCTTTTTCTGTCGACATCGTTTGAAGCTCCGAATTGGCCGCACTTCAAAAGATATGTCTTGTAAAATGGGAGATATTGAACTGTAGTACATAGTAATCATGGTTCCTATCAATCAGCCTATTTCAGACACTGAATAAACTATGTGAATCTTCTCAGTTGCTTTGTCTGGTTCCATTGTTTGCTGTAAATCCTCTGAAGCAATACACCTCCAACCGGTAACCACACCGATGTTGTTACATCGTGTGTAGACATCGCTTGATGTAAATCCTCGGATTACACCTCCAGCCAAAAATCATACTGATGTTGTTACCTCGTGTGCAGACATCTAGACAGGTGTTATCACAAATCCTGATGCTTCCTAGTCCTAGGATGTTACTGGGTTTTGGTGGCATTTGCAAATGCAATTCCGGTTCTAACTAACTATAGAACTTGTGCACATTACGTGTGTTGTATCAGTGGTGTGAACCAAACGAAGACAACTCTACTCCTTGCCCGCACAGATGGCTTGATGGCTTCTTCACAAACTATATATGAGCATGTTTCACCTAGCAACGGCCGAGCTCTACTCCTTGCCCGGGCAAATTGCAAGAGCATGTTCTATCTCTCATCTCACCCTTAAGTGATTAGGACCGTCATTACATTACTGTCAGTAATGTATGGCGCAACAACCATGACATTGATGCTTTTGAGGCATTCAACATTGTCATATAGAGCACATGTTTACTACGTAGTACTTCCTGATAGAAGTTCTAGTAAATCAATTCAAGCTCACAATGTCTCCAGCAAGAAAGTTGGTATGGTAAGCACCACTCTCGGGAGCCGTGGAATGAGCATATTGCGGCTCCAAGCAGCACTGAAGCAAAACACAACCATCGCCATGAGTGACAAAGGAAATTTGAGGCAGCTGGGTGGACACACGTCCTAGGATAGCAGAGCGCAGTCGCTTGATCCTTGTAAGTATGTTCCAGACCAAAACTTCCACTGAAGTGAACTGATAAAATTCTTCGGAGTTCATTCAAGGAAGCGCCGTTAGGGAGCAGTTTCAGACAATTTCGCAAAGGGTACCTGACCGTCTCCTGTGGTCTATCAGTTTCTGGAGCTAATTTCTTCTTTACTCTACTCCCTTGTATCAGTGACAGATCAAGAGTAAGCTAATGTACAAAGTATACACTCAAATAAGATCCCAGTTTTAGGGTTTGCCACTTCCGAAATGTTCTCTTTCGAAAGTTTTTCAGATGCTCTATTTTTGCAGATATTTTATCTTGTCATCAAGTCATGTCCAAAGTTGTTGATTTGTGTTCTGAATGAAGAAATATCTTCTCATGCTATACTTTTTTTGCGAGAAAAATATCTTCTCATGCTTAATTAGCTAAAATTCACTGAAACAACACTACAGGCGCCTCTGTTCTGTTTTGAGCGCGCCTTTTGCTGTTCATTTTCTTCCGAGCACTTATTTCTCACTATACGGGTGCACCTAGACAGACCATCTTATACAATGAGAGATGTTGAATGAATCGTTAGAGCGTAATAGTACAACTTTGTACTCAATTTGTTTCAATTAATTTGGATGGGAGGGAGTATTTCTTTTGTTTCAGACTAGAAATAAATACTCCTTTTTAAGGAGTGGTCCATGATTTCCAAACATGGCAGGTTAGAATTGTAAACGTCGAAGGAAGCGTTGAACCCTTTGCTCGGGCCGCATGTGTATATATATCATGGGTGCCGTGGCTTACAAGGCGATCGAGAGAAAGATCGATCGTGATCGGTTTAAATAGATAGAGGATAAGAGGAGGTTACAACAGAAGTAGAGATATAAGGAAACTAGGTTTAAACAACTAGTCTTTCTCTATACAATATCATCTAACACTCCCCCTCAATCTAAACCTCAAGAAACCTTTGCAAGGTGAAGATTGTACTTGAACTCATTTAATCTCCTCATAGTAAGAGGCTTGGTGAAGCCATCAGCAAGTTGATCTCCAGTAGGTATAAACCGAATGTCAAGTAATTTTCGAGCTACCGTTTCTCTGACAAAGTGGAAGTCAACTTCAATATGTTTGGTACGTGCATGAAAGACAGGATTAGCTGAAATGTAGGTTGCACCAATATTATCACACCATAACCTAGCAGCTTGTGGATCTTTTATCCCAAGTTCATAAAGC
The DNA here is from genome assembly GCA_902687465.1 of Secale cereale. NCBI lineage: Eukaryota > Viridiplantae > Streptophyta > Magnoliopsida > Poales > Poaceae > Secale > Secale cereale. The sequence continues at coordinate 762,962,955 of LR738712.1, forward strand.
AAGGTTTGTATCCACATTACTTCTGCAGTAGCATTTGCCAAAGCTTTATATCCAGCCTCTGTACTTGACCTTGAGACGGTAGCCTGTTTTCTTGCACTCCATGATATAAGATTAGTTCCCAAAAACACAGCAAAACCATCTGTAGATCTCCTATCATCAGCACACCCTGCCCAGTCTGCATCAGAATAGGCAGTAACAAGTAGAGATGGAGACTTGGTAATCTCAAGTCCAAGTCCTTCAGTAAACTTAAGATATCTTAAAATCCTCTTAACTGCAGTCCAATGAGTTGTTCTAGGTGCATGTAAATAATGGCATACTTTATTCACAGAGTAAGAAATATCAGGACGTGTGAGAGTTAAATATTGTAAGGCACCTACAACACTTCTGTAATTAGTTGCATCCTCTGGTCCAAGTGCTTCTCCACTCTCAATCATAAGTTTTTTAGAAGTTGAAATTGGTGTACTCACAGGTTTACAGTTTTGTAGACCTACTCTTCTGAGTATATCAGCAGTATATTTTTCCTGTGTAAGAAGTATACCATCCTTGACTTGCTTCACCTCAATACCAAGAAAATAGTGAAGATCTCCCAAATGTTTGAGAGCAAATTCTAACTTAAGATCTTTAAGCAAACAAGTAGTAGCATCAGCACTTGAACTTGCAACAATTATATCATCAACATAAACAAGCACAAATATGGTGATACTGTCTCTATGATAGAAGAATAATGAAGTATCTGCCTTTGATGCTGTAAATCCAAGTTGTTGCAACTGCATGCTCAACTTTGAATACGAGGCTCTAGGGGCCTGTTTTAAACCATACAAGGCTTTATCCAACTTACAGACATAATGTGGTGTGCTTTGATTTTCATATCCAGGTGGCTGCCGCATGAACACTTCTTTCTCAAGAACACCATGAAGAAACGCATTCTGAACATCTAGCTGTCGTAAACTCCAACCTCTAGAGATAGCAATAGATAATACAAGTTGAATAGTAGCTGCCTTAACAACAGGGCTAAAAGTATCTTCATAATCAATACCAAATCTCTGCTTAAATCCTTTGGCAACTAGTCTAGTCTTGTACCTATCTATACTTCCATCAGATTTTCTTTTTATCTTATATACCCATTTGCAATCTATAATATTGCTGCCTTTCTTTTGAGGTACTAAATGCCAAGTCCTATTTTTCATGAGAGCATTATATTCATTATCCATAGCCTCTTTCCATTCCTTATGAGCTAAGGCATCATGCAAATGATTTGGTTCTCCAACACTACTAAGAAAAGCATGTTTGACTTTGTCATATCGAATCGTACCATCGGTAAGTTTTCTTTCTTTGACAATACCTGATTGTGACCGAGTGTGTCGACGAGAAAGCTGAGGTACCACTGTTGATGTAGCCACAGAAGATCCAGGTGCAGAAGGGACATCCGCAGAAAATCCGGGCGCAGGATCTGAGGAAGATCCTTCCTCAACTGATCCCGAGGGGCTGGCCGACCGAGCCGTGTCGTCCGTGTCGACAAGCGAACAAGTGGCGCTCGGTGAGGAGTCCCCGCCCGCGCCTGGGCTGATTGGGTCCAGCTGGTGGGACCTGTCAGCCACGCCCGCGCCGGGGCTGGCGGCTTCAGCCAATCGTGGATCCAGACGAGTGGGGTCCGTGTAGGATCGAAAGTAGGTCTAGAGGGGGGGTGATTAGACTACTTGACAAAATAAAAAATCTGCCTTTAGATCATGCAATGTTTTTGGCAGATTCACAATTAAGATCAATTCAAGTATCACCCTACACATGCAATTCTAGAGTATAAGCAGCGGAAAGTAAATTGCACATGTAAAAGAGAGGTGGAGAAGATCAAACGCAGTTTGGTGACACGAAGATTTTTGTCGTGGTTCCGATAGGTGGTGCTATCGTACATCCACGTTGATGGAGACTTCAACCCACGGAGGGTAACGGCTGCGCGAGTCCACGGAGGGCTCCACCCACGAAGGGTCCACGAAGAAGCAACCTTGTCTATTCCATCATGGCCTACGCCCACGGAGGACTAGCCTTACTCGGGGTAGATCTTCACGAAGTAGGCGATCTCCTTGCCCTTACAAACTTCTTGGTTCAACTCCACCTCTCGAAGACGGAGGCTCCCAAGCGACACCTAACCAATCTAGGAGGCACCACCCTCCAAAAGGTAATAGACGGTGTTGATGATGATGAACTCCTTGCTCTTGTGCTTCAAATGATAATCTCCCCAACACTCAACTCTCCTCACTGATATGGCTATGGTGGAAGAAAGGTTTGAGTGGAAAGCAACTTGGGAAGGCTAGAAATCAAGTTTCATATGGTAGGAATGGAATGGCTTGATCTCAACACAAGGGTAGGTGGTTCACTTCTCAGAAAGTGTATGGTAGGAGTGGTAGACTTTCTGATGGCTCTCTCCACGAATGAAGAGGGGGTGGAGGGGTATATATAGCCTCCACACAAAATCCAACCGTTACACACACATTTGACCAATCTCGGTGAGAGCGAAGTTAAAACTCGGTCAGACCGAAAGTTCAAATATAGTGAACGTTGGGATTTTCGGTGGGACCGAAAATACCATCTCGGTGTGTCCGAAGTGAGTCAAAGGTTGGAGCTTGCCATCTCGGTGAGACCGAAAGTAACAACTCGGATATTCCGAAGTGATGTCAATTGGTTACAGAAGGTTGGCAGTCCATTTTCGGTGAGACCGAAACTCAAAATCGGATGGACCGAGAAATTAGGGTTTGGAAGAATAACTGAGGTGGTTCATCTCGGTGGGACTGAGTTTGCAGAATTGGTTTGTCCGAGATTACTTATGAGTGTGTTAAGTAGTGAAGAGTGCTGATAGTTGAGGGAGCTAGATCACCAAGCACTTGAGCAACTAGATCATTAACACAACCTCATCCCCTTTTAATAGTATTGGCTTTTCCTATGGACTCAATGTGATCTTTGATCACTAAACCAAAAATAGAGTCTTGAGCTTTTGCCAATGCTTGTCTTAGCATTATGAGGGGTCCACTTCTTCAGACATTTCCATACCCATATCATCGAACTTTTCTGAAATGATTCTCAAGTAAATATTAGTTCAATGATATATATGTTGTTATTAATTACGAAAACCACCCGGGGATTAGTTGCACTTTCAATCTCCCCCTTTTTGGTAATTGATGACAACATATAGATCAAAGCTTCGACAAAAGATATAATCAATGAATAATATCGTCGCTTTGAGAAGTATGTGATAAACAAGAGCTCCCCCTAAATTTGTGCATTATTTAAAATTTGCGTTTGAATGCAAATGCACAATCGATTAGGATTATGGGTCACTCTTCCATGTCACATACATCTTGGTGGAGCGCACAAAATGATAAGAGTGAATAACATGCACTCAATCACCAAGACAAGAGTAAATAGCCATACAATAAGGAATAGCATATGATAAGAAATAAGCACACATTAAAGCATAGTATGACTAAGCACTCATTAAGATAGCATCAAACGTAGTAGCAAGCACACTTAAAGTTTCAGGAACCAAAAGAAATCAATGTATCTCAAAGAAAACCGGCAAAAGAACGAAAGACGAAAGAGCACTCTCTCTCTGGAAGCCCTATGATCTATAACAATTTCTCCCCCTTTGGCAACAAGTTACCAAAAAGTTCGAAAAGGTATAGAGCTAAGCGTCACTGCGGGCTCTGCTGGCGGCTCCCGTCTGGGTAGATGTCGGTGTAGAGATAGCTGCATCGGCGAAGATTTCTGCTAATGTCTGTGCTAGAGGAGTGGATGCTGGAGCTGGAGCAACTGCTGGAGCTGTAGCTGGTGCTGAAGTGGTAGCCCTGGAGTCTGTCACTGGGATAGCTGCAGATCTGGATCCTCTGGGAACCTGAGCAGTCTGGCGATGAGAGTCCTGGACTAGATCATCCTGCATAGGCTCTGCTCTCTCCTGCCTTGTCTCCTCCATGTCTGCCTCAAGCTTGTTGACAGACACCTGCATCTCAGTCAGCTTCACGTCCAGACCGTGGATCTTGTCCTCGACAATCCTCTCTAGGCTCTCCTGAGATTGCTCAATGCTGGCCAGGCGTTGTTCAATCCTCTGGGTAGCTTCAAGAATTTGTTCTCCAAAGCTCTTTGGCTTAGCTGCTGCTGCTGCTGCCTCTTTGTCAGCTTTAGCCTTCTTCGCACCTTCGATTTTGGCCTGTCCTTCAACTGAGGTAGGATCCTCTTCATCCATCACAACTACGTTGTCCTCATGCTCTGGCTGCAGTGGCAAGTGCTTCCTATCCAACATGAATTTGCCCGTGCCAAACTTGGCGTTGATGAGCATCTGAATCTGCGGAGCAAACCCACACGACCTCTTCTGGTCAGCTGCAGTCCTCTTAATGGTCTCTACCATCAAGTCCATCACCTTGAAAGGTGCCTTCTCATCGAGAATGTGCAGCATGTTGATAGAATAGCCTCGAATCATGCGGTGGTCTCCAGACTTAGGCATCAAAGTATGCCTCAGAATAGTGTTAGTGGTGGTCAGACCTGCCTGGAGATAGTACACTGAGCCAAGCTTCCATCCTTCCAAATCAGCAGCCGGGATCTCCTTGTACATGTTCTTCATGGAATCATGACTCTTCTTAGGAATCCCATAGACATCAATGTCGTCCTCTCTCTGCACTGGAGCGTTCAGAAGTTCTGCCCATTCTTCAACAGTCGAAGAAAACCTTTGACCTTCAGTCATCCAGGTGATCTTGCCATCAGGATAGAAGTGGGATGTGGCATAGAACTGCATGATCATCTCGTCATTCCAAGCTGTCAGCTCTTGACCCACAAAATCAGCAACTCCACATGCAGTAAAGCTCTCATGCACATGGGGAAAGAAGTCCCGGTGCTCTTCACTGTCAATATACTTCCAGTCAACATACCTGGTGTCAGCAACAATGGGCTTCTTATCCATCAGCACGGTCTCATAGAAATCCTGCTGCTCTCTGGTGTGGAATCTGGGGTCCACAGCAGTCCTTCTCCTTACAGCATATGGATCAGACTGTCTCCATAGCCTGAGACCTTTGTCCTTCCTTGCCTTCATGTCCTTAGCTTGAGGATGAGCATCATTGTGGAGTGGCAACTTGGGACGGAGCTTAAGCAACACATGCTCTTCATCTGATTCAGACGGTGGCATCTCACCTTTGTTCTTCTCAGAAGCTGGAATGCTTCTGGTTGTTCTCTTGGGCTTGGCTGGAGCTGCCTTGGCTTGAGCAGGCTTCTTGGGCTTAGAGGAGGCTTGAGCCCGAATAGCATCACCCATGAACTTAGCTTTCTGAGGAGGAGGCTGGGGTGCTTCTTCTTCTTCTTCTTCTGCAGCATCAACTTGAGGTTCAGCATATACTACCCTCTTCCTTTTGGAAGTCTTCTTCACCTTGCTTGGAGCAGGCTCTTCCAAGTTGAGCTTCTTTGCAACTGCTGACTGCTTTACTTTGCTTGTGCCTTTCCTTGACTGCTGCCCTTGGTGCTCTTTGGCAACCACATTCCTCTTTGGCTTGGAGGTAACTTCCTCAGCAACAAAGTCAGAGTCCTCATCATCAGAAGTTCTCATCTACCTGGTTCTGGTGGCTGCAGGAGGCAAACCACTAGGGGTGCTCCTCTCACCATCATCACTGGAGCTGCTAGCAGGACTTGTATCTGCCTCTGGAATTTCAGCAAACGGTGATTCAGACCCGTTCTGGCTGTCACTGACATCTGACATGGCTGAAAAACCTGTGAAAAGATAAGGTATAGGCAGAGTAGAAGAGTTATCACAACTGCAGAGGTTTTTGCAAAAAAAATGAGTTCAAAACTTAGTTTTGAGTTTTCACAGAATGTATTTCGGTCAAACCGATTTCAAGTTTGGTGAAACCGAAGTGTTCAACAGAAACCTACACACCACTTTCGGTCAGACCGAAATGGGTTTCGGTCCTACCGATAACTTAGGGTTTCACTGAAACTACGTTTCGGTCATTCCGATTGGCACAACTCGGTTAAACCGAATGATGCAGTGCAATGGCCAGAGGCCAAATCGGTCATTCCGAGTTCCAAAATCGGCTTCACCGAGATGCATTCCGTGGAAACCTAAACCTAAGAATTTTGCTCGAAACTAGAGGATCTGAACTAATGTATAGGGAATATCTCAAACGTGGATTGAATCATGGCAAGCCTATCGTGCAAGAATCGGATGGGGAGCACGAAAGGGATCGGGACACACCCTAACTTGGTGGTGTCCCTCTACGGCGGCAACGGTGGAGATGATTACCGTTGACGGCGGCGGAGACCTGCGGCGAGGGCGCACAGGCGACGACGGCGACGATCCGTAGACCAGGGCGACGGCAGCAGGGGTCTTGGGGGCGAACGGTTTGAAGAATTAAATCGCGCGCAGCCCTCAGGTATATATAACCCCATGCTGTCGGTGGGACCGAGTTGAAAAACTCGGTGTCACCGAGATGTATAACTGCTGTGCAGTTACGCATATCGGTCAGACCGAGAGTTTGAACTCGGTTTCACCTAGATGAAACCTAGATCAGTCTAAGCGTTTCGGTTGGACCGAGATTGAGAAGCCGGTCAGACCGAAATGGACTTAGAAGGTTTTGGAAGTCAGCCTTAGACGAATCGGTGGCTCCGAGTGCTCCTCACTCGGACTGTCCGAAAAAGACTTGTTCAAAGTTGTGATATGAGCATGAATAGAATTTGAGACAAGAAAGGATAGATAGCTAGGGAAAGGTGCTTAGGCATTCTTGTCCATCCATTTGGCCAGAAAAAGAAAACAAAACAATCAAAACAACAAATGGATGTCCTTGAATGGATAAAATCATGCATTCAACATGCTCACACAATAAGATAGCAACTGAAATATGTGTCAAACATGCACAACCAACACTCTAGCTACTAGCACACAATTTGTCGATGACTAGGTCATCTATATATGAGTATATTGACTTAGGAGCCAAATGAGAACATTTGATCATAGGTCATACTCATCGTTTAAGCACAAGTGGGGTTACCACTTTTACATAAAGCATTTATGTGTTCACATCATTTGGAGATGCTTTAGCTCAATTTTTAGAGCAAAGCTCCCCCTAGATGTGAGAACCCCTTTCAAAGGGTCAAACTAACCTTGGGTTGTCGTAGAAGACTTCATGTAGATGTTGAAGATGTGGATGCTCAATGTTGATGCAGATCATCAAGAGTTGGGAGCAATCCTTTGGATTAGGGCACTTTCAATACCTACATGGGTTAGTCCCACAAGGAACAAACAAGAATATCCATAGACATAGAGTGAAGTACACAAAGATGATGTCCATGAAAGCAATGATTACCTTGTCCCTTGACTTACCAACAAGAGGGTTTGTGACTCCATGAACTAGTGCATGATGTGGAAGTTGATTGCACAAGTTCTTGCCAAAATGAATATGAGTGAAGTTTGTTGGCGGAGTCACCCTCAAGAACCTACTAGTTCTTCTTATTTGGGATCCACATCATCTTGATGGGAATCCTTGGTGTTGTAGTTGAGCTTGACGAAGTAGAACTTGATGTGTCCTTGGGAACCCACTTGACCATGGCTTGAGGTGCTTCAATGAATGCATCAATCTCCTCTTGAAGCTTGTCCTTGGCCTTTAGCCTGTGGTCTTGTGATGGAAGGTCATCTTGAGCTTGTTCCACATTGGAAGAAGTAGGATCATACTTCTCCTTTTGTGAAACAAACTGTGGAGTAGGGTATTGACCTTCTTCCCACTCAACACCTTCGGCGTTGAACTTTCGCTCAAAACCAATCCCTTGATTCTTCCGGTGTCTTCCTTGTTTGCGAACAATCTCCTCAAAGTTCTTGCTTCCGGCAAGACTCTTGTAGACACCTTTCTCTATGATTTCCTTCAATAAGCTATTTTCTTGCTCAAGTGTAACTTGGCTTGAAACATTGTTAGTGGAATCAAGAGAACTACTAGAAGTAACAACAATTGATTTAACATTGTCATTGTTACTACTAGAGGAAGAATTTTTCTTATGTTTGTCATGCTTAGTCTTAATAGGTGGCAAGAAATTAGACAAGAGAAGTCGTTTGGCAAGATATGAAGAACTCTTCTTTCGAAGATCGTCATTGATCGCTTTTAGAAACTCATGTTCTTGCTCTAGAGTGAGCTTCTCGAAGCGTAGCTTCTCATGAGATCTTAGGAGCTCTCTATGATCTTCTTGAGTTGTTTCATGAGCTAACTTAAGAGTGTTTAGTTCTTTAGTTAGACGCTCAATCTCCTTCATAGCATTGTCATTCGACTCTTCTCGACTATAAAGACTACTAGCATTTTCATCATTACTAAGCTCACTAGATTTATCATGCAAGAGCTCATCTTCACCAAGCAAGTCATCCTCATCACTATCAAAGTCAATGAATTCAGGGTGTGTTACCTTGGGGCCTTTAGCCATGAAGCATCTTCCAATTCCCTCATTTGGTGAATCAAATAAGTCGTAGGAGTTGGAGTTGGAGGATACGAGTGCAAGTCCGGCAACACCTTCATCTTGACTATAGTCGGAGTCGGAGTGATAGCTTCCATCGGAATGATTGTCAGAGTCGGAGCCGGAGACCCATTCACCAACATGAGCTTGATGTCTTCTTCTTGTGTAGCTCCTTGATGACTTGTCTTTCCTCTCCGAATCCTTGCTTCTCCGAGAGGGTCTTCGTTCATAACGATCATCTCTGCTCCTTTCTCTCTCTCCGAGGTGACTCATCTCTTGCTCTTCTTCTTGGAGATTCTTCTCTTCTCTTGTGGGGAGCCATACACTCATTTGAGAAGTGTCCGGGTCTTCCACAATTGTAGCAGTTTCGATCACGACTAGAAGATCTCTTTTCATCATATGATCTAGACTTTGAGCTTCTTTCTTTGCCTCTATTCTTGTAGAACTTGTTGAAGTTCCTGACCATTAGGCTTATCTCTTCATTGGAAATTAGCTTGTCACTTGAGGTAGTAGGAGCATCACTTGTAGCTTTGTAAGCACCACTTGACTTGTTGTGAAGCTTTTCCTTATCCTTAAGTGTCATCTCATGAGCAACAATTCTTCCAATGACTTCAGTTGGCTTGAGAGTCTTGTAGTTTGGCATCATTTGGATCAAAGTGCACACGGTGTCATACTTTCCATCCAAAGCTCTGAGAATCTTCTTAATGATGAATCGGTCGGTCATTTCTTCGCTTCCTAAGCCGGCAATCTCATTTGTGATGAGAGCAAGCCTAGAGTACATTTCAGCGACTCCTTCACCATCCTTCATCTTGAACTTGTCAAGTTGACCTTGAAGAATATCTAGCTTTGATTCCTTCACAGATTCAGTACCTTCGTGCATTTCAACCAAAGTATCCCAAATCTCTTTAGCATTCTCAAGACGGCTGATTTTGTTGAACTCTTCGGGACACAAAGCATTGAAGAGAATGTCACAAGCTTGAGCATTATTTTGCAACATCCGCAACTCTTCCGGTGTAGCTTCGCGATCCGGAACTTTTCCTTCCTCGAAGAATTCACCTTGCATACCAACACAAATAATGCCTCATGCGGCTGGGTTATGACCAAGAATATGCATTTTCATTTTATGCTTCCAACTAGCAAAATTTGTACCATCAAAGTAAGGACCTCTACGATAATTACCCTCACTAGACGCCATACTCTCCTAGGTTGTGAAACCAAGCTTATGGAGTCCAATGCAATGGAAACCAAAACAATGGAGACCAAAGCTCTGATACCACTTGTAGGATCGAAAGTAGGTCTAGAGGGGGGTGATTAGACTACTTGACAAAATAAAAAATCTGCCTTTAGATCATGCAATGTTTTTGGCAGTTTCACAATTAAGATCAATTCAAGTATCACCCTACACATGCAATTCTAGAGTATAAGCAGCGGAAAGTAAATTGCACATGTAAAAGAGAGGTGGAGAAGATCAAACGCAGTTTGGTGACACGAAGATTTTTGTCGTGGTTCCGATAGGTGGTGCTATCGTACATCCACGTTGATGGAGACTTCAACCCACGGAGGGTAACGGCTGCGCGAGTCCACGGAGGGCTCCACCCACGAAGGGTCCACGAAGAAGCAACCTTGTCTATTCCATCATGGCCTACGCCCACGGAGGACTAGCCTTACTCGGGGTAGATCTTCACGAAGTAGGCGATCTCCTTGCCCTTACAAACTTCTTGGTTCAACTCCACATCACGACGGAGGCTCCCAAGCGACACCTAACCAATCTAGGAGGCACCACCCCCCAAAAGGTAATAGACGGTGTTGATGGTGATGAACTCCTTGCTCTTGTGCTTCAGATGATAATCTCCCCAACACTCAACTCTCCTCACTGATATGGCTGTGGTGGAAGAAAGATTTGAGTGGAAAGCAACTTGGGAAGGCTAGAAATCAAGTTTCATATGGTAGGAATGGAATGGCTTGATCTCAACACAAGGGTAGGTGGTTCACTTCTCAGAAAGTGTATGGTAGAAGTGGTGGTACTTTCTGATGGCTCTCCTCACGAATGAAGAGGGGGTGGAGGGGTATATATAGCCTCCACACAAAATCCAACCGTTACACACACATTTGACCAATCTCGGTGAGACCGAAGTTAAAACTCGGTCAGACCGAAAGTTCAAATATAGTGAACGTTGGGATTTTCGGTGGGACCGAAAATACCATCTCGGTGAGTCCGAAGTGAGTCAAAGGTTGGAGCTTGCCATCTCGGTGAGACCGAAAGTAACAACTCGGATATTCCGAAGTGATGTCAATTGGTTACAGAAGGTTGGCAGTCCATTTTCGGTGAGACCGAAACTCAAAATCGGATGGACCGAGAAATTAGGGTTTGGAAGAATAACTGAGGTGGTTCATCTCGGTGGGACTGAGTTTGCAGAATCGGTTTGTCCGAGATTACTTATGAGTGTGTTAAGTAGTGAAGAGTGCTGATAGTTGAGGGAGCTAGATCACCAAGCACTTGAGCAACTAGATCATTAACACAACCTCATCCCCTTTTAATAGTATTGGCTTTTCCTATGGACTCAATGTGATCTTTGATCACTAAACCAAAAATAGAGTCTTGAGCTTTTGCCAATGCTTGTCTTAGCATTATGAGGGGTCCACTTCTTCAGACATTTCCATACCCATATCATCGAACTTTTCTGAAATGATTCTCAAGTAAATATTAGTTCAATGATGTATATGTTGTTATTAATTACCAAAACCACCCGGGGATTAGTTGCACTTTCAGTCCGCCTAAGGGACCGCCCATCCACTCGCCGATTCATGCAGGGGAGGGGAGCGATCCTCCTGGGATCGCGCGCTGCCAGCGACAGGAGAACTGACGCGGGAATCCGCCTGGGATCCAGCGTCACTGCCAGCCAAATCAGCATGGGATCCGGCGCCTGTTTCGTCTTTATCTGTACACATAAAATGACGGCCAAAATCTGCAGAATTAAAATTTTCTTTGGAATTCTTTACATGATCAGCTTCACTTAATTCGCCCCCGTGATCTGGAAGAAGGGCTATTTCAGCACGGAGGAGAGCTCCTGCATTGGGATGAAGTTTGGCAAAAGGAAAGAGAGTTTCATCGAAGACAACATCTCATGAAATATAGATACGTCCCGTAGAAATTTCAAGGCACTTGTAGCCTTTGTGAAGATTACTATAGCCAAGAAAAGCACATTGAGTGGAACGAAGTTCAAGTTTATGACGGTTATAGGGACGTAGATTAGGGTAGCATGCACACCCAAAAATTCTAAGGGAGTTGTAGTCAGGCTTTGTATGATAGAGACGTTCCAAAGGAGTAGAATTGCCAATGACTTTACTAGGTAAACGATTAATAAGATATGTGGCAGTGATGAAAGCTTCATCCCAATATTTAAGAGGCATGGACGCATGAGCAAGTAAAGAGAGGCCTCCTTCAACAATGTGACGATGTTTACGCTCAGCAGAGCCATTCTGTTGACGTGCATGAGGACTAGATACATGATGTGCAATGCCTATGCTACGGAAAAAGGAGTTGAGTTTCTCATATTCCCCTCCCCAGTCACTCTGGACTGTTAGGATTTTTCTATCAAGATGTCTTTCAACAAGTTTTTGAAACTCTTGAAATATACTAAAAACTTCAGACTTATGCTTGAGTAAGTAGATCCAAGTAAACTTACTATAATCATCAATGAAACTGACATAGTATTTCTTTCTTCCAAAAGAATCTCGGGCATGTCCCCATACATCACTGAAAATAAGCTCTAAAGGAGCATGACAAACACTACTTGACCTAGGATAGGGAAGTTGATGACTCTTAGCACATTGACAAGCTTCACAAACTGAATCACTAAAAGGACTATGTGACAAAGAAAGTTTGCCTTTATTGACTACTTGCTTAAGTATAACTGAAGAGGGATGTCCTAAACGTTGATGCCACTTTGCCAAAGAGGGCTTGATGACGGAGTAGACCTGACGATGCTTGCGACTAAGTGCTCCGGATGTGATGGGGTAGAGGCCTCCAATGCATCTACCGTGGTGTAGAAGTTCCCTCGTTGCCCGATCCTTTATAAAAAAGTAACGAGGGTGAGTTTCAAAGAAGATATTATTATCAGTGGCTAAACGAGACATAGAAGCAAGGTTTTTGTCAGCTTGAGGAACATGAAGAACATCTTTTAACACTAGATCACGTTTAATCATTGGGGAATTAATAGAAGCTTGACCAATGTGCTGAATATCCATACCTCCACCGCTTGCGGTGTGAATCTGATCATTGTCGTTGTACTTCTCACGGAGAGCAAGTTGCTCTAGTTCACTTGTAACATGATCTGTGGCACCGGAGTCAACATACCACACACCATCCCCTCCTTGCTCACGCATGGCTGCAGCAACACGGCGAGCATCGGGCACATAGTCTTCATCATAGCGGTGCCAACAGTCCATAACTTCATGGCCATCCTTCTTGCAGAGTTGACAGCGAGGGCGCCCACGAGAGGAGGAACGGCGACTGTTGTTGTTGTTGTTGAAGCCACCGCCCCTTGATCTGTTGCCATTGTTGTTGTAGTTGCCGTCGCCAGGGTTGGGGTACTTTCCGTTGCCCAGGGAGTTGCCGCGGCCTCGCCGTCCGCCGCTTGCGCATGGTGACCACGCCCACGGCCGCGGCCGCGCGAGACGGCATTGGCAGAAGACTGGCGAAAGTTTGCGCCATGGAGAAGACTGAGACGAGCATCGAAACTGAGGAGCTGGCTGTACAGCTCCTGGACCGTGATCGGCTCCACCCGGGCAGCAAGAGCGGAGACAACAGGGTTGTAGTCCATGTCCAGTCCAGCCAAGATCTTGGACACGATCTCCGGATCGGAGAGCACAGCAGCAGTACAAGCAACTTCATCGGTGAGGCTTTTAATCTTGCCAAGGTATTCGGCCATAGTCATGTTACCTTTTTGGAGATTTGTTAGCTCGATGCGGGTGTTGATGGCTTGGGCTTGGCTCTGGGCGTTGAACATGTGTTGATGGCGCGCCAGACCTCAGCCAGCGTTTGGAGGGTGGCGACTTGTGCAAGGATGTCGCGGGAGAGAGAGCCCATGAGGAAGCCTTGGAGCTGCTGCTGCTGTGCAAACCAGAGGGTTCGGGCAAAGTTCAGTACCTGTTCTTCTTTGCCATCCTTGGTAATGGTGAGGGTGGCCGGCGGTGCCGGACTCGTCGCGTCGAGATGGTGTTCCATCTGCGCGCCCTTGATTTGGGGTAGGACGATGGCCTTCCAGAGGAGGAAGTTGCCCCTCGTCAGCTTCTCTTGCGGCGGCGATCCGAGGAAGGAGTTGGCGGAGGTGGAGGAGGACGATGACGCAAAAGTGGAGGAGGAGGTGGTGGTGAGCGCACCCATGGTGCTAGGCATCGTTGACGCGGAGGTGGTGGCCATGGCTGCGGTCGCCTGGGTAGCTAGATGCAATCTCTATCCAATCTATTGAGGAAGAGGCTCTGTTACCATGTAAACGTCGAAGGAAGCGTTGAACCCTTTGCTCGGGCCGCATGTGTATATATATCATGGGTGCCGTGGCTTACAAGGCGATCGAGAGAAAGATCGATCGTGATCGGTTTAAAGAGATAGAGGATAAGAGGAGGTTACAACAGAAGTAGAGATATAAGGAAACTAGGTTTAAACAGCTAGTCTATCTCTATACAATATCATCTAACAAGAATGCTGCGCTCTATGAATCAGAAATGGGACTGAAGTGAGTATCGACTTCTTTGCCCTCTTCTAACTGAATAGAAATAACATGAAACTTGGAAGACTGCCCGCGGTGAATCCTCTAGATTGCCTGGTCGTCAGTACTTCTCTGATTGTTCACTGTGTATCCTCTGAAGCAATACACCTCTAGCAGGCAACCACACTGATGTTGTTACCTCGTGTGTAGAAATCTAGGCAGGCGTAATCACAAATCCTGATATTTCTTAGTCCTAGGATATCAGGGGGATTTAGTGGCATTGTGAGTGGGATTCCAATTGTAACTAAGTGCAGAACTTATGTGCATTACGTTTGTGGTATTATGGGTATGGACCAAAGAAATACCAAGCTTTACTGCTTTCCCGCAGAGCTAGGCATATAGCTTGATGTCTACTTCAAAACTACATATATATGAGCATGTCCCACCTAGCAATAACCGAATTCCACTCCTTGCGAGCACAGATTGTAAACAATATATACAAGCATGTTCCATCTCTATTGTCACGCTTAAATGATTAGCAACAGCATTACATAAATGTCCGATAATGTATGGTGCAAGTGCAACTACCATGGTATTGAAGCTTTCAAGCTATTCACCATTGTCATAAACAGCACAGGTGTACAACTTCCTGATAGATGTTCTGATAGGTCGATTCAGGACCACAGTGCAGTTCCTAAGATGATCACATTCTGAGATAGCCTACAGTCAAGTCACGTCGTTGAATTAGTCATGTGAATGTCAGGGACGAAGAGGACGTACATCAGCGAAAGGGATGTGATGGTGAATGCGATTATGCCGGGCTGGTGGTCAGCTGATTGGACACAAATCTTAGAACAACAGAGGGCTGTGGTTTGATCCTTTGAACTAACCTGGTGGAAAATATCCATTGTAGTGAAATTCTTTTGAACTTGTAGAGGCAAAATCCAAATGATTCGTGTATCAAGTCTTTCAGGAAGGTATTTCAGAGCGTTCAGTAAAGATACCGTGTTCTATGATGTACCAGGTCTAATTTCTTGTTTACTACCTTCACTTGTACTCGTATATGTGATTTGTCAAGATTAAATCATGTTGCACAGAGTTCACACTCATATTACTCACCTTATTTACAGTTTGCCACTTACAAAATGCATTTTTTATTTTTTATTATCAAAACCGATGCTTCAATGTCGTATCATCTACTCCCTCCGTACGTCTAGATACATCAATTTCCACGACAAGTAATTCCGGACGAAGGAAGTATGATATTCTTTCTTGTGAGAAACTCATGCGGAAAGAAGCGTTCGGAGTTAAGTTAATCGTATCTTCTACTGTCATGCTCAATTAGCTGAAATTGCACTGCACCGAAATGACACTACAACTTGATTTGTCAGTGCTTGATGCTACTCGTTAGGTTCACATTGTAGATTTATTAAACAAATATCAATACTTTGCGCCTTTCTCCATGGCGAGTGAGCACAGACTTGGGGACTTTATCAATAACCCAACGACTACACCTCAAGCTGGGGATCACAATGATGTCCCTTCATCCGCTCGAGTGCTTCTTGTGTATACTTCTTTATTTATATGTGCCCTTCCACATGCGCTTCGCACACCATCAGTGGCTGGTTATCCTCTTAATCCTTCATTAGAGGGTTACAATGGACTTCTCCATTTTTTGCCACCGAAAACGGAAACTACGTAGGCATAATGGCAAATCCTGATGCTTCCTAATCCTATGATACCAATGGATTTTACTGGTATTACGAAAACAGTTTCAATTCTAAATAAGTGCAGAAGTTCTGTATATTACGTGTGTGGCATGCTGACTTCTTTCATTAAGGACGGTGAGCATGATCTCTCTTCTATTGAATAAATAATATCACTATTACATTATTGTTTGATACCATATGGTGCAACAACCATGGCATGGATGCTTCACGCAGTTTGGCACTGTGACAGTGGACACCTGTTCCAAGGGTCAGGATGGCTGGAGCATTAATGCCATGGAGATTTGAACGCCCCCATGTAGACGTCATATGTATTTAATAGAAGCATACAACATATGGATTTAGTAGCAAGTTCTGTTGCATCTGGGGAGAGGACATATATTTCCTCGGAGTCCTACGACGACGCTTCTGCGGCCTGCTTCCGTGCACGCTTGTCCTCCAGATAGGCGGCTCGCTCCTTCCTCCTAACCGTCCTCTCCGTCCTCCGTTGCTTGTAAAACTGGCGCTCGTTGAAGATGTCTTGCGGGAGGCGTTCGCGCCACTCCGCCATAGCTTCCACGTCCATCTCCGCGATGGCGAGGCGACGCTGGCGCCTTTGGTTGTCACGACGATCCTCGTCGGTGAAAAGTCGCAGGAGATGCGTGAGATCCTGCGTCGGATGGCTCGTCGACACGTCGAGGAAATTCATATCCCGACGAGGCCGCCGGAGGCGCCATGCCCCCGCGTCATACGCGCGGTCCGCCTTCTCTGCGGTGTCGAAGGTGTCGAGACTGAGGCGTTTTTCGTCAGAACGAGATTTTGGAGGAGAAGACACCGTGCGTACGTGTGGCGGGAGAGGGCGGGACGCGCGTCGCCGCGCCTTCACTGCGCCGTCCGTGAGGCATCAATGGATGCTGACTGGCACAGCAGCGCGCCGCAGCTTTGCCACTGATCCCCCTACGGGAACCGAGGCGATGAGGACGACGAAGCGACGAGAAGCGCCATGTTGCTGACTTGGTGGGCCCGCGGTTAGTTCGTGCCAAAACCGTTTCGCCCGGCGTCCCCGAGCGCCCCAGCGCACCGGGTTCGGCTTGAGTCCGCCCGCGCCAAATTCGGCCCGAGCCGGCGAAAAATGGGTTTCTGGGGACGCGGCTGGGATGATTGTTGGGCGCCGACGCGAAAAAATCGCCCGAGAAGGGCGTGTTTGGGACGCGGCTGTAGATGCTCTAAGCTTCGTGTGAGGGATTACAGAATGGACTGTCTATCGAGAGTCTGTTCTATGCTAGTAGATCGGAATGAGAGGAGAGCCCTCTAGCCTATCCACGGTGGTGGTGTGTTTTTTACAGTATATATATCTGATGTAGCCTGCCGCCAGGATGACTTGGGCACAAAGATGATCTGTTGGAATCTACCTCACAGAGTTCCAGTAAACTCTACGCCTCATTTAATAACCGTGTGGGATCCTGCCAATATAAAAATTGTTATTATAATAGTACTCCCTCCGTCCCAAAAAACATGTCATCAAAATGGACAAAAAGAGATGTATCTAGAACTAAAATACATCTAGATACATCCACTTTTATTCATTTTGATGACAAGTATTTCCGGACGGAGGAAGTATTTCATTTTTTTGTATTTATTCACCCCGCAGAAACGATGCAAGACACATTGTCCGGCTACTATATCAGGACATGCCATCGAACTACCAAAATTTCACATGTCCTACCTACATATTTGCTATGGGTAAGCTCATCCACGGCTTCCCTATCCCTTCCTAGCACCTTTGCCATCTTTCTCGTGGAATTAACGGTTAAAAACGCAAAATGCTTCCAGGCATATCAGCTTCTTGCCAGAGCTGAGCGATCCGTCGCTGTCCTCATCCTTTATGGAGGGCAGCCCGGCCATGGCACGGACCGCCCAATTTTGCTCTCGGGCGAGGGTGCACGCATTCCTCTGATGCCGCTTCTTTATGCTGCGGGCATGAATGGCTTCCTCCTCTTTTGATCGGTCACTGACCAGGCCGTCCACACAGGTGTTTAAGGGGGGTTTGAGGCGCCTGGCTATAGATGCTCTAATGTTAATCTGAATGCTATTCATTTACAAGAGGTGTTATATTCATCAGCGGCTCGCGCGGGTGAACCACTTTGGTGGCATAGGTAAATGTATAATGCCACTAAGAGTACTAGAAGAACGCCCGTGCGTTGCAACGGGGTCACATTAACTTTAAGAGTTCAATATTAATATTCTCATACATATCAAATCAATCCTTCCCCTCCTTCCGCCTGCCACCGAGACAGGGACCTAGACTTTGTGCTGCTCTTATTGATTTAATGAAAAAGTTATTTATCTCAGTTAGAACACAAATGCTTAGATAGAATCTGCATGTCAGGGAAGGATAATGTGGCTTGGATAGCATCTGCAAGTTAGGGAAGAATTATGCGATCGTGTAATATTTGGACAGGAACAAAAGTCATGAAAACATAAAAGTAAAGTTCATGAAGACACAAACGATACTGTCTTATCACTTCTCAGGTTTTAACTTTCTTATTAGTGTACCAAATTGGCTCAAATATCTACCTATAGTCTGAAAAATAAGAATGAACGAGATCACGCAATCAATATGGAGGTTGTCATGCATTTTTCTCTGTGCAGATCATCAACATGAATAAACAGGTACATAAACAGAAAAATGATGAAATGGAACTTATTCAGCCGATTGGTCTTAGAGCATTGTATAAAATTGATACTCCCTCCGATCCATACTACTTGTCTCAAATAGATGTATCTAGCATTGATATACGTCTAAATAGATCGGTTTCAGCGACAACTAATATGGATTAGTGGGAGTAGTAGTTCATGCAGTCAAGTGAACAATGGACAAAGCACTAAACATTCCTTGGGTGCTCACACACTCGACAAGTGGACGGTACTCTTAAATAACTATGATAAAGGGATTTCATCCAAAAATTCTATGTTGCAGAAGATGTTCTGGAATATCAATCTAAAGGAGCTAATTATCAAAGCTATAGTATGATTGGCTCGGTATCTTGTCTACAATTTAAGATTAACAATTATTTCACAGTTTCTCATCAAGCAGGGCTTTAAATACTGATCGTTCCATTCTTGACGTGGAGTTCAAACGGCGTAGTGAGAATTTCTACTCAAAAATTACGATGACGTATTGACATGCAAGTTCAATTTAAAGGTTAACTTTAATGCCAACCATAAATCGACTGGAAGTGCATCTACGCATGGATGTTATGGAGCTTTCAAGTAGTAACAATAAAGTGCAGAGATAATAGTGTACCTCTAAATGTAAGACCATCCAAGTAACAATATTTTTGTTGTCAGTACAAATGCAGTTGATGTTGCCAAAATAATTCATCTTCTTGGTCCATAAAAGAGGAGAAACTTAACACCAAAACATCTTATCATAAGTGATCCAAGTTGATTTCTTGCGAGAGTGGGAATTCTTGGAATATCCTTTAACCAAATAGTTCGAAATGGACATCACTTTATTCAGGGGGTTCGTTTGATGGAATTTACCTTTTTCACATAGCAGGAGCGGAAATCTATGAGGATGAATGTCTCCATGATTTGTGACAGGAGAACTATAGACCGCCAGCACAAATCCAACATACAGCCACGAGTAAGCAAAACCTACAGAAGACATTTTAGTAGTTTAACGATCAACGCTTCCACAAAAAAGTCTATGGCAGCCCAGCTTTTTTATTCTTATAAAAGAAAAGTACCAGGAACACCTGCGTTTTACAGGGCAAACTAATGGCAGAGGTAAAAACAAATCCCCACGAAACAACACAACAGCCTGCTGGAAACAAAAGAGCACGGAGCAGGCGCACACATAAAAAAAATAGGAGTGCAGTCCATCATATATAGACTTGGTTTTTGTCTTGAACAACTCAAGCAGCTTCCAAGTGGACACATGTACACCTGTATTTGGAATTTAGAATTCCTTGAGATGCCATCATGAGCAAGTATCAGTTTTGATCCATAAAACACGTGGTCTCTCTTTTTCTAATCATTATACATCCTATAACATCATTAAATGTTATCAATCTATATCTATAAAAGATGCAAAATATCAATCAAATTGCGATCTCAACTTTGGAATGAAAGTGAAATCGAGTCATGATATCTCGCTGAATTCGACATTGCATATGTTGTCCAACTTGAGTTCAAGTAGTCACCAGCAAGACCCTGCTAACTAACCTCGTACAGACCTTTACCTCTAGATCTAAATTGGCGAACTTGCATAGAAATTGGAACTAATTTTTAGCATAGAAGGAAAGGGGAGAGGAGCACTCACCTGCCACGTTGCATGACCTTCATTGACCCAGCACCATTCCAAGCCAAGATATGCCCTCAGTGTTCTAAAAATCTGCAGAACATCCTGTAAAACATTAAGTGTATCCTACATACAGAACAGGAGCAAGATCGATGCATGCCTGTAAAATCAGTAACCACTAAATCTGATTCATACACAAAAGAACATGGGAGAGCTTATGATATCCTGCTAGGCTACAACCAGCACCACCCCTCCACCACGACCTCCTTGTCAGTCCCGTGGCCAGTAGCCACATTAATGTGAGGAGACGCGGGGGTGCAGACCGGCGAATATAAACGATGCATGTAACAGTTGAGATATAGAAAAATAAAGAGAAACACTCAAACTGGGAGGGCCAGGACGTTGTTCTGTAGGCGATAATGGATTCGTGAAATAAAGCCCGGGGGGGACCCTATTTCATCATAATGGATCCGTGAAATCTGTCGACAAGAAAAGAGATTCACTACAGGTGACTTTCATGTTAACTGAAACTACACAGTAACTGGCAAGCTTTATAAAAGATGCAAGCCTTAGTATTCGTTCAAGATCATAATAAGAAATTGTAATTTAAGGTAAAGACATCTCAGCAAGTTCATGAGTTGGCCTCACCTCGAAGCATCCCAACAGAAGCCAACCCACATCCAGGCGCATCAGCATGATCAAATGCGTGTACGACGGTGGACGCCTCATACAAGGTTGTCTGATAACCGATGGACAAAGGAGGAGAGCCTCATCAGTAGCATCATGGTGGATTTCAAACCCAGCGTTGTGCTCCGCCCAACGAACATGGACGCCGCCGCCGGCGGCCCGGTGGATCTCGAACCCGAGAGACTCTGCTGCTTGCTGGGAGGGGCGGGGAGGGTCGGAGCACAGGAGCATTGACGTGAATAGAGAGTACGCCGGGGAGATTACTGATGGACATAATATACTGCAAGTGTGCAACCAAGCAGTATTCAACTCAAAGTCATTAGCCAACAAATTCTCTGTACCAAGCGATACGGTTTCTCAGGCTCAGACTTGCTTTCCCAACCGTGTGTGGCGGTTGAGACATCAAACTTTTTAGAGGAAGGCCATCGTCACTGCGAGAAGACGGAGCTAGTCATGCCTCCTTTTGGCTTCTCTGGCCAGCGGCGCCAGAATACGACCAAGAGTGTTATACCCAGCAGGAGCAGTCATCTCGTCCTCCAAAAACAAAGCCAATATTTATATACAGATTATAGAGATACAAAACCAAGCTTGGAGTAACTTTTAGAACACATGCACGAACGATGAACAAAAAATAAAATAACCTGCTGCAGTAGAAGTAGAACGTTATTGTCACCGTGAAATGTAGACTGGACATCAGATTCAGCTTTGAAAACTCAGTCTTCAAACCTTGGCCACCAAAGGCCTCACGAAACTACTGATAAAAGTGAAAGAAAATCCAGTGAGAACCACCGATCCGTGGAGAAAAAGATATACTCAATTATTTTAACATTTTCACAATACCTGAATTGTGGTCATATTCTGCCAGGTTAGTGTAGCTTTCAGAGCACTCGAGTAAACGTGTATCGCCTAACTAATTTAAGGTGTTCTCTTCACGTCCATATATTCCTGAATGCATAAAGGTTATATAATTAATGTTCTGGCTGAAATTGAACTTCTCCTATTGGGTTCACCTACATATTTTTTTTTGAGACAGCTCTTTCCATTTTTCTATCTCTCTAATCTTTTTTTGATATATTATGCTGCAAATTTCTTGATTATTCTTTGCTGCAAAATGTTAGGCTCACTTAGTTGTAACAGGATTTGGGAAAAACTGCTTATATTGGTATTTAAATCAATCTGCTTTGTTTCTTCTATGGATTTATAGCATGAAGAATCAATATGAGAAAATTGATATAACTAAATCCCATGATTTCTTCGGCAAATGAATGTTTACAAACTGCAATTCACATGTATAGGACATCATCAGACAATGTTATACTTACAGTTCTAATACCTAGTACATAGATCACGCCAAGGATCTGACAAATATTACTGGAGAAGGACAGAAGGTGGTCATGAAAATCCAGCATGATTGCTCAAGCAGTTCGTATCTATACACAATTTAATTTATATATGTGCTAGGAGGATCGATGCACCAGCGTGATTGCTGAAGCAACAACAATGCAGTAGGCTAGGTATGAAATGGTGTGATGTGCTTCCTGAATTTTCCTTACCGATCGGAGAGGCTTTGCTATGTGCCGCTACAACTATGATTACACAGTACTGTAATCTGAATTCCCCTGCATCAATAGCCAACTAAATGCAGTTGTTTTCATTCAAATGCAGGTCCATTGATTGACGACAGGGAAGTTGTGTGAACATGAAGAAAATGCGTCTGCCCGTGGTCGGATTGCCGGGAAGTTGTGGAGTTTGGTGCGTCCGTCCGGAGCAGGGGACGTGCAGGCCGGGACGTGGAGCAAGGGACGGGCATGCCGGAGTGTCAGCATCCCGGCGTGGAGGAAGGTCTCGTTTGGCCGGCATGGAACATGCATGGAGTTCGACCCAGCTGGCCGCCCGCAGCTGGCAGTGGGCTAGGCACACTGGTGGCGCGCCACGGTTGGTGACGTCGGCAGCCTACGAGACTCACCGGCTGTGTGAGTGGCCATGGCAAGGACCTCAATCAGTCCAGGCAAGCCCGTCGAGCTTGGGGATGTGGGGATTCCTCCGGCCAGGGAGGGGAGAGGAGCGGCTCTAAAAATTGTATGGAAAATATACCATTAATGCAAACTTCTCAGCACAAAAGTACGTGAATAAGGTTGGCATACTACCTCAAAAGATAATCTTCCCATAGTCATTCTACCTGTTCATAAAGAGATTACTTTTGAATATAATTAGATCATCATACAACGATGCTTTAGTTCCAAAAACTCACATGAATCTACTTGATGCCTTTCTTTGAAATAAGAAGAATGTCGCTCCTTATTTTTGCCATCGATTCCTCTGCTGTTCTTGCTATTCTCATTGATGTACAACAAGAACATACATAATGCAAACCCCTTTTGCAGGGACATGAAAAGGCTGATAGTAGTTCTATAGTGGCATATATCAAATAGCTTTACTGGCACAACCGTACATGCCCTAAATACAGCAGAATTCTTTCAGTCTTGATGCAATAGTTTTTGGATGCAGATTGTGCAATCATGATAAAAAACATGTTGTGTGCATACTTGTCCCAAATATCTACAAAGTGAATAATTTTATTCACATCAACTGAAACAGCAATGTTAATGAAAAAATAACATCATAACCTGGGATTACCTGGCCCAGTGACTTGAGAATCAATAATGTAAAAATCTTAGAATAAACAATCTTACATCAGATAAATTGACGAGCGTAGACTGAATGCCAATGTATTTTTTTTTCTTTTCTTGTTGAATCCAGAAGAGATCAAGATGGACCTGCCATCAAACAAATGCAGAGTATGATACTCATGTGAGCCATGTGTCGGATCCCCTATTGTACTGCCATGTCTTTTGGATAACCTGCAATATGTCAACATGTTTAAAACCTGCAACTTTGGATAACTTACTATCAAGATAGACATGGATTAAACCATGCACTTTTTCCATGTCCAAAATCCCACAGCGAAAATTCTGAACATGTCCTTCAAAACAAACAATTATGGGATCTCTCACCTTCTGAAACTGTATATGATCACGATTTTAGACACCACACAAAATTGGAAGAAGATTGGCAGGGGATCATTGCAGCTCCTTGCCATCGATTCTGGCGATTGCGAGGGCTAGCGAGGTCCGATGCGGTGCCATAGCCGCCGGGTAGCGAAGATCTAAAGGCATCGATCAGACATAGAAGAGAGGGAGAGATGAACTTCAGACCAAGAACATCAATCAGACAAAGATATAAGCGGAAAGATTTGCAGTCGCGGCAGACTATGGCGATTACCTTGTGATGAGGCAGTGTGATCAACTCGATTCCAGTGCATAGCTAGTGCCCACCGTGGAAGACATATGTAGGAGGGGAAGCGAAAAAGAACGCCTATGCGCATCTTCCTCACCTCCTTCTACACGATCTGGACGTCACATGTGCGACGACGCGGCAACTGCTCTCACCCATGATCTCCTCGTCGCCCGCGATGGGAAGCGCGAGGCATCGGTGATGGCGGATCCGGATGATGCTGATCTCCACTGCCCGACCGCCACGCCAGCGCACCAACGCCCGCGTCGTCAGGCCTCCATCCCCCTGGGGTCTTGCCGCTTGAGGAAGAGGGTGAGAGGGGCAGGCTTGGGAAGAGAGAGGGGCTCTACCAGATTCGTCGCCGCCGCCAACGATGTCTTCGCCCGTCGTCGCCATCCTTCTCCTCCGCCCCAACACGGCGCCACCGCTGCCCCTACTTCTCCACCCAAGCGGTGACGCCCCAGCCGGTCCAACCCCTCAGCGACGCGGCTGCCCCGCTCCCATCCTCGGTGCCCGCAACACGAGTCGGCGGCTAGGGTTAGCCGTGGGGGCGCGCGCAGGGAGGGAATGGCGAGGATGAGCGCGGCCGGCGCGTGAGCCGGATGGCGTCGGCCAGAATCAGAGGGGCGACGGTGGCGGCGGATCTCAGCGGCGGCGGCGGTCTTTGGTAGAACGAGGAAACAGATCGAGGGGGAGAGACGAAAGAAAACGAAAGAAAAATCAGAGGATGGTGGGAGGAGCGACGAGAAAAAACCAGCGAAAAAAAAACTACGAAAAAAAACCAGCGAAGGTGGGAGGTGGGATCGAGGACGAAAAAAAACCGTCTCTAGTGGGACGAAAATAAACCCGGAACGGAGACTACCAACTGCTCCATTAGGAGTTTAGATGCAGATGAACGTGACAAAGGCATCAATGTGCTAAAATTACGGAATGAACCGTTTTCTCTGCCAGACTGTCACCATTCTCGGCAGCCGCGGAATGAGCTTGTCGCTGCTAGAAGAAGAACGGCAGGCAAAGCTCATCATACCACGACATCAGGAAAAGGGATGTGACGGTCAAGGCAATTAAACCGGGCTGGTGGTTGGCTAAGTGGACATAGGTCTCAGAATAACACATGGGCCCTGTTCGGATCCCTAGGTTAGAGTTAGTTTTGGTTAGTTGGGACTCATATAACCCAAAAGTATCCAAACATGATGGGTTAGTTTGAGTTAGTTGGATCTAACCCACCCCAAAAAACTAGCCCACACTAGAAGAGCTTATTTGGGTTAGTTCTCCTAGGCCCACTAAAAAATTAGTAAAAAAAGTTACTCCTCCCACACTAGAGTAGTCAAATGATGGAGAAAAGGCATTTATTGTCAATCTAACCCTACCATCCAAACAACTCTATGGTTAGAGTTAGTTTAGGGTTAGTTCAGGGTTAAAATCTAACTCTAACCTCTAACCGAGTTAGAGTATCCAAACAGGGCCATGGCAGTGGGTTGATCATTCGAACTCTGCAAACATGGTCTATGACATCCATTGTGAACTAAGTCAACATGAACCAGTAGGGTGACCCCCTCCACTCCCCTGCCGCGAGCGACCTGGGGAACCCTATTCGCCGCTGCCCGACCCCCTCTCCTCTGCTCCACCCTCGCCGCCGCCCAGCGATGCCATCCGGCAAAGCCCGACCGGCGGTTGTGGGGGCGGGTGCTCTTTTCCCCCCTCCTCGTGCACCGTGGCTGGCAGGAGACTGTCCGTCGAGCGAGGGCGCCGGGCTATGGCGGCGCCGGCGGCTTGACGGCATGCTCGGTGTTCGGCGGCGGGGTGGCTTGGTGGGGAGCACCGGAGAGTGGCGGGCTCGTCAGTTCTGCGGCGGCTGGAGGGGATCCAAATCTGGGTGGTGGCGTGCTAGCGCAGATCCGGCCCGATCCTCCCTGATCTGGCTCCTGGATGGCGACGGGCGACACGGGGCGTTGGCAGAGATCCGTCTTGGCATCTGTGTGGGATGGTCTGCAGCGGCGCTGCTGCGGCCATGGTGCTTGGCCGGTCTGCGCGGTGACGGTTGGTCTCTCCCGGGATGGTTCGCCTGCGTCGGGCTCGGGTGAGCTCCCTCCTTCTTCTATGGATTCAGCAGCGGGCTCGTCAGGCCGGGGTGGCTCCATGGTGTGGTGGTGCGCGCGAGGCCTGCTAGTGGTGGCAGGGGACTTTAGGCTGGGGGCAGGGTGCCCCCTCCGTTGCATTTGGCGGCTGGTTCGGGTGGCCGCCAGAGTTCATCTAACCCAGATCCGGCCGTCGAGGTCATCAACCATGCCAAGGTGTCGGCTTTCAGGTGGAAGGGGATCTACCGCTTCGTTCCCGTCGGCCGCGTCGGTTTGGTGTGTCCTGGCCGAGGGTGGGGCTCGGATGCTGTGGCGGCGGCCCGGTTGTTGATAGTCGGGGTGCCCGAGGGTGGGGCTCGGGCGTTGTCCAGTCACCATGGCCGTGTGTGTGGCGTTTTAACCGGGATGGGTCGTTCAATGCAGGCATTGCGGTTGTCCGTAACCCAATCCGGTGACTGGGTGTGTTGGCCGGGGTGAAAAGCCATTCTGCTTTGCCAGTCCGACGGCGGCGGCGTTCTGACGTTGTCCCCTTCTTGAAGGCGTCGTCGCGACATCTCATTGGTCGCCGTGGTGCTTCGGGAGAAACCCTAATCCTTGGATTGGGCGGTGGGGACGCGTTGGTGTCGTTTCCTTGCTGAAGGCGCCGCTTTGGAGCTCATTGTTTGTCTTACACGGCTTCTCCTCTTTGCGATGTCTCGCCACGGTTGAGGGCCCCGACAACTTTGTAGTAGTGCTTATTGTTTTCATCCGATGTTTTCTATGATTTTGTTGGGGTTGTGTTGCTGTTCTCAGCGTATTTGTACCCAACCTTGGGGGTGTGTGGTGTGGTGTGTGTTTGTATTGGCAGGTTTCGGTTGTTCGGTGATGCCTTATTTATAAATCGGGGGAAACCCTTTTTCGTAAATAAGACATCCATTGTAGTGAAATTGTTTCGAACATATGCACGAAATGCCTAAAGCATTTGTATGTGAAGTTTTTGAGGAAGGAGCCATTAGTAGGGGAGTTATCTCATAGAGTTTAGCAAAGGTTGCCTCACGTGTTCTATGGTGTATACGTTGCCGGGTCTAACTTCTTCTTTACTCCCTACACATGTATATGTGATATATAGATTATGTGTTTGCTAAATGCGTCATTTTAATATGGTAATAAATCTCACTTAGCATCTGCCTGCCCAAGGACCAAAGTCATAACTTTGCACTTATGTGCCGGTGGATCCAATTACTTCAAACCACTGCGTACTGCTGAAGTCTTTTATAAGAGCAAGGCTTCCGTAAGCAAGAGATGAACAACACATACCTCATTCTCGTTGTTAGAAAAGGCTTATATTTAATTTCCTTGTGATATTCAAAATTGTAAGTTTCATGGACTGAAACTTCAAATTTACTGTTCCCTTGTGCGGGATCGAACTACTCACGAGGCAGTCCAGTGGTCCGGAAGGGCTCGGCACCTGCGTGCCCATGTGCATAACAGAGCAAATCATAGGAATCCACCACACAGATCGAAAGCAAGCTTTGCATTTTTTTTTTCTACTTTCTGTGCCATAGCACTATTAGCTTAAATAATAGGTTGCGCGTTCAAAGATGGTTGCAAAACCAGACATGGACTTGTTATCAAGATTCTCAAGAAACCGAGACTACAAGTTTTAATTGTGTTGTTGTCCAAATGAATTCAAATATTTTGCATTGATGTTGGATACTATTAAATATTCGGACTCAGTGCGACTACATCGTTCCTTGGAAACCAATGACAAAAGCTATGTGTAGGCGAGGAAAAAGTGAAATAAAACATCAAAGCTATTAGATATGTGATCGGCAAACAACAACAATAACAATATCCGCACCAAGCATCTCATGGTACCACACATATGACGAAGTTCTTCAACAGCAATGCCTTCAGGAAGGGAGTAACGCTCAAGCGCCGCGTCACCGGATTCAACCACAGAAGGTCAGAACCAAGGTTTTCACCTTGAAGAACCAGTCCGAGCATGTCTGAGAAATGCCTCCAAGAAGGTAACGACATTAAGACGTCGCCATGGCTAGGTATAACTAACTCAGGTCAGACCAAGCCTTTCGCCCCGGAGCTCGAGACCGACTGCGTAAATATGACCACCAACGATGTCTCTCGTGTGTTGTCACCATCACTTCTCCACGATCCTGGCAGGTACATGCGACATGCAACTGCTGCCACTGCACAACCATTCTTTTGCGTCAGGCCGTTGTCCGTAGTTACCGAAAAAGGGTTTCCCCTCGCTTTGTATTCCAAAGCAAACCACCATTGTACACATCGCAAAGCTGGGGCGAGCAGTACATCAAGCCCAAAGAAAAAAAAGAAAGAAATGCCAACAGCGGCAGCTCGACAAAGCGCAGAAGACCCGCAACCGCTGTGTCCTTCGGAAACAAACCACCACAGCCCGAGGCTCCGATCTATCGCGAACTAAGCAGCACCTCCAAGAAGGGATGCGACGCCGACGACGCTGCTGCCCGGACAAGTCGGTGTCCGGACGCCGATACCCTCCAAGAAGGGATTGTGGCACCCGCCGGTGTCACCGCATCGGAGCCGGGCGAACCGGCAAGGATTTCTCCCGCATGCCAAACCCCACCGGCCAACCGGAGCCGACCAGCCAAAACACCGCCCATCCCTGCGCCATCACGGTTGCGCCGCCACCAACACCGTCTTGCTGCGTGCACCATCACGAGGCCAGAAGGCCGGAGAGAAGATCCAAACGACGGCAGCAGCAACACCAAGGCCGAGCGGGAGGGAACCACCTCCACCGCCGTCGTGCGGGAGGCCTGCGCCTCCAGCGCCGTTGCGGTAGCCATCCGGACACGGCAGAGGGGCCCACCTGGCCACCCCTGGCTCGGCCAGGCCTGAAATGGGCCCGTTAAGCCCCGCCGGCCACGCTGCAGCAGGTCATCGCCGCACGCCAATGCCTCCTGAGGGCCACGCCAACGCCACACTTGTCGCTGGCCCGCCCAGGCCCAGATGGGGCCCGAAGGGCCCAGATCTGGGTCGGGCGGGCGCCGGCAGCCCGCGCCGCCGCCGCCCAGAGCTCGCCCCCGCCCACGACAGGAGACCCCGCCGCCGCGTAGGACCGCCGCCGCCTGAAGACACCGCCCGGAGCGCTCCGTCCCGCGTCGGAGAAACCCCAGACGGGGAAAGGCCGGGGGCCGCCGCCCCCAACGTCGCCCGGGCCAGGCCCGCGGCGGGCGCCGGCGACGGCGGCAGGGAGAGGGTGCAGGGAGGGGGAGTACTCGCGGGGAAGAAGTGGAGGCGCGGCCGGCTGCCCGCAGGGGCGACGCGGTCACGGTCGAGGAATCACACACACGCTAACACAATGGGATTTGCCTGAGTCACCTGTTTGTAGTTTACACGTCGCGGAAATTGACCACCGATCTAGATGAAGAAACATCACAAAGACTTTTTCAGTGGCCACCGCAATCCAGAACGAGGCGTCGCCGCAGACTGAAGTTGTCACCACAGGGACCAACACCATAGAGTAATTTTTTTAGGACAACGCCAACGCCCACACGTGTGGTGGGAGCCAAACCCGCACACACGCCCTATAACACACAGACTGCGCCACGTCATCGCATGCATGCATGTGGAATTGATACGTCTTCAACGTATCTATAATTTTTGATTGTTCCATGCTATTATTTATGATGTTTTGGATGCTTAATGAGCTTTGTCATACACTTCTATATTATTGTTGGGACTAACATACTAACCCAAAGGCTCAGTCCAGATTGCTGTTTTTTGCCTGTTTCAGGGTTTTACAGAAAAGCGATATCAAACAGAGTCCAAACGGAATGAACCGAATTAATCACTCTCCCTCTAATTCAGCGAATTTGGAGAAAGCAAATAATCTCATGGCATACCATCTACTAGTCTGGACTCGTACGAACCATGAATGAGACTGAAGTGACTATCGACTTCTTGCCCTCCGGTAACCGATTAAAATGGTACGGAACTTGGCCGACATCATGTGGTGAATCCACTGAACTGTTTCGTCGTCAATTCTGCTTTTGCGGTTCGCTGTAAATTCTCTGAAACGATGCACCTCCAGCCGGCAATCACACTGATGTTGTTGCCTTGTGTGTAGAACTCTAGGCTGGCACAATTTGAAATCCTGACGGTTCCCAGTCCTAGGATGTGAGTAGGTTTTGGTAGCATTTGCAAGTGCGAATCCATTTCTAACTAAGTGCAGAACTTGTGTACATTACGTTTGTGGTATTAGTGGTATGAAGTGAACCAATCATAGGTCTGATGGCTTTTTCGCAATCTATTTACGGGCATGTTCCACCTAGCAACGATTGAGCTCTACTCCTCACCCACACAGGATACGAACTATATGTGAGCATGGTCTATCGCTTTTCTCGTCCTTAAATAATTAGGAACAGTACTACATTAATGTCCGATAGTCTATGGTTCAACGACCAAGATATTGATGCTTTTGAGCCATTTACCGTGGGAAACTCTTCGTGCTAGAAGTCTGATACATTGTTTTCGTCAGACAAGCATCTCACCAATCGTTTTGGAGCCATGTCATAAAGAGCCCGTGTGTACAACACTACAACTTCCTGATATAAAGTTTTGATAAGTCAATTCAAGCTTTCTAGAAAGAAAAACTCAATTCAAGCTCACAGTTTAGTTCCTTAGATGATCACATTCTGAGACAGTCCTTGTTGTCACCATATCAGGTCATGTCGTAGAATTAACCTTGTGAAGTTTATGGTCTAAGAGGACCTACATCACAGAGTCCCAATACACTTTACACCCTACTTAATAACAGTGTGGGATATAAGGATAGTTTCAGTACATCCCACCAATATAAAACTAGTTATTAAAAGTGTATTTCGTTTTTGTATTTATTCAACCCACATAAATGACTTATATTTAATCATCACAATTAGAATGGATAATCTATCCACGCTATTACTAGAATCTAGAAGCATGTGATGTGAGAAGTCCTTTAGGCGGGGCTGTCGACCATGGTGTCATATTAGATCCCAATTCAAATGGAGTAGGAGCAACTATAATGTGAGCCTGAATGCTATTCATTTAGAAGGGTAAGTGTCTAATGCCCTTAGAATATGCAGATGAACGCGACAGCTTGTCGTGCGGACGCAGCACTTCGGTGTCAAGGTAAGTGTCTAATGCCCTTAGAATATGCAGATGAACGCGGCAAAGGCATCAATTTTGTGCTAATATTACGAAATGAACCGATCTATCTACTAGACTGTCACCGTTCTCGGCAGGTGCAGAAGGAACCCGTTGAGCCTTGAAGAAGAACGCCAGGCCAAGCTCATCATACCACGCCATCAGGGAAAGGGATGTGATGGTGAAGGCGATTAAACCGGGCTGGTGGTCAGCTAAGTGGACACAGGTCTTAGAACTACACATGGCAGTGGGTTGATAGTCTGAACTTTGCGAACCTGTTCCAAAACATCCATTGTAGTGAAATTCTTTCAAACTTGTAGAGGAAAAGCATAAACCATTTGTGTGCGAAGTCTTTCAGGAAGGTGCCATATTAATAGGAGAAGTGTTTCAGAGAGTTTAGCAAATGTTGCCTTAACTGTTCTGTGGTGTATCAGTTGCTGGGTCTAATCTCTTCTTTACTCCCTTCACTCTTATATGTGATATATCAATTATGCGTTGGCTAAATGCATCATTTAATTGAGATATAAAGAGAATATCATATGGTTAATAAAGCCTAAGAAAATATATTTATCTCAATGGTTAATAAAGCTCACAGAAGAATATCATATGGAAACCAACATTCCATGAAAACTTAGTGGAAAGCATGTTCAAACATTTCGTAAATATCTGAAAAAATGGAATGTTAAGAGGATGATGTTCTGTTGTCATGCAAAATTTCAAGTAAAATCACATTACGGGATGCGAGCTATGAAAATGACAAATTCATAAATAAATACTGACATTACTGTTTGGCACTATTCAATGCTGAGTTTATCTTTTTGTTAGCTCACATCCCGTAATGTGTTTGAACCTGAAATACTTGCATGGCAATAGAAAATCAATGTCTCGAGATCCCATATTTTTGTAAAACTTCAAAACATCGTTTTCGCGTGGTTTTGCCCTGAATATTGGTTTTCCTATGATATTCTCCCTAAAGCTCACTTATCATCTTCCTGCCCAAGGACCAAAGTCATAACTTTGCAGTTATGTGCCGGTGGATCCACCTACGTCAAACCACTGCCTACTGCTTAAGTCTTTTATAGGAGCAAGGCTTCCCTAAGAAAGAGATGAACAACACATACCTCATTCTTGTTGCTAGAATCATCCGTACTCATCTTGTGAATTTTAGGGATTTAATTTGATAGCCACATGCATAGAAAGCACCAGGAATAAGCAATTGACTGCTGGAATTACCACATCTACATCCCATATCATAGTAGCGTGGCACCTCTCCCTCCCACTTTGCCGCCTTGGCTATACTCCCTAGGCATGCTTCCTCTATTGCCCAACCTGTTCTTGTACCTTAGATGTGTTATACATTCACATTTTAAAAAAAATTCTCGGTTTGAGCCAGCCCGGAAAGTTTCGTAGACGTAAGCTTCTTTCTCAGCTTAGATTAGCTCCGACAAGCAAGCCTTCACATTTGCTTGCTTTAAACTAAGCAGGATGACATGTTAACAGGCCAACTTTATTGTGCAATGATGTACCTCTTATGCAGACATGCCAGACACACAATCACTAGTAGGTGTAGACCAATATGTCTTGTGCTATTTTAAACCGAAGAAAAGAGTAACCTGTAAAAAAATGTTGTATGCTTCTGCGTCCCGCTACCATTCTTTAGAGAAGGCAGTAGAAGAGTGTATGCATGCACTAAAGGTGTTATGTTCTCTTGGAAAAATAAAAATAAATCTCCAATATAAAATTTGTACTAATATTAAAGAGTACCACAATCATATTTCGAGGCCTGCAAATTGATAGTTGCAAATCTATTTTCATAGTAAAATATGAGGCTACTGGTACAAGTCAAAGTGTGAATAGTAATCTTGGAGATTGTAGTGCCGTAAATCTATTTGGCTGCATTGATATTGATACTTTTCACAACAGAATTAGTGTTTTTTTACACTGTGACTTAAAAAAAATGGAAGTACCAAAGCTTGAGGGTGGTTTTGAGGAATGGAGACACAGATGGTAGTTAGTCCGAGAGATAACTCAAACAGCTTCAACCAGTTCAAATTTGCGTGTTCTGCTGCATTGGAGTTAGCCAGCTAGAAAAACACATATGGGGCCTGGGAAAGTGGTAAATCTAGTGCAAGTCCTACTGCACAAACAAAAGACGAATGCATGCACTCTCTCTCCCCATACAGAAGGCTTATATTTAATTTCATTGTGACATGCAAAATTGTAAGTTCCAACGATTGAAACATAAAATTTACCGTTTTCTCGTGTGGGGTCGAACTACTCGCGAGGCAATCGAGTGCCCGTGAAGGTCTCGGAAGGTGCGTGCCCCCGCACCTGTGTGCCCCTATGGAGATCGATATCAAGTTTTGCATATGTTTTTTCTACTTTTTGTACCATAGGAGTAGTAGCTCAAATAATAGGTTTCCCATTCAAAGATGGTTGCAAAACCAGACATGGACTTGTTATTAAGATGCTCAAGAAACCGAGACTACAAGTTTTACTTGTGTGGTTGTCCAAAGTAATTCAAATATTTTGAATTGATGTTGGAT
The DNA here is from genome assembly GCA_902687465.1 of Secale cereale. Classification (NCBI taxonomy): domain Eukaryota; kingdom Viridiplantae; phylum Streptophyta; class Magnoliopsida; order Poales; family Poaceae; genus Secale; species Secale cereale. Next base: position 762,996,900 of record LR738712.1, read on the forward strand.
ACTATTTTCTATCCGGACTCAGTGTGACTATATCATTTCTTGGAAACCAACCATACCATCAATGTGCAGAGTCAAATTTTGCCAGGAAACACCCGGTGTGCACCGCATCAGGCCTACTTGTAGTTTCCAGTTATCTCCTTCTCTTTCGAAGGATGTAACATAACCATAGGGTTTTATTTTTATATAGACGCACAATGTGTTGGCTAAATTCGTTATTTATATGCAAAGGTTGAGAGATGAATATAGTATCCTTTCCCTTGCTTAAAGGATTGATAAAGCTCTCATCCGATCTTCCTACCCAAGGACTAAAGTAATAGCGAACAGATGGTTAATAGGATATGTACTGATGGACCATCTACTTCATTCCATTGTCTGCCACATACCTTTTCTATTAAAGCAAAAGCCACAATAGGAAAAAGATAAATAACCACATACTTGATTTTGATTCTCTTCCCTAGAGTTATACACGCCTGTTATGTGAACCATTTGTTGGATCTAGACATTATTGATTCAATTCTTATCATCATAGGCATAGAAGGCACCAGGAATTAGCAATTGATTACCGCGTCAAATGCAAGTGCACCCTCTTGGGGTTGAGCACTCGATGAGCCTTGATTGATCCCTTTGAAATTAAGAACAAGTTCTTCAGTACGCTCCATGTCCGCAAGGACCACCTGCATCATCGCTATGTCATCAGTGCAGTCCTCTTCGTCAGACGAGTCGTCTGATGACTCTACATAGTGCTCGTATATGTACTTCAAATCTGAATTAGTAACGTCGGGGCTGATGGTACCTGCGCGGCGCTAAGAGGACGTGTATGGAATGGTGGCGGAGACGAAGCGGCTGGATTCCCGGGTATACCGCTGGAGGTGACGGACTCGTCGAGTACCGGTACTCCGGTAGAGGTGTGCCGGAGCGGCCGGGGTGCTGGAGTGGCGGCAAAGGCAAATGGGATCATGGAGGCGCCCGGTTCGGGAGGGATTTTGGTGGGTCTTCAGGTGTGTCGGGGGTGTGGGAGTATTAGCATGAGGTGTTCACCATGGACCAACTACAGTGTATTAACTTTGAATGGAGTATTAGCATTTTTGTCTTCAGTTAAGTGAAACTTACTTTATCGAGACTTTGAAATTTATTTGTGTGTTCATTCAAAGAATACAAAATGTCGAAACAAATAAACATACAAAACGTCTCGTTGTAAGAGACTGTACTTGCGCTCAAGTTTGCAGACAGTGAAACGATCGACTTGTCTCTTCCCAATGGCGTAGAGATCACTCGATGATTAGGTGCGATAGTGTAGTGCTACTTTCAATGATCGGCCGGGGTGGTGGATTGCTCAATTTAATCATGGCCATCATGAACGGGCAGATTCTGCTGGAGCCTTGAATTTGGCCGTGTCCCACACTTGAGTGACCATCGATTTTCTCTTTGTTTTCAAAGACTAATGTGCCAGTTCTTTTTCCTATGCGGTTGGCAACAAGAGTGGAAGTTGACTATTATATCATTTATAGTTTATAAATATGACCATGCATTGCAATGGGAAAAGCAAATCTTTGCATGCTACAAGTGGCCCATTCATATTGTCACTCTATCCACTATCATCGCCGATGGTTCTGAAGGCGCAGATCTTCGTAATAATACTTTTAACACATCACCTTTCACAAGCCCCTCCCTCCAGCAACTTAGTGCATGCACCATCCCACACTTTTGCCTTCTGGTCCAAGGCCCATTTGTGACGTCGCAACTACGGGGCAGGAACGACCTCTCGCGACATATGGTCATAATTACTTGTAGTAATGAAGGACATCACCATCGTCTCATACGCATCCGGTGCATGTGTCATCCCCTGATTTTTTTTTTACTAAAGAGTAATATGAAATATATTAATATCATGAAGATACCAGTTACACTCGGCCTCTGTATCAATAAAATGCCAACATCTACTCCCTCCGTTTCAAAATAGATGACCCAACTTTGTAGTAGTTGTCTATATGCAACCCTATGATTGAAATATTCAAACGATTTTGAAATTCAAACAGTTTGACCGCTGATCATATCAACTAAAAGATCCACACAAAGAACTTCACACAAAGACAAAGAGTGCCTAGGCACCCTCTTATCTCTACCATCCATTCAAAATATGATGCCTAGATATTTGAGCCATGAGGGATCCATTAGAAGATCTGCTGTTTAGCTATCGTGTAACGGGAAACCCGAAAGCAAGCAAGTAGGATGGCTCTCCTCTCCTCTCCTTCCCTCCCCTGAGCTTCTCACCCTCTCCCTCCCCACGTGCTCCTCCGTTCGGCCGCCGCGGCTGGCCCTTGGATCTGCTCCCCCCGCTCCCCCCAGTGCATCTCCTCCGCCTCCGGCCTCGCTCGCGCCGCCCTCCGCGGTCCCCCCTCTTCTTCCCTCGGCTCCCTCCCTCGCCCTCCCTCCTGTAGATTCGGATCTGGCAACAAGTTTTGGGCTCTTTTGTCGGACGGGGACGAGGAATCTGATTCCGATGCTGACCTTCCCCCTCCTGCTTTGTCTTCCTCTCCTGCCCTAACTCCGGCGATGTGTGTGGTGCCGCCGGGACGGACGAGGAAGTTTGCTCCGGGTGGGCGCGGTCGGCCGATTTGCTCGGAGTCGGTGGCTAGATCTGGCTTGTTCCAGGTGCAGCGTGGCCGTCGGCGAGGTTGTTCGGGGATGGCCACCTCGCCGGTCTGTGTCTCCCTTGGATCTGTTGTGTCGTGTGCTGCTGGCTCGGCCTGCTCGCCCCGCTCTTCTCCGCCCTTGTCGTCGGTGGGCTGGAGGTGCCGGCTGCCTCCGCCGGCTGCGGCGGCGGGTCCTCCCTCCCCTGGAACCCTAGTTAGCGTTCCTGATCCTGGCCAGGAGGCTAGTGGGCCCTTTGCGCCATCCACTATGTCCATTCTGCCCCCTCCCGGGCCTGCCAGCCCATCTGGGCCGCCTCCGCTTTCGTCCACGTGCGATTCCCCCCCCCCTTATCCATTCTAGGCCCTGGGCCTCCCTTGGCCCAATTGCTCCCTCCCTCCGTGTCGAGCCCAGCCCGTGTGGCCCCTCCTGGCCTGGCCTGCTCTGGTTATATTTGGGTGCGCAATGGTGCACCCCCCTTTTCCAGGGTTTCCTGCTTCTCTCTCTGACCCACGGCGCTCTCATTTCCGCATCCCCACCTACCGCAGATCTCTCCCCCTCCTCCTCTCTCCCTGTCCTTCGCGGCCGTCGTGGCCATGGATCGTTCGCGTGGGTCCTCGAGCGAGGCCGTCTCCGGCCAGAAGCGGCGGCGGGAGGGCTCCGGCGATGGCGAGGTGGATCTGGAGCTCGAGGTGCCCCTTCGCTCTAAGCTTGAGGCCGAGTAGGCGGCTCATTCACAAGTGGCTCGCGAGCGTGAGGCTTGGGCGGTGGGGCCTGAGTGGCTTCAGAGGGACGAGCGCACTCGAACAGTGGTGGCGTCTGCGGCGGCATCTCGGTCGGAGGACCCCGAATCGGGCAGATCTGGGTCCAATCCTAGGGATGTCACAGCGGCGGGGGGCGGCGCTGGTCCGGCTGTTCGTCCTCCTCCTTCGCCTCCCTCGCGTGTTCCTCCTCCTCCGGCTCACGGTGGCCGATCTGGTGGCGTGTCCTCGGGGGCCGGCGGTCGCCCGATGAGTCGCGGGGGCGCTGGATCTGGTGCTTTCGGCCACCGTCCTCCGGCTTTTGGTCCTCGCTCCTCCTCTGCTGGCTTGAGTGATGGGATCCTTCCCCCTCCCCCTCCTGCGCCGACTTGTCTGCCCCGTCCTCTTTCCCAACCACCAAACCCTAACCTCACATGCTTCGCGTGCCATCAGCCTAGTCACTTTCAATCCCGCTGCCTCAATTCCCCTTCCGTCTGATTTGTAGAGATGAGGGCTATCTCACGTTTGTTTGTCAGAACCGCCACAAGCATGCCCCCTTCAAGCTTTTCGGGCAAGGTCTCCCTGGTTGTTCTTTTTTCGTGCTCGATGGCGAGATCCCTCAGGTGGTGGTGGCCCCTGCTCTTTCTAACGCTGCTATCATATCCATCAAAGACCACAAAATTTCCTCCCAGACCCTCCTGGATGAACTCAAGCTTTGGGATGACGGTGGCTAGGATTGGCAGATCAGGCAGCTCTCTGATTTCGACTTTGCAGTGGTCTTCCCCTCAAAGAGTTGTCTCAAGATGATCTCATCTTGCTCCACACTACTAGGAAAAGGGCTATAGATGGAATTGATACTAATGGCGCACCAGACAGGAAGTGCGCCATTAGTATATAGTAATGGCGCACCAGCAACAGATACGCCATTAGAGTTCGAAGTACTAATGGCGCACCTTGCCCGGTGTGCGCCATTAGTATCAAGAAGTTTGTTTTTTTAACTAGCGCGCCTGTCCAAACATACTAATGGCGCATCCATGCATAGTGCGCCATTACTAGTTGTAAATAGTAATGACGCACCTGCAGTAAAGTGCGCCATTAATGCTCTTTTTTTATGATATTTTTTATTCTTTTTTTACAAAACTACTAATGGCGCACTGTCCCAGAGTGCGCCATTACTAGTTTGAACTAGTAATGGCGCACTATGCGACAGTGCGCCATTAGTATGTTTTTTTTTGCAAAACTTGTAATGGCGCATCAACTATAAATGCGCCATTAGTAACCTTGATTACTAATGGCGCATTTGTAGTTGGTGCACCATTAGTATGCGGGCAGCAACAAGATATTTTGGACAGCCTCTCTACCACACTCACCCCCCCCCCCACTTCTTCATTCTCTCCACCTCCTCTCCTCTCGGGTCCCTCCTCTTTTTCACCTCATTTCCACCATATATTCATTCAAATTAAGTGGTTAAATTACCTTGTTTTGGTAGGTAAGTATGGGGGGAAGCTATATTTATGTTGTTCTCCATACAACAATGTGCACATGCACTTTTATGGCCTAGCTAGATCTATGTATGTTTGTGGTGTTGCATAGGTTTGTTGTGTTGCATATGTGTTTGTGTTTGGAGGTGTACCGGTATTTGAAATGCGATAGTTGCCAATATTTTCCCGGAATGTTGATTCATTTCCGTTTCGGTGAGAATTTTGGCATTAAGCATTAATTTTTGTCCTATTTTTAGGGAAAGTCATGGCAAATATTTTCTTGGTTCTAAAATATCGTTTTGCTCTACCCCGCAGGACGACCATGGTGCGCACGATGACCGAAGGCATCGTGAATGGGTTTTTGAGGTTCGCGAAGGCCGAGATGCTTCAAAAGAACGAGACGGAGATAAGATGTCCGTGTCGAAGGTGCAAGCTGAAGAGCCTTATTGCGGACCCGGATTCCGGGCAGGTGCGGGACCACCTTCTCTTGCGTGGTTTCATGGATGGCTATCGGTGGCAAGGTGATGAAGATGACTACGAAGTCGTCCATGGGGGCCGGGCAAGATATGAGGAAGGGCAGCAAGACAACCACCGCGGCTCGGGCGGGCGAGAAGACGAAGAATTCCCATGAGATGATCACGACGGTGATGCTGTACACAGTCATCATGTAGAAGATGCAGGACATGATGATGAGGAAGATGCCGGAGCAGATGACGGGCATGATCATGAAGATGATGATGCCGGCGGAGCAGACGACGCTGAACCATCGATGGGCTGGGTGCAGGACCCTCATATTCAAGAGCTGCTTCTCAAGCAGACCGATAACGCAAGAGCTGCCGCCCGAGAGAAAGCCAAGATGGATCAACTTGAGTTAGACGCGGTTACTCCATTGTATGAAGGATGCAGGCCCGAGGATACCCGCCTGAAAGTAACGCTTATGGCTCTGGAGATGAAGGTAAAACACAAAATGATCGACGCATGCTTCGACGAGAACATGTCATTCTAGCACGAACGTCTTCCCAAGGGGAACAAGTGCCCCACCAGTTTGGAGGAGGCGAAGAAAATCGTGTGTCCTCTGGATTTACCGCACGTGAAATACCATATGTGCATGAACAATTGCATCATTTATCGGGACGAGCACGCGGAGTCTACCATATGTCCAGTGTGCGGCGTCACTCGATACAAGAAGAGGAAGAAAGCTCCTCGAAGAGTGGTGTGGTACTTTCCGATCACTCCTCGTCTGCAGCGGTATTTCGCGGACCCTAAGGTAGCAAAGCTTCTGCGTTGGCACGCGGATAGGGAGGAGAAGAAGCGAGAAGATGACGCAAATGATCCGGAGATAGATAAAAAAGACAAGATGCTGAGTCACCCTAAGGATGCGAGCCAGTGGCAAGCATTGAACTTCGAAGACCTAGAATTTGGGAACGATCCAAGGAACATCGTGCTGGGCGCGAGCACCGATGGAGTCAACCCGTTTGGCAGCCAGAGAATCACACATAGCACCTGGCCTGTGTTTGTGTGGATGTACAACCTTCCCCCCTGGTTGTGCATGAAGAGGAAGTACATTCACATGAGTATGCTAATTGAAGGACCGAAACAACCAGGGAACGACATCAATCTGTATCTGGGGCTGCTGAAAGAGGAGCTAGACACGCTGTGGAAAACGCCAGCCAATACGTGGGACGCCGCAAAGAAAGAATATTTCCCTATGAGAGCCACGCTGCTCAAGACGGTGCACGACTATCTCGGTTACGGATATGTCGCGGGGCAGGTGGTCCACGGATTTTCTGGATGCGTCAGGTGCATGGATGACACAACGTATCGCCAGCTAGATAGAGATCCCGGGTCTTCGAAAACCGTGTTCATGGGACATCGAAGGTGGCTTCGCGACGATGACCTGTGGAGAAAACGCAAGGATCTGTTCGATGGTGAAACCGAACCCCGAGGACGCCCGCGTACGAGGAGCGGCGAGGAAATAGACGAGCTGTTGAAAAATTGGAAAGATTGCCCACTGCCGGGAAAGAAGCAAAAGGCGCCAGAGCCGGGAAAGAAGAGAAAGGCGCCAGAGCCGCTGCTGAAGGTATGGAAAACGAGGTCTGTTTTCTGGGACTTGCCGTACTAGAAGATCCACCGTGTGCCTCACAGCCTTGATGTAATGCATATCACGAAGAACGTGTGTGAGAGTCTGCTTGGTACCCTGCTCAACATGCCAGAGAGGACCAAAGATGGGCCGAAAGCAAGGGCAGACTTGAAATCAATGGGCATCAGGCAGGAGCTTCACGCTATATATGATGATGATGATGATGATGATGAGGCGAAGCAGGACACGGAAAGTCGTCGCAAAGGCAAAAAGGCCAAGAAGACCGGAAATGACTACCCTCCCGCGTGCTTCACTCTAAGTCAGGAGGAGATCGAGCAGTTTTTCACCTACCTCGTAGGAGTACAACTTCCTTACGGTTACGCGGGGAAGATAAGCAGATACCTAGACCGGGCGAAGCTGAAGTTCAGCGGGATGAAGTCTCACGACTGTCACGTGCTGATGACGCAGATACTTCCAGTTGCAATCCGTGGTATCATGGACGCGCACGTCCGTGAAACCCTATTTGGCCTATGCAACTTTTTCGACGTCATCTCTCGGAAGTCTGTTGGCGTGAGGCAACTCAGAAGGCTACATGAAGAGATCGTGGTGATACTATGCGAGCTTTCGACGTTATGGTGCATCTGCTGGTCCATATCATGGACGATATCATCCAACTCGGGCCGACGTTCCTGCACAGCATGATGCCGTTAAAAAGGATGAATGGTGTCATCAAAGGATACGTTCGCAACATGTCACGTCCAGAGGGAAGCATAGCCAGGGGCTTTCTGACCGAAGAGTGCATCTCGTACTGCACGAATTATCTAGGCATCGAGAACCCCGTTGGTCTGCCCGTCAACAGGCACCTCGGCAGGCTCGCTGGATCGGGTCACCGTGAGGGTCGCCGCGAAATACATGTCGACTTCGAGGGTCGACTCGCCAACTTTGAAAGAGCAAACCTAGTCGCGCTACAACACATAGACGTGGTCGATCCTTGGGTGGTTCAGCACAAAACCTTTATTGAGAAGACATACAATGACCGAGGCCAACAGAGGACGGACGGAGATATAATCAAAGAGCACAACTCATGTTTCACGCGTTGGTTCAAGCAGAAGCTTCTGTCGTACCCTTTACATGATGATTCTTCCGCGGAAGAACAACTCATATTCGCCTTGTCACAGGGCGCCGAGCACAACCTAATGACCTATGAGGCGTACGATATCAACGGCTACACATTCTACACCGAGGCCAAGGACATGAAGAGCGATGGTTATCAGAACTCCGGGGTAATGATGGAATCCTACACCGGTAATGACAAGGACAGATACTACGGAAGGATCGAGGAGATCTGGGAGCTGAGCTACGCTGGAGAGAAGGTCCCGATGTTCCATGTCAGATGGGCCAAGAGCGTCCTAAAAGAAGACCGGTATTTCACCAACATGGTTATACCCGAAGCCAAATCCAAGACCGCGGGCGCAAACGTCACTGCGAAAAATGAGCCATGGGTACTGGCTTCCCAAGTTGACTAATGCTTCTTCATTACCGATCCGTCAAAGCCCAGTCGTGTTGTCGTGAGGAGAGGCAAAAGGAAGATCATCGGAATGGATGGAGTAGCCAATGAGCAAGACTTCGACAAGTACGGCGACCCGAGGATCGAACATGACGACGATGATGAAGTAGCAGCTTACACCACAAGAAGAAGCAGGACCACCCTACCTAAAGGACGTCCGTTCCACAGAAGAACTCCATTTGTGAAAAAGAAGGGCAAGAAGATTGTGAACAGATAGCTAGCTAAGATCGATTGTATTTAAATCATACCCTTCATTTCTCGATTGTATTTCATGGGCACTTTTTGAACTATCATGAATATTTTTATATTTCATGGACACTCGATCTCGACCCCCCCTCCATCTCGATCGCTATCCCCTACTCAACTGCCGCCGCCGACCCATGATATATTCAAAATAATAAATTTGATGATATTTTTTCATATTCATAAATATTTTCAAATAACAAATTTGATGATATTTTTAAAAAAAAATATTACTTTTTTATAAAAATATATTACTGTTATGATTTAAACAAGTTTGAACATATTTAAACACAAATAAGTGTCAAACAACATTTTAAATGCAAAAAAAAAAAAAAATTGGGGAGCCTGGGAGTCGAACCCAGGACCTCCTGGTGGGTATGCAGAGTGCTGACCAGTCGGGCTAGTGTGGGGGTTCTGCCAGGTAGTGGGTTAGGTGAAAGATATAGCTTTCTCACAATACTAATGGCGCACCCGAGGGCGGTGCGCCATTAGTGTCCACATACTTATGGCGCACATAGCAGAAGTGCGCCATTAGTAATCCCACATACATACGGCCGCACCCTCCTCTCGCCAGATCTCTCCCCCCTGTCTCCCCGACGCTTCTCTCTCCCTCACCGCCGACGCCCTCGCCCCCCTCTCCCCGACGCCGCCGCCCCCACGGCCCCGACGCCGCCGCCCCCGACGCCCCCCTCTCCCCAACGCCGCCGCCCACGAT
>LR738712.1:763006542-763022120 GCA_902687465.1 Secale cereale
GCCGCCAGTAACCACTCCGTCTCCTCCCCCTCCCTCCCTCCCTCCTTCCCCTACCTCCATGTTTCTGAAATTTCAACTGCTAGTTCTAGGGTTCAGCACATGATTTGTAGGCCTTGTATGAACACTGCTCTTAAAATTTCAACTTGCTTGTATGAACCATGGGGAATTGCTCTTTAAGCTGCACAGCACATGATTTACCCTCAAGACACCAGCAATGTATCCACCAGCAAAGCTGATACCCAACTGGGTAGGCTTGCTGCACTCAGACTTGGGAACGGGAACAACATGCTTGTAGATTTGTTCAACAATGGTCTCAAAGGAAGCGAACTTCATCATGGTATCTGAAAAAAAAAGTATGGAAGTATTCAGTGGATGAGTACATGTTAATAGATAAATAGTTACAGAAGATCAAATGAGCAAGTTTATGAGACAGGCAGGACCCTAATTGGTTCCAAAGCAGGCCACAACTTTGCATCAATCATAGGAGTGAGAATCAATATTCAGAACATATAATGTAACATAATGGGGAGAGATGCACTTACAAGGAATATGGCGACCCCAGAGAGGAACAATTCCCTTGCAGAGCCTGCCATTAACAACCAGTGTAGAAGTTTTTAGGGATATAATCAGGGAAAGCGTAGAAAATCATGAACCTCTTTAGAGAGTTGGTAGATTTACTTACCCAGCAGCACCCTCAGCTTTGATGAACTTGGGGAGCCCATCAGTCAGCCCACGAGCAAATCCAGGCTGTGTCTGGACACGGACCTTGACAGCCTCCATGGGGCAGAGAGCGACATCCGCAATTAGCTCCGCAGAAGTAGACCCTGCAAGGTAAATTAGGGTCTTGTACTTGCTGGCATTCTCAGGACCAGCCATATCTGAGTAGGTCTTCTTGAAGTACTCGTAGAACTCAAACTTGCAAGCGCCCTGAGAGCTGTAACCCAGCAAGGTAGGGCCCCATCCCCTGAAGAACCCAGCAAGGATGAAGCTTGTGCCACAGCTAGCTTAGCTAGCTTGTGGTTTTTTTTAATAGATAAAAAGGTGTACATGATTTACATGCCCTCAGGTAGTTTCAGTAGTTTCAGTAGTTAGACTAGTTTCAGTAGTTTCAGTAGTTAGACTAGTTAGACTAGTTTCAGTAGTTTCAGTAGTTAGACTAGTTAGACTAGTTTCAGTAGTTAGACTAGTTACACTAGTTAGACTAATTTTTCTGCTAAGCCATAAAAATTTTCTACTAGGCAAACTGTTGTTGCTTGGAGTAATTGACATGATAAACTTGCTCTAGTAATAAGAAAGAATATGATGGAAATTGGCTCCAGTAATAAAAGAATATGAGGTTTGTATGGTGGCTCTAGTAATAAAACTGTAGATATCTAGTGACAATGTTAGTCCTACTAGCATTGTCATGATTCACTAATGTAAAATTCAGTTAAAACTTCTGTAGCTCATATATATGTGTTTTAAGTTTGCCAACTCTCGCTTACAGCATTTGTTGTATTTGTGTGGCCACACTTTTGTTTCTCTTTCGAGGGAGCTTTTGTACTACAGCATGTGTTTTAAGTTTGCCAACTCTGGCTTACAGCTTTTGTTGTAAAACATGTTCATGTACTGAACTACTAATGCCTTGTGATGCTTGTGATCACATTGAGAAAGACTTGTAAAGATGATGATCACATTGAGAAAGACTTGTGATCACATTGTGATAGTTTTGCATGTACCCCGAGAGGCCCTTGAGTTTGCTGGAATGTTGATTAACTTCCGTTCCGGCAAATTCGGGTACTCCATATGTCCTATTTTCAGCAAAGGTCTGCTGAAATTTTCCGTGAATTTTAACATGACTTTGCTAAAAATAGGACATATAGGGTACTTGTGACTAATGCATGGGCCGGGGTATCTTAGTGGTTAATTAGGTAGGATCAAGTGCCCCTTTATTCTAGCTGCATTAAACCATAGGCGGCAATAGAGCCGAGTGATTAGGCCCAACTTACATATCTCCTTCCTAGCTTAGCTTTTAGGATGCCTCGGTGTCGACAAACCATAAATTATGAAACCTTGGCTTTTAGGGTGCCTCGGTGTCGATAAAAACCGAAATGATGAAAGCTTAGGCTTTTAGGGTGCCTGGGCGTCGAAAAACCCTCAATTATAAAAGCTTAGCTTTTAGGATGCCTCGGTGTCGACAAACCCTAAATGATGAGACCATGATCTTGTTCCTTGACAATAACCAACTTTTTGACCAAACTTTGTTCCTATTTAGAGAGAAACATGGCCAACAACGATGAGGCCGGCGTTTCGGGCGGGAAGGCATTCTGGGAGCTGTCCCAGGAGATGGAGGAACAACCTCACTTGTATGAGGACGCCGCCTTCCACACCGATCCTGAGACCACTGATGGTACCGCGGAGGATGACCCCACTGATGCCACCACTGATGGTGCCGCCGAGAATGCCACCACTGATGATGGCGGCGCACGCACAGATGGCAGCCAACCGAAGAGGCAACGGAAGGACCGGCGCCCGACCGTGCTCCGCACCCTCAAGGAGGAAGTTACTGAAGTGGACTCCGACGGGAATCCAACGGCGCCCGAACGAATAGTCAAGGGGTACTCGATTCAGCTCGGGTGCATTCTTCGGAGCACCGTCTCGATCAACAACGAGAACCTGAGGCATCCTGACAACGCGAATTACCGCAACCTCCTCTTCACAAAGCTGCACGAACGATACAAGTTCCCCGCTCAATTTGATAACACAAGCCTCAAAGGGAATAAAGTGAACAGTGCTGCCCTCACGAAGATGAGCAAGGACCTGTCTACTTGGAAAACCAATGTGAAGATAATGATCAAGAAAGGTGAGAGTTATGAGACGATCAAGGAGAAACATCCTTCGATCACCGAAGATGACTACAACGAATTCAAGATCGCTTGCTCGAGCGCCTCACACTCCGAATCAAGTCAGTGGGGGAAAGAAATGCGGCAGCTCAACTTAGGGGAACACACACTCGGTCCCGGCGGTTACAGAGTGGCGGAGCCTATATGGGACAAGGAGGAGGCGGACCGTGCCGAGCAAGGCCTACCGCCCCTTTTCGATAAATACGGTGACAAGCAGACGAGGAACTTTATCAGGGCCCGGTACAAGAAGGACCCGAAAACAAAGGAGCTGACCACGGATCCGAAGACCAGGGCGCTTGAGGCTGTTCTGGTAAGGAATACACCCCCGCGTAATTAGCTCCATATGGTTGCATTCTAATTAATGAAGCCAAATTTCTAAATGATTCACATTCCTTCCGCAGGCGACTGAAAGCAGTAGCGCGGGGTCGACTAAGAGCGGCCCTTGGGACACGACTCTAAATAGGGCGTTGAATGTAATAAAGAACAAGGATAAGCTCGAGAAGCCAACGTCAGCTGGTCGTGTGGCCGGCAAAGGCTTGTCGACAAAATGGTCGTCATACTATAACGCTGGTGGGCGAAAGGAGAAAAAGACCAACTCGGAAAGCCAGGCGCGCGAGGTTCAAGAACTCAAGGCACAGGTGGCGCGGATTCCGGAGATTGTCCAAGAGCAAGTGCAACAACAGATCGGAGCGACGATCACCGCCATTGTGCCTAGCTTGATCGAGGGGTTGCAGGCGTGGATTGCTGGCGGCTAACAGGGGCCGCCCCCGATTCCTAGCTTCACGGCCAGCAACTCGCAGAACGCGATGGCGGGGCCATTGGTGTCTCAGGCAGAGGCGGCATTGGTGTCTCCGACGCCGGCACGGGAGCTTAATGCACCCGTGTGTACGCCGGCCGGCACCTCTGCAGCAAGCGGCCCCTCCGTCAACTGCACGCCCGCCGTTGGCGGTGCCTCGACATTAGCCGAGCTCGACGCCATCATCACGGTAACTAATTAAGCCTCTCTCGGCCGAGGACTTCATCTCCTTGCCTTTGACTGGGCATCCCTGACGCCCTACATGTTTTCGCAGGGCGCCGCCGACGTTCCGTGCACTCTCCTGCACTTCGTGAACAACGAGTTGGTCGATGTCGCCAAGGGCAAAATCGTTCAACCGGGCCAGCCCTTGTTCCACGGTACCCAGATGCCACCCAACTTGTTTAGGGTTCAACTGGTTCGGGTGCTGCCAGGCTGCGACGACGTGTTACCTCCGATTCGACCCGTCGGGGCCGACGATGATGACGTCATGACCCTCAGCGCCTGCCTGAGCTGGCCCCTGCTTTGGCCGAAGAGCCAGATTCGTTTGGGTGCGGGGGAAACCACACCAAAGACAACATCGCCAGTCGTGTCGGCGCCAAGTCGTCCCCATGGCAACTCCGCCGCAACGGTGCCGGACATCCCTATGCCACTGGATCCAAACATGCATATGGCACAGGATCAGAACGACGACGACAACGATACATTTGCCAACGTCGATCATTACTTTGCCGATCATGGGTATGGTGACGACTTCATGGGGGCTCCTTCTCAAGAACCCAACCCAACAAAAGACGTGCGCGATCAAGCCGGTACCGCGGAGAAGCCAAGTTGCAACAGGCGTCGTCTGCCGTTCAGCTCTCAGGAGACGCCTCCAGCTGCCGACTTCACCGAGCCTCAGATAGGCGAGGTGCGAAATATGATCAGCCCCAACACACTAAAGAAGGTGGTCTCTGAGCAGAACTCGGTCCCAATTCAGGAGATCAAGAAGAAGGCACGCAAAAGAAAAACTAACAAGGGTGCGAGCCTGCCGGCACCGAGTACGATCCGTGCTCAGGACGGGCCACCTTCACCTGAGGATGTAATGAGGAGGGTGCATGTGGCGAGCAGGCCAATGCTACCGACAAATATGCTCGATGCTGCAATCGGTGCCATGCGGAGTCTGCATGACAATGTTCTTTCTTTGGAGAAGCGGCGTCTCAGAGAGAAGGATGTGGCTTACCCGGTTTTCGCGGCCAAGGTGCCGGAGGGCAAGGGCTTTGTGGATAACTCCATCGGGGCTACGATCGTCCTGCGGTTTGATGACATCCACGCTATGTTGAACCTTCATCCGCTGCACTACACCTTCGTTCGGCTATTTTCGCTGAGTATGGAGATGCGGATCATTCGCGACAAGACCCCGGACATCGTGATAGTCGACCCCTTCTACATGCGTGCCAAGATCTTGGGCAGCGCTGGGGACCGGCAAGTCGCGAGTTCTTACCTCGGAGGCGTCATTCTGGCAAACCGAGATAAGGATAACTTCCTCGTGCCTTACTTTCCCGAGTAAGTCCTCCGCCTCAACCGCCCCTTAACATATGAATTCTTAGATTTCGATCGTTCTTCTTTTAACATTCCGTGTTTTCTGCAGTAACACACAGTGCACGCTCATCCTACTAAGCCCCAAATATTCCATGGCCACGTATTTCGACCCGGACCGTAAGTCGGCTGTAGACTACACAAATGTCAAGAAGGTTCTTGCTGATGTTCTCGCCGGCTACACCAAATCTGGAGGCACCTTCACTAGAACAACTCGTAAGTACGGCAAGCACGTGTTCTCCCACAACACGACGTTCTGCTGCGTCAAGCAGCCGCCTGGCGGTCAGAAGGGTGCCTACTACGCCATCCATCACATGCGGGCGATCGTACGGGACCATCATCAACTTCTGCTACCCAGTAAGCTCAAAGATTGGGCCGCGCGCGTGTCGGCAATCCAGGACGCGGACATCAGACAAGATTTCTTTCGCATCCAGTCGGAGTTTGCGGAAATCATCCATCAAGATGTCCTTCGTACCTCGGGGCAGTTCTACCTCAGAAATCAACCGTCGAGCAGTGACATCGACACAATGCTACAAATGCAGGCTGACAACGCCCGTGATTTCATGACTCCCACGATAGACAGCGGCTTCATCCACGCTCCGGTGCATTGAGTCGAGTCAAAAGCAGTGATGCTGTGTCTAGTTCTGAAACATCGATTGGCTCTTGTTGTAATTAAACTTTAATGAACTTGTAGTATGTCTCTTTGGTTTCGAGAGTCGTTCAACTTAGATGTAATCGATGCTATTAATGTCTTGCTTTTCTCTTTCGATCGTTCTGTTGCATACTTATATATTGCTTATGAATTGTCTATGAATTGGTACTAACGTTTCGTTTGGCTAGTGCATATATAGCGATGCCGTCGTATGTCGTGTACAAGGGTAAGGTTCCCGGAGTCTACGACGACTGGGAGGAGTGTCGGAGACAGGTTCACCGATTCAGCGGTAACAGTTACAAGGGGTACACCACTAGGGCCGAGGCCGAATCTAGATACGCCCGCTATCTAGCGGGAGAGGGGAGGGAGCGTTGGAGGAACCGGATGAAAACGAGTTTCATCGTGATGATGCTCATCGTGACGACCGCAGCTCTCTTCTATGTGATGGTAGTTTAGATGATCGATATCGACTTGTAATGTGAAGACAAACTCGCTACTCGCGGTCTCGAGACTTGTAATATATTGTTCTATCTTTGTTCGGTCTTTTCAATTCGGAGACTAATATGATGAATTGTATTCGGAGACTAATATGATGAATTGTATTCAGAGACTAATCTTCTATTGTATTCGATGAATGTGTTGTTGATGTGTGCTGTCTATATTCTGTGCAATTATACATTTTGTAATCTGTGCAAAAAAACAGAAAAAAATATATTAAAAAAAAACCTAATATTCATACTAATGGCGCATCAGAGCACAGTGCGCCATTAGTGTGCCAAAGCATACTAATGGCGCATTATCAGCCAGTTCGCCATTACTATGCGGACATTACTAATGGCGCATCATACCTTAGTGCGCCATTAGTATGCCAAAGCACCTGGGTACACATGGCCCCTGGGAGGCATACTAATGGCGCACTATGGTGCACACTAATGGCGCATCTGCGGTGCGCCATTAGTATACCAGATGCTAATGGCGCACCGGAGGTGCGCCATTAGTATCAAATACTAATGGCGTGCTAGTAATGGCGCACCTCTAATGCGCCATTAATGGCCAAATTAGGTGCGCCATTAATAGGCCTTTTCCTAGTAGTGCCAGCTTCACTCTACACCTCAATCAACTCGTGGTGTCTGTCAAGGCTGCTTCTAATGGTGCTCATCCTATCCCCTCCCTCTCGGAAACATGGGTCCTCGTCGATGACATTCCTCCTTCTCTGCCCTATGTTGACTTCGTCATGGCCTTCGGGGTTCTGGTAGGCAAGCCCGTCATGGTGGATACGGAATCTCTGTCTGTCCTTGGCCTCGTCTGTCTCAAGATCTGGGCGGTGGATCCACTTTGCCTTCATGGCTCTGTTGATGTTTTCCCCTTGTCTGATGGGTTTCGGCTGCGGATCCGCGCTGAAGGTGGTGCCAACCCCAACATTCCTCCCCCTCCCCCGCCCCCGTCGGTGGAGAACCGTGGCAGGGGTGTAGGGGGGCGACGATGCTGGCAATCGAAGCAGGGACTCTCAGCCGCACTTTACCTCTTTGAAATGGGAGATCTTGGGCTCTGAATCCAGGGAGATGTTCAAGGAAAGTGCGCCTCAGGATAAGGCTGATGGAAAGGACTCTTTGGCTGAGAATGCTTATGTTCCAGCTGCGCGGGCTACTCCCGTTGTTGGTACCCCTGTCTCTGGTGTCTGCTCCAACCTGCCGATTCGTCACGGCTCTCCTTCTCTGCCGGGCATTGTAGATCGCCCCGCCTACCTCCGCGTGCCTCGGCTGGCTCCATGCCCAAGCGCAAGTCCTCGGTCCGGAAGTTCTCGGCTCGTAGCCAGGCTTCCTCGGGCACCATGCTTTCGGCGGCTGGGCTTTGCCAGCGTCTGGATGATGATTTGGGGGATGTGGAGGGCCAGGCCTCCCCGGTGGCAGCGCGCTCTACTCCGCTTCGCTCTCCTTCTTCTACGGCGTGCAGAAGTGGTCGGCTTCGCAACTCTGGGATGCGGGTGGCTGACATGGCCGCTCATCGTGCGGCGGCCCATGATCTTCCGGCTTCAGGTATTCCTCTACCCCACCCCTCGCCAGTCCCTCCTCCTTCTTCCCCTATTAGGCTCGTTTTGCCTGCATATTCGGATGATCATTTCACCAAAGTCCTTTCGGATGTGGGTATTTCTCTTGATCACAACGTTGGTTCTCCTTCCTCCCTCCTTGCTTTAATTCGGGCCAATGAGGCAGCTCAAGCTGTGCTTGCCAAAGCTAAAGAGCTTGTGGCGGCTCCTCCTACTCCTCCGATTGTGGATGGGGGGGTTTCAGAGGGGGGATATGGCTAGTTCTGCCAATCCCCTTGTCACTAAGAAGAAGAGTGCCCCTAAATGTGTTAGAACCTGCTTGGCGCCTTGCAGGTCGAGCTTGCGTATTAAAAACCTATCCTTCAATTGAAAGTGCTTTTCTGGAATGTTAGAGGTTTCGGGGCTTGGGGATGCCGGGACCAGATCAAAGACATTGTAAGGGGGGGGGGATATTGACCTGATCGGTTTAGTTGAAACCTTTAAACCTTACTTTTCTCCTCAGGTGCTTTCTACTGCTATGGGCGTCAATCATTTTGATTGGAAGTGGCTCCCCTCTTCGGGCCACTCGGGTGGTATTCTTATTGGGTCCAAACACGACGTCTTTGATTCGGTTACCTTTGATCACGGCATTCACTGGGCTAGTGCCGTTGTGTTTCACCGTCAACTTAATACACTTTGGGAAGTGATGGTTGTTTACGGTCCGGCGGATCATTGATATGTCTCCAACGTATCTATAATTTTTGATTGTTCCATGCTATTATATTATCCTTCTAGGATGTTTTATGGGCTTTAATATACACTTTTATATGATTTTTGGGACTAACCTATTAACCAAGAGCCCAGTGCCAGTTTCTGTTTTTTCCTTGTTTTTGAGTTTTACAGAAAATGAATATCAAACAGAGTCCAATTGACGTGCCTATTTTTGATGATTTTTTCTGGACCAAAAGAAGCCCCCGAAGTAAAAGAGTTGGGCCAGGAGAGTCACGGGCTGCCCACTAGGGTGGGGGGTGCGCCCACCCCAAGTGGTGGCGCCCCCTGTCTCATGGACAGCCCGGAGACCTCCGGAAAATAACCAATCTAGACCCATTGTGGCACCCTGTCGGAGACCTACGCCAAAAATTCCTATAAATACTGAAACCTCCGAAAAATAACCTAGATCGGGAGTTCCGCCGCCGAAAGCCTCTGTTGCCACCGAAAACCAATCTAGACCCATTGTGGCACCCTGTCGGAGGTGGGAATCCCTCTCCGGTGGCTATCTTCATCGTCCCGGCTCTCTCCATGATGAGGGAGGAGTAGTTCACCCTCGGGGCTGAGGGTATGTACTAGTAGCTATGTGTTTGATCTCTCTCTCTCTCTCTCTCTCTCTCTCTCTCTCTCTCTCTCTCTCTCTCTCTCTCTCTCTCGTGTTCTTGAGGTGGCACGATCTTGATGTATCGCGAGCTTTGCTATTATAGTTGGATCTTATGATGTTTCTCCCCCTCTACTCTTTTGTAATGGATTGAGTTTTCCCTTTGAAGTTATCTTATCGCATTGAGTCTTTAAGGATTTGAGAACACTTGATGTATGTCTTCCGTGGGATACCTGTGGTGACAATGGGGTATTCTATCGGTTCACTTGATGTATATTTTGGTGATAAACTTGCGGGTTCCGTGACATTGGGAATCTATGCTTAGGGGTTGGCACATGTTTTCGTCTTGACTCTCCGGTAGAAACTTTGTGGCACTCTTTGAAGTTCTTTGTGTTGGTTGAATAGATGAATCTGAGATTGTGTGATGCATATCGTATAATCATGCCCACGGGTACTTGAGGTGACAATGGAGTATCTAGGTGACATTAGGGTTTTGGTTGATTTGTGTCTTAAGGTGTTATTCTAGTAGGAACTCTATGATAGATCGAACGGAAATAATAGCTTCATGTTATTTTACTACGGACTCTTTAATAGATCGATCAGAAAGAATAACTTTGAGGTGGTTTCGTACCCTACAATAATCTCTTCGTTTGTTCTCCGCTATTAGTTACTTTGGAGTGACTCTTTGTTGCATGTTGAGGGATAGTTAAATGATCCAGTTATGTTATTATTGTTGAGATAACTTGCACTAGTGAAAGTATGAACCCTAGGCCTTGTTTCCTATCATTGCAACATCGTTTATGCTCACGTTTACCACTTGCTTCCTTGTTGTTTTTATATTTTCTTATTACAAAAACCTATATCTACCATCCATATTGCACATGTATCAACATCTCTTTGCCGAACTAGTGCACCTATACAATTTACCATTGTATTGGGTGTGTTGGGGACACAAGAGGCTCTTTGTTATTTGGTTGCAGGGTTGTTTGAGAGAGACCATCTTCATCCTACGCCTCCCACGGATTGATAAACCTTAGGTCATCCACTTGAGGGAAATTTGCTACTGTCCTACAAAGCTCTGCACTTGGAGGCCCAACAACGTCTACAAGAAGAAGGTTGCGTAGTAGACATCAATCATTCTCTTTCTTTCTTGTTCTTGGATGAACTCTCTAATGAGGTCGAATCCTGCACTCTTCCCCTATTAATTGGTGGTGACTTCAATCTGTTACGGTACCCTTCTGATAAGAACACTAATAACTTCTCTAGGACTTTGGCTAATGCTTTTAATGACTTCATCAGTGCCTACGCTCTTCGTGAAATGCCTAGGGTGGGTTCTAGGTTTACTTGGACTAATCATTAGGTTTCTCCTATTCGTTCTGTCCTGGACCGCGTTCTGATTTGCTCGAGCTAGGACTCCCTCTTTCCCCTTGCTTTCCTCAAATCTAAGTCTATAGTTGGCTCGGATCATGCCCCACTCATCCTTGATGTGTGGCTGCGCGGTGTGTCTTCTCCCCCTAGGTTCCAGTTTGATGCTTCCTGGCTCCTTATCAGCGGCTTCCGTGATCTCCTTGGTTCTAGGATCATCGCCCTCCTCTCGACTGGTCGTCGCTCTTTCGGACCCATGGATGATTGGCACTTCTGCTCGTATTCTTTGCGCAAGTTTCTGCGGGGTTGGTCTCATAATCACGCGGTGCAAGAACGCAGAGACAAAGCGCTTCTCACTTCTCAGATTGAGGCTTTAGACTCTCGGGCTGATTCTTCTGGCCTGTCTGACTCAGAGTGGTCCTTACATTTTTCCCTCGAACAATCTCTGGTGCAGTTGCACCGTCTCGCAGAGGCTTACCGGCGTCAAAGGGGTACGATCAACTGGATGCTTAAAGGAGACTCCTCTACTGCTTATTATTTTGCCATCGCTGATGGTAGGTGTCATAGGTTCCTGATTGATAGTTTAATGATTGATGGGATCAAGTTGTCGGACCAAGCTATCATCATGAATCATATAGTCCAATTTTCTCCTCACTCCTCTCTGCTAAACCTGATCAGGGCTTCAGGTTGGCCCCTGCGTTTTAGGCTCAAAGGGATAGGGTTTCCCAGGAAGAAAACCTCGATCTTATGGTTCCTTTCACTGAAGAGGAGATCTTCACTTCCATCAGTAAAGCTAACCCTAACTCTGCTTCTGGCCCGGATGGCTTTTCGATTCCTTTCTTTAAATATTTCTGGCCTCAACTTAAGCATCTAATTTGTGATGTCATCCAAGAATTCTGTTTGGGGACGGTAGATATTTCTAGGCTCAACTATGCGGTCATCTCCTTCATTCCTAAGATCAAGGGTCCGGAGCTTATTTCTCAGTTTAGGCCTATTGCGCTTATCAATAATTTTGCCAAATTCCCTGCCAAGTGCTCGGCCACTCATCTCACTCCTGTGGCCCATCGTACCCTCTCGCTTACTCAATCTGCTTTTGTCAAGGGGTGTTTTATTCTGAATGGGGTCTTATGCCTTCATGAGATCGTCCAAGATATTCACAAATCTGGCAGTAAGGCTGTCATCCTAAAGCTATATTTTGAAAAAGCTTACGATTCGGTTAGTTGGTGTTTCTTAAGACAAGTCTTGCTGGCTAAAGGCTTTGATGGTGGTTTGGTTCATCGTATCATGTAGTTGGTCATGGGCAGCCACACTGCCATTTCGGTTAATGGGAAAGTGAGTAATTTTTTGAAAAAACTCTAGAGGCTTGCGGCAAGGGGACTCGGCCTCTCCTATCCTCTTTAACTTTGTGGTGGATGCCCTCGCTAATATCTTGTCTAGGGCACCAGAGGCCGGCCACATTACTCCTGTTAGCTCCCACCTCATTCCCGAGGGAATTTCTCATTTGCAATATGCTGACGTTACGAATATTATGGTGGATCTTAATGATCAATGCCGCTCCCACCTTAAATTCCTGCCGCTCTCTTTCGAAGCCCTTTCTGGCCTTATGATCAACTTCTCTAATAGCGAGGTCATTGATACTGGTGTCTCGGATGACGAGGCGTTGCGTGTTTCTCGCCTTTTGCTCCCTTGGGTCCTTTCCTATCAAATACCTTGGCATCCCTATCTCCGCCGACAAACTTCTTGCTAAAGACTTTGCTCCCACGGTGACCAAAGTGGGCAATCGCGTTATGCCCTGGAGGGGTAGATACAATACTCAGGCTGGTAAAGGTGCCCTGATTAATGTCTGTCTTTCTTCCCTTCCAATGTTTCTTATGGGGTTCTATCTTCTTTAGATTGACACTCACGCTGGGTTTGACAAACATAGAGGTGCTTTCTACTGGAACGCGGTCGATAACAAACGGAAATACCGCATGGTCAAGTGGGATCTGATCTGCGGACCCAAAAGCCTTGGGGGCTGGGTATCATTAACACTCTTGTCATGAACAAATGCCTGATCATCAAATGGTGGTGGAAGATCATGACCGCCACCTCGGACAGACCTCTTTGGCTTCAAATTCTCAAAGCTAAGTACTTCCCTACCTCTAGCCCTATGTTTTCTCCTGCTTCCGGAGCGTCCCAGTTCTGGACAGATCTTGTTAAGTTGAGGCCTACTTTTGAAAGCCTCGTCAGGTTTGTCGCAATGGTAGATCCACTAGATTTTGCCTCAATTGGTGGTGTGGCTCGACCACGTTGGCTGTTGCTTTTCCTGTTTTTTTTATTGTCCTGATCCTGAGATCTCAATCTTTGAGCTCTCTTCTAATAATTGGGATATGCATCTTCGTCGTACTCTTTCTCCTTAAGAGTTGGCTGATTGGCAGCGGCTTGCTTCCTTCTTCCCCCTAAGATCAAGATCTTTCTCTGGCAAGCTTCTCGCAGGCGGCTTCCGACTGGTGATCAAATCCGCAAGCGCAATGGGCCTGGGTCTGATCGCTGCGCCCTTTGTGGGCTGAGAGAAGACAATATGCACGTTTTTTTCTCGTGTGTTCTGGCTAATTTATTTTGGTGCTGTATCAGATCCTGGTTGCATGTTGTCTGGAGTCCATGTTCCTTCTCTGAGCTTCGTCTCCTGGCTAAGAATCTGGTTGGGGCCCAGAGGAGAATTTTCTTGGTGTGCTTTGCTGCGATATGTTGGGCGCTATGGACGACAAGAAACAAATTTACTATTGAGCATGTTTTTCCTGCTAAGCCTACTGGTTGCTTATTTAAAACTTGCGTTTTCTTGCAGCGGCGGAGATTATTGATTAACGAGGCGGATAGGGATGCGCTTGATTTGATGATTTCTAAGATCCGGTCTTCTGCTATCTCCGTATCTCCACCCAGCGCCGACAACTAGGTGTTGCTGGTCCTTTGTTTGGCGTCTGTAGTCCCTCGGGCCTGTGTGCCATGTACTGGCCTGGGAGCCATGTACGCTACTTCTTCTACTCGTCCATGTTGGGTGATACTCTGAGTAACATCTTTGTTGTCCGTTATGTCTATTAAATTCTGCCTGGTGGCTTTATCTATAAAGGCGGGCTTCAGCATGTTATCTAAAAAAAACTAACGTGTAACAGAAAAACAAACTTACCCAGGTCTAGTCTTGCCCTGCTCCAGCAGCAAGATTCCTGCCAAAAGGGAAATGATATGGTGAGGACCGGTCAAGATACAAACCGCCAACAATTGCCGTCTCTATAAGGCAAAGACGTATGGTCATATCCATGTACAGTATAAGACGCATTCAGACACATCTAAGAGCATCTCCACTAGGTCCCCAGCACGCCCCAAGCACCTTTTTTTTAGCACGGGCGGCTAAAAAACTTCTCAGCCATGCCCCAAGACGTCGTTTTGCGCCGGATTTTGCGAAAATTAGCGCCGGCACGCCCACCCCACACCCAGCCCCTGGGGGGCAGCTGGGACGCCGACATTTGCTTTTGCAGCTGCTGCCCCACTTGCCAGCCCCTCTCTCTTCTCTCCTCTCCATTCTCTCTTTTCTCTCTCCTATCATTTTCCTTCCAGCACCTACCGCGCTGCCGGAGTCTCTCCATATTTAACAAAACATTATTTAAGCACAATTCATTTTCATATGCTTTAATTCATACGTGCATGGGTGTATTGTTCTTTCAGTATGCACATAGATATGATAGATACCCACGATTGATCTGGCTCAACGTACACATACACAAGAGTCGTCAACACTGACCGGTTCCTACGATGCAAAGCTAGCCATGCTAGCTGATTGATCTTGCCCAGGCTCAACACGCACACACATGAATCAAAGAAATGGATTCCCCTCTTATGTAACATAACCAAGGTAATGACTGATTTGCTCCCGGCCGGCCGGAAAGACAATGCAACATATGTACATGTACGTATGCACCTGAAAGATGTACTTATGCAGAAGATCTGATTGGGCGTTTTTTTTTTTTTGCCCTGGACACGTGATTTTCATGAGCTATATGGACTAATTCTCTTTTATGACCTGGACAGGTAAGGTCGGGGTATTTTTTTTTTTTTTTGACATGGACACGTGATTTTCGTTAGCTAGAAGGATGGGTGATTTTTTCTTTTGACCTGGATACGTGAGGACCATTAATTTTTTACCTGGATATGTAGTTTCTTTCTCTACAGGGCGGGTGATCCTTTTTTTTTTTGACGTGGACACTTGATTCTTTTAGCTAGACGTGAGGGAAATTATGTATGATCATAAGGTTTTATGTAATTGCAATGGTGTGTAATTTATAAAGGATGCATTGGTGCGATATTTCTTTATCTGTAAAGTGGATCTAACCATTGTGATATTTTGTAATATAAAATTTAAGGACATATGTCTCTAATTTTAGTGAGATTTTCTAGTTTATTTATGTTTTTCTGGTTAGCCAATGTTGCGTTAATGGATGTGCAGGACGTCATACCGTCGGCAGTGGTAAAGGGGAGGTCTGCATATTAGGGCACAAGATGAGGACGTGATGGAAGATCAATGTTGGATTTTCCTTGATGGAGAAGAAAAGATAGACTTGTAGCGTGGGGAAGCATCAGATTTACATTACGTGATGGGATGTTTTTTTGGTCCTTTGCTTGATGAAGGAGAAAAGATATTGTTCTTTCAGGGTAGAAAAAATAGACTTGTGCATGTGGGGAAGAAATTACGTGATGGGATGTTTTCTGGTTAGCCAATGTTTCTTTTTTATAGGGTAAATTTCTTTTCTAATCCTATATGTCAGCGGTTGTACCAATTTTTTTTCTTATGCTATACGTCGGTGGTTGTACCTAATTTTTTGACCATATGTAGATGCGTACATTTGTTGGATTTCAAGCAATGTGTTAGTCATGTTTTTTTT
>LR738712.1:763041445-763064164 GCA_902687465.1 Secale cereale
GGTGTGGGCTTGCCAGGTACAGGGAGATGCCCTGGAAAACCGTCACGAGGTCCCGCAAGGTGCTGGACATCTCCTCCGGTGTGAAGATGGGGGTCGTCGGCGGGGCGGAGGTGACCAGGGCCAGCGGCGCGGAGGTGACCGGGGCCGACGGCGTTGGGAGCCTGGCAGTGGCCATCGGGGTGGTGGTGATGATGGGTAGCGGCGGCGTGGGCATTGATGATGACATGATCGGACCTGAGTCTCTGCATACCAAATTGGTAGAACCCAGGCTCCTACCGAACCTGCTCCTTATGTTGTAGGGGCAGACAGAGGGAGGTTGGGGGCGAGGGTGACGTGGCCTGCGTGTGGGCGCCATCCTGATCGGAAGATGGAGGCGGCGGCCAGAGGGATGTGGTGCGGCTATGGTTAGGGTTCCGGCTCCTTCAAGGAGCCGGGCAATAGAATATGTCTTATTGCTTAATCTCAAAAATAGTCTTACAACTAGTATATATAACCACGATGCTAAAATAAGATAACTTGTGGGCCAAGCCCTTAACTAAACCGGCCCGGTGGGCCTCCTACGGGCATAAGTCTGCCCGGTCATAACATTAGCTATGTTAATGGAGGTAGGGAGACGATCTTGGCATAGTTGCCAGAGGAAAACCTTGATTTTAAGCGGAATTCGTGCCTTCCAGAGCCCCGAGGCCACCTGAAGGGCAGGGCCGCGAGCCATCTCTCTATAGAGAGAGTTGACAGAGAACTTGCGAGAGCTCGTGAGCCGCCAGGACACCGTATCCGCGGTAGACGACAAATGAACGTCGGCGATTAGGGCCCGCAGGCGGTTCCAACTAATCGTCTCAGGCCCCGAAAGCTCCCTTCTAAAAAAAGAATTTTTTTTAGAAAAGGAGGATGACCCCCGGCCTCTGCATCTGGGCGATGCATACGGCCACTTTATTAATTATACTCACAAGACCTTGCAAAGTAATACAACAGTAAGACTAAAGCCGTCGTCTAAGCACCTCTATCCAGCTGATGAAGGGGCGCAGATAGCCTGGGCCGAATACCAAACAAACATCGCAGCCAAACCTAACATCTAAGACCTGAGATCCCATCCAGGACGCCTGCCAGACATGGGTCTCACCGGTCCAGCGTGCACTCAGATGCTGCCGCCGCCAACTGCCACCGCTCCATCTTCAGAACTGTACTGATGCATCAACCTTGCTCGGTCTAGCTATCGTCGACGCCACCACGGCACCAAACAACACCTCCTCCTTGCGCGCAAACAGCTGAGCACGTCGCGGTCGCCATTGATACACCTCAGCGCCATGCTGCCAGGTATCACCAGCTGACAAAGCTCGAAGTCCTTGGAAGATCTGTCGTGCGTAGCACCTGCCGAGCAGGCATGACAAAGCGTAGCACGTGTCGGTCAGGCATGACTTGACATCACCACCGAAGCTCCATGCAAGACGAAGCCGCTCCACCTCCTGCCTCTGACATCCAGCGCTGCTCTGTAAACGATGCTCCCAAGAGAGAAACGACACCGCAGTGCCGCCATCGTCCGATCTGGAACACCAGATCCTAGGGTTCCCCCGGAGCAGCACGAGTGGATCGACAGTAGTTACACGACGATGCCTCCATCAAGGTAACGACGAGAACGCCGTCATCGCTTGCAGTCGGCTCGGTTTTCACCGGCAACCATGTCTCCCCTACTCGCAGTCGGGACAAGATGATGGATCTCGAGATCCGATCACCAAGCTTCTGGCCGGCCATCTCGGGAAGAAGATGACCACCACGTCCACCAGCGTCACCACGCCGGGCACGCGTCGCCGCCGGCACCCCCATGGTGCCTAGAGGCGGACAAGCCCCGACGATTCCCATGCCTCGCCAGCCGCCATGGCCCAGACCCAGGCACCACCAGATCCATATCGGATCGGAGTCAAGGGCCCCAAGCCGCAACCTCCACGGAGGCAGCACCACTGGACGGTGCCTAGCCCTCCAGCCCGCCGCCGAGTCATCGCCGGAGCTCTGCCGCGCCACGCCGCCAAGTCGCTGCTGGGATAACTCGTGCCGCTGGCAGAGAAGCCGCAGCCGCCGCGCGTTGGAGGGGCCTCAAGCCGCAGCTGCACCGCTGCCAGGCAAGGGAGCTGCCACCCAGCACGCCCTCTGCCGCGCCGCTGGGCCCCGCCCAGCTCAGCGCCGTCTCGCGCCGGACGCCAACCGCGAGGAGAGGGGCAAGATCCCCGCCGCCACCAACGCCGGCCGGTCTTTGCTCGGCGGCGCTGTGCGGTGGCGGCGGGGGGAGAGATCGACAAGGGAGGATGAGAGGCGGCGCGCTAGGGTTTCCCCCGAGGATGCTCGCGGGAGCGGCTCGGGGGTCGGGGGTCGGAGCAACCAATTGATGTACGTGATGTGCCTGAAGAAATTTTCTATCTTTTAGCAGAAATCACAATGGAGATAATACTAACGGTCAGGCCTAGGAACAAGCATTTTCCTAGGACTAGAATCAATAATCGATTTTAGTACTGCCATTAAGAGCACACGGACATTTCTATGTTGTTGTGAGCACCCCTCCCTCCGAAGAAGTAGCTTCTTCATGGAAGTTTTCATCAATCAACTCAGGGTTAAAATGTAGTTTCATAAGTCGTCTGTTCTTGGTGCTTTCTAAACAATACATCTTATATGGTTCTCAATATCTGATGGTCATTTGAACATGCAAGTTACTCTTGGTTTTGCCTGCAACACCACTTGTTGATTCTGTCAGAAAAAGGAGATGAACGTCATTATTTGCTCTGGCGTATAGAAAACAGGGTTGCAACTGAGATACCAAAAGTCGGATTAATTTCCAGTTGATCTGTTAAGACACTGAAACATCGGCATACATAGATATTTATGTAGCTACTCCAGGCTATGTCCAAGAGTCTGGCCACACTCAAAACAGGACAGAGGCAACAACTTGTAGTTACTCTTGGTTTTTTTGGAACGAAGGCTCGTGAGGAGCACGGCTTTGAATTAACAAAGCCATCAACCGGCCAGGAAATACAAACACACACAAACCACCTCGGCCAAACGATACAAGGGGACACTCTAGGAGGCTTACAACTCAACGGAGCGCACAAGCTCAAAAGAATACAGGAAAACAAAGCTCGAAGCTTGTCCTAATCGAAGACTACAGCCAACCAGACATTTAGGATAGGGACACCCACGAGCACGACGAGGACCTGCTTGCAGCAGAGTGCGGTAGGTGAGCCCGACCAACGCCCAGGGAGAAAGACAACACACATCCTCTGTGTCTCTTGCCGCAGAGGACCCTTCCCTCTCGCCATGGCTCGCAAGGCGCCGTACCGTCGGACTTGAGAGACACTCACCCTAGATCAGGGGATGTGCAAGCTTCGAGACATGTAGCAGCCGCAACACACAACCACTTGAACATTAGAGCACTCCAAGACTGCCGCATCGCCACAACCTAGAACACCTGAGAGCTGCAGGGAAACTAGCAGGTGCAGCTACTGAACAAAGGTAGCAAGGGCATCAAGTAAAACCGACAGGCCACCGAGGAGCATTGCCAGGCATCCGTTGAAGAAAGAACCGGGGTTCCTCCACTGGCAAGGCGCAGGTCCAGCCGGGTAGGGGAACCCTATCCCCTACCGCCGAGTCGAGGCGCCGTCCCGCCGGAATTGGACCAGACACGTCACCGGCAGAGAAACACCACCATGAAAAAAACAGGAACGCCTTCAGCCGTGCAAAACCTCGTTGGCACCGCCGTCACCGGAAAAACCCAGCTACCCAAAGCTCTGACTTTTGAACCCCTCACCTAAACGCAACCCTCCCCAAGCGGGGCCCCCAAGGAGGACACGACGCACAACGCGCCGTCGCCGTGCAATCCAAGCCGGATTTTGGGCTTTCACCCTAGAGGAGGAACAGGGGTGGAGAGGGGAAGGGCCTCTACAGGACCTCCAAGGAGGAGACGACGTCAAGGATGTCGCTGCTGCCAAGCCGGCCAAGCCGACCAACGGTTTCCCGCGGCCCAGAACCAGACCACCGGTTAGCCACCAAACTAGACCGACGCTCGAAGAAGCCGGCTGGAAGCGACTGGGACGAAGGAGACAGGGGAAGGAGCCCGGCCTCAGATCTGACGAGGAGGGGAAGACCTCCGCACCGTCGCCGCCACCTGCCGTCGCCTCACCACCCGCGTGGTCAAGGCCGCCGACCAGAGAACACCCGCGGACAGCACCATCCGAAATGGCGCCGCCGCCTCGCCAAGGGGGGCCGCCGCCCCAGTTACGAGGTCCTCCTCGAGAGGAGGAGCGACCGTGGCCTCGCCGCCACCATCACCGGTGGCCGTCCGAGCGAATCCGTCGACTTTCTCAGGTGGCGGCGAGGGTGGGAGGGAAGGGAGCGGTGGCGCGAAGGAGAAACCTTGTCGCCGCCCGTGTCGCCCGAAGCGGACGACGCGTGGGCCGCGGGGAGAGGGGGGGAATCACAACAGACTAAATCTCGAAGTAATACCAAAACTCTACATGCATTGAGAAATCCCTTCTCGGGTTATTCTGCTCCCACGGGACTACAGGGACCGGTCCGTCCCAATACTTTCTGGCGGATCCTTGCCGGACCGTATTTTTGCCAAGGAAATCACCATGCACAAAAGTTGATTGATCAGTGTCACGAGGAACTAGTACGTGGACAATTAGCTGATTGTTTTCCGGGGATCAAGCGGCAGCTGCAGCCGTTGCACGCAAGCGAAGCAGGCACTAGCAGTACGTCGATGATGAGCTGATTTTCTTCCCGGCGATCAAGCGAAGCAGGTACAAGCAAAGGAGGCACCTCGTAGAGAGCTGCAGCGACGATGGCGCCACTGATCAGGACGTTGCAGCGGCGGCTCCGCGGCCTGCTGGTTGATTCGATGCCCGGCCGGTGACTTGGATCTCCCACTTAATGGCACGAAGGCTAGCTCCTCTCATCGATTGATTGACTAGGCCACAGGAGGATTTTACTAATTAGAAAAAAGAAAAAACTACCCCGCTAATCAACGGCTGACATGATTCAATACTACTCGGTTCCATAGGTAGTATGATGCACCGTAAAAAATCTCAATAACAAATCCTGATGCTTCACAAATCTAGAATGCCAGTGGATTTTAGTGGCATTGCAAGTGCATTTCCAATTCTAACAAAGTGTGGTATTTCGTTTGTGGCATTACGTTTGTGGTATTTCCGGTATGAACCAAGCAAAGACCAAGCTCTACACCTTGCCCGCATTGATATGCAGAGATGGCTTGATGGCTTCTTCGCAAATTATATATGAGTGTTCCACCTAGCATCCGTGGAACTCTACTCCTTGCCCGGACAAGTTGCAAACTATACATGACTATATCAGCTTGTTCTATCTCTTTTCTCACCCTTAAATAATTAGGAACCTCATTATATTAGTTGTCCAATAACGTATCGTGCAACAACCATGACATTGATGCTTTTGAGCTATTCAAACATTGCCATAAAGGACACATGGCCGGGTACAACTTCCTGATAGAATTTCTAATAACTCAATTCAAGCTCACGGTGTAGTTCCTTAGTTGACCACATTCTGAGATAGCCTTTGGGTTCGCCATATCAAGTCATGTCGTCGAATTAACCATGTGAAGTTTATGGACTAAGAGGACCTACCTCACAGAGTCCCAATAGTCTCTACGCCTACTTAATAACCATGTGGCATATAAGGATAGTTTCAGTACATCGCCACCAATATAAAAATAGTTATTGAAACAGTATATCAAATTTTATTTTATTCAACCAGCAGAAATGACTTATATTTAATCATCACAATTAGAATGGATAATCTAGCCACGCTCTTACTAGAACCTAGAAGCATGTGGGGGTGAGAAGTCACTGTTACTGGGCTGTCGGCCATGGCGGCAGAATAGATCCTAATTCAATTGGAGAAGGTGCAACTCTAATGTTAGCCTGAGTGCCATTCATTTGAAGGGGTGCTATATTCGTCCGCAGCTTGTCACGCGGACGCACTACTTTGGTGCATAGGTAAGGGTCTGGTATGCAGATGAACACAACCAAGGCATCAATTTTGTGCTAAAAATATGAAATGAACCGTCCTATCTGCCTGACTGTCACCGTTCTCAGCAGATGCAGAATGAGCTTGTTGCGGCTTGAAGAGAATGCCAGGCAAAGCTCATCATACCATGCCATCAGGCCAATTAAACCAGGCTGGTGGTCGGCTAAGTGGACCCGGGCCTTAGAACAATACACGACAGTGAGTTGATCCTTTTGAACGTTGCGAACCTGGTCCAAAACATCCATTGTACTCCCTCTATTCCTTTATACAAGGCCAGTATGAAAAATACATTTTGAATCTATACAAGGCCACAAACTAACGATGTTTCCTCATACTAGCAACTTATTTAATACTTCTTTTATGTATGTATAATGACTACATGCATAAAAGAAGGAATTTCGCTACTTCTTCTCATTTCTTCCTTGCATGCATGCAGACGTATTAATGAAAAAATAATGTTGTCTTGTAAAATAGTCATTAAATTTTATCTTGGTACCTGTAATATGAGTTTTGTGGCCTTGTATAAGGGAATGGAGGGAGTAGTAAAATTCCTTCGAACTTACAGAGGAAAAGCCTAATGCATGTGTGTGTGAAGTCTTTCGGGAAGGTGCCATTAGTAGGACA
Organism: Secale cereale; assembly: GCA_902687465.1. NCBI lineage: Eukaryota > Viridiplantae > Streptophyta > Magnoliopsida > Poales > Poaceae > Secale > Secale cereale. Next base: position 763,048,112 of record LR738712.1, read on the forward strand.
ATGTTTCAGAGAGTTTAGAAAAGGTTGCCGCACCTGTTCTATGGTGATCAACTGTTGTGTCTAATTTCTTCTTTACTCCTTTCAGTTGTATATGTGATTTATGAAGCGTTGGCTAAATGCATCATTTTAATGCTGATATCAAGAGATCGATACAATTTATTCCTTGCAAAATGAAAATCCTAAGAAATATATTTATCTAAATGGTTAATAAAACTCACTTATCATCTTCATGCGCAAGGACTAAAGTCATAACTTTGCAGTTGTGTGCCGGTGGATCCAGTTACTTCAAACCACTGCCTACCGCTGAAGTCTTTTATAAGAGCAAGGCTTCCGTAGGCAAGAGATGAACAACACATAATTTAGCGATTTACTTTGATATTCATAGGCATAGAAGGCACCAGGAATAAGCAATAAACTGCTGGAATTACGACATCTACATCCCATATCATAGTGACGTGGCAGCTCCCCCTCCCACTTTGCCGCCTTGGCTATTCTCCCTGTGCAGGATTCCTCTATTGCCTATCATATTCTTGTGCTTCTTCCTCGGCTCAAATTAGCTCCGACAAGCAAGCCTTCACATTTGCTTCCTTTTAACTAAACAGGATGACATGTTTACGGGCCAATTTTATTGTGTAATGATGTAGCATCTTATGCAGACATGTCAGACACACAATCACTAGTAGATGACTAGGTGTAGAACAATGTCTTGTGTTGTTTTAGACCGAAGAAAAGAGTAGGCAATAACAAATGTTGTACTCATGCTTCTGCGGCCCTCTACCATTCTTTAGAGAAGGCAGTAGAACGGTGTATGCATGCGCCAAAGGTTGTTACGTTCTCTTGGAAAAATAAAAATAAATCTCCAACATGAAATTGGTACTAAAATTAAAGATTGCCACAATCTTAATTTGACGCCCGCAAATTGATAGTTGCAAATCGGTTTTCAAAGAAAATTATGTGGGTGCTGTACAAGTCAAAGTTTGAATAGGAATCTTGGAGATTGTAGTCCCGTAAATCTATTTGGCAGCATTGATATTGATACTTTTGACAATAAAATGTAGATTTTTTAACACGGCGACTTTACAAAAATCTATGTAGCAAAGCTTGAGGGTGGTTTTGAGGAATAGAGACACGACACAGATGGTAGTTAGTCTGGGAGACAACTAAAACATCTTCAACCTGTTCAAATTGTCGTGTTATGCTGCATTGGCGTTAGCCAGACAGAAGAACCACATATGGCAGTTAGTTTGCAGCCACCGCCAACAGTAGTCCTCCCCCTCCGCTCAACGCCGCGTCGGCGCTGCCGGAGGGTCGGCCGGTGAAGCCGCACCGGTTCCTGGGATGGCGGCGGCGGGGCAGTTCCGCCCTCAACTTATCTCCCCCAGGGCTGTGACCCATCTCGTCCCGGAGATCTGCTCCTGGCCGGCGTGGCCACGGCATGTCTGATGATGGCTGCGGCGGGGCGGACCCTCCTCCATCATGACGCGCTGGTGGAACACCCCCCCCCCCCTCACGGCCCAGATGATCCGGCGAACCGACACCGCCGGTCTCTTCCCCCTTGGACGGAACTTTCCAGGCTTTTGGGGTGTGCGAGGCCATTGGGGTAGTGGGTGGGCTGTATGGGGCTTGGTCCTGTCTCACGGCAGACCACCCACAGTCCACGGCGGCCCTCTGAGTTGCGGTGACGACTCCGTCGTGTGTAGCTTCGCGATGGTTCTCTATCGACATCGCTCCGGTCTCCGGCGGTGCCCACCTCCCTCGATCTGTGGTGGCAGCTCCGGCGCGGTGGTTGTTGTGGCAACGTTGCTCGTTCCTTGCGGCGGCTACTTTGGCGGTGCATCTTTGATGGCACTGCTCCGTCCACGGTGGTCTCTGAACATGTGGGGCTGCGGCGATGAGCTGGGCTTCTGCGTGTGCGGTGCACGCCGTTGACGCTGAGATCCTTGGTTGGTGGTGGTGATTTAGATCATATTGGTCGGATGGTGGTGATTGGTGACTGTTCTGCAGCAACTTCCTACAGATCCATGACAACGAGGTTATTGAAAGACTTCCGGAGGTTTTATCTCTTAATCCGGTGGATGACTTTCCGTGGTGTGTTACAAATTATGGACAACGACATGAAGCACAAGGATGTTTTGTGGAGTGGTGACGGTCAAATTGTAGCTGCTGGGATTGCGGAAAAGTAGTGGCGACAACACATGCATGGCTTTGATCGTGGTGCTGCTAGCACCTGGTCTCGAGCTCCAGGGCGAAAACCTAGGTCGGACCGGAGTTGTCATACCTGTCAATGGTGATGTTTTTTTATGTCGTTACCTTGTTGGAGGCATCGCTCGGATATGTTCTGGCTGTTTCTTCAGGATGAAAACTTTGATTCTGGCCTTTGTGGTTGGATCCGGCAACGACGGCGCTTGAGTGTCACTTCCTCCCTGAAGGCGTCGCTGTTACAGATCCTCATCCATCATGTGATGTCAATGGTTGGTGCGGATATTTTCTTAGTTATCGTTTGTCGATTGCTAATCTGATCGCTTTGGGGCTTTTGTATTTTGTATTTTTTCCATGCCTACGCTTAACTTTTAGTCTTCGGACTTTGCTAGTTGTTGGTGTGTTTTGCATGTGTCTATTGAGTTGGCTATGTGCATCTTAATTATGCAGAGACTGGGTGTGCTTATATTGTATCCTCTCGATGCTTCATTGAGTCAATAAAATCCACCCTTTGTCGAAAAAAGAACCACAAATGAGGCCTCGCAAGTGGTAAATCTAGTGTCAGCCCTGCTGCTCGTGCATAAGACGAATGCATGCACTCTCTCCCCATACAACAGGATTGTACTTAATTTCACTGTGATATGCAAAACTGCAAGTCTCATCGATTGAAACTTAAAATCTAATGTTCTCTCGTGTGAGATCGAACTACACACGTGGCAATCAAGTGGCTAGGAAGGCCTCAGAAAGTGTGTGCCCCACACCTGCGTGCCCATGTGAATTTCCACCCTGGCCCACAAAGCCTGTGAATCCACCACACAGATCGATGTGAATCTTTGCAATTTTTTTTACTTGGAGGTTCCCCTCTCAAAGATGGATGTAAAACCAGAAATGGATTCGTTCTCAAGATGCTCATGAAACCGAGACTGCAAGTCATACATGTGTGGTTGTCAAAAGGAATTCAAACATTTTGCATTGATGTTGGATAGTATTTTATATTCGGACTCAGTGTGACTACATCATTTCTTGGAAAGCAACCATACAGTCAATGTGCAGAGTCAAACTTTCCCAGGACACACCCGGTGTGCACTGCATCAGGCCTAGTTGTAGTTTCTCATTATCTCCTTTTCTTTCTAAGGATGGAACATTACCATAGGGTTTTATTTTTATATAGACGCATATGCAAAGGTTGGGCGATCAATACAATATCCTTTCCTTGGCTTAAAGGATTGATAAAGCTCTCATGCGCTCTTCCTACCAAAGGACTAAATTAATTAGTACTCCCTAGCTCTTCTATAATAGCAAAGACCACACAACAAAATATATGAATAACCACATACTTGATTCTGCTTCTCTTCCCTAGAGTTATACACACCCGTTATGTGAACTATGTGTTGGATCTACACATTATTGATTCAATTCTTATCGAGGCACAGGCATAGAAGCCACCAGGAATTAGCGATTGATTACGAGAACTACATTGTGCACCTCCTAAGATAAATGGGGTCACGCACCTTCCTTCACTTGATCACGCCACTAACTTCAGTTCCAGTTGTGCGTGGCCGCGGATGTCTGACACTCAGGTGCACTATTCACTGAAATATGTACCACTGCTATTTAAACCGAGATTATTATCTTTAATTTCGATTAAAGTTCTTTTGTTAGAGTATAATAAATATTGAAACAGTCTCGGTTTGATTCATTGAATGATGCAGTCAAGAATAGACAGAGGTACATGTTACCTTAACTGGGAGATGGTTCGTCAGCTATGTTCTCTGCTTCGCCTGCTGGAAGCAACAGTTGTCCATCACCACCCCCATTGCGCTGGCAGCCATCGAAACCAAGTGAGCAGAAGCCCATTGCCGACTTCCTTTCCGATCCGGCCCCTTTTCTCCCACTACACCACCATGCCATTGAAGTGGCTGGTCGCCCTGCTATGGTTGGCACTATCATGCCATCTGGAATGCCGTCGCATGAGGAGTTCACCATGAGCCAACTATAGTGTATTAACTTTGAATGGAGTATGAGCATTTTTATATTTAGTCAAGTGAAACTTACTTTGTCGAGACTGCTGAATTTATTTATGTGTTCATTCAAAAGAATACAAATCTTCCGCTTTTGATGTTGGATGCTAATACTCCATGCAACGTTTCTTTAAAAAAAAGGAGGTGAACCCCCGGCCTCTACATCTGGACGATACATGCAGCCACTTTATTAATTATTATCATAAGACCTTACAAAGTCATACAACAGTAAGACTGAATCCACCATCTAGCCAACATCTGTCGCTACTCCTATCCAGTTGATGAAGGGGTGCTGATAGTTTAGGCCTAATACCAAATGGACCTCACAACCAAACCTAACATCTAAGACCTGAGTTTCCAACCAGGACGCCTGCCGGGTATGGGGCACCGACCAATATGGCGCATTCCTCAACTAGGACGTCTGCCGGATATGAGGCCGCCGCAGCCACATGCCACCAATCCATCTTTAGTGTTGTACTACTGCATCTACCTTGCCCGGTCTAGCCGCCGTCGACGCCACCACGACGCCAGACAACGCCACCATCCTGCGTCGCCCCGCCCAAGTTCCGGGGCCGCCGCCCCGGTATCTCGTCGCTGCGAGCACTGCCCGCCGCCCCCAGACGCAGCTCCCAGCCTCCAGCGACGATGACGGCCACCCCGGCACGCGAGGCAAGGCACCAGGACCAAACCCCGCTCCTAGCCACGCAGCGCCGACGTAAACGCATCAGCCGCCACTGCTCGAGATCCATCTGAGATCCGCCAAGACGCGCACGAGAAAAGACAGCCCCGCCGCCGCCGATGCCGTGCGGGCTTTCCCCGGCGGCGCCCTGTGGCGGCGGCGAGGTGAGGGAGGAGGCGGGAGGGAGCCGGCCGCGGCGGCGTGCGAGATCCGCCCGAGCCGCTCCTGGGAGAGCGAAGCGGGGGTCGTTCGTGTTTGCTGATACTGCGGTTTTTTCAATACTCCATGCAATGTGGCCTCCTGCAACACTGGATGCTCGTACTCCATGCAGAGGAGAGAAGCCTTGACAGCAGCAATGGTCACCACGGCTGCTGCATCATTGCAACGTTGCAGCAATTTAAAGCGTGCATCTGAAACAATAACAAAATGCCTCCTTGTAAGACAGTGAAAAGATCGATTTGTTTCTTCCCAGTGGCGTAGAGATTAGATGATTATGCGCGATAGTGCAGTGCTTCGGTACTACTCCGTTCTTGGATTGCTTAATTTAATCATGGCGTTGTCCATGGTCATCATGAATGGGCAGATTGTGCTGGGCCCTGAATTTGGCTTGTCCCACACTTGAGTGACCATCGATTCTCCCCTGGTTTTCCTAGACAAATGCGCCGGTTCTTTTTCCTATGCACTTGACGACAAAACTAGAAATGGACTATTATATCCTCTATACTATAATGTACGGTAGAAAAGTTATAGAAAATGAGATCATATGTATCTCAAATCTTATGAGTAAGAATAGGAAATAAGATGTCCTTTGATTCACATCATAGATTTTTTTCCCATTAAATATAGGCTAATGTTTACATTCCAATGAAATGCGGAGGATACAAGAAATTCCTCCATAGAAATATGATTCTATTCCTACAAATCAAAGGGCTCTAAAGTTTTTTCCAATAAAAAATATATAATATATAAAATTCCTTCAAGGAGGAGTAAATATACTGCCTTCACTAGAATGGGTTGGAATTGATCTCACGGTTAACAAACCGAGAAAAAATTAAGGAAGACAAAGTCTCCACCTCTCACGATTGTGCCTTGATCGGGAGCACATATAACAACTTTTGGTTTTGATCTCATGTACCCAGCACATACATATATAAGGAATAGGGGGTTCTCGTTTTGGACAACTGAACCGCGACCAAAGCCTTCTAACTACTTATCCTAAAGATGTGGTGAGGTACATGAAGATCATCTTTACCGAAGGGCCACCACAATGGCAGTGTCGGCGAAGCTCCTGGATGTGCTGCTGCCCCTCCACCACTACATCACCATGGCTCCATGTTGCATCACGCTTGCATCTAGCAGGTGAGGGATTTTGCCTCAGTCTTCGATGGCCAATGCCATCAAAGTTACTAGCCAATCACAGTTCTGATCCATAGAAGGTGTTCTAATTAAAGATCAAGATCATATTCACCTTAATCCTAAAGGCTTAAATCTAAGACAGTAGTGCAGAAACGAGCTATAGTCCCGGTTCGTAAGGCCCTTTAGTGCCGGTTCTGGGGTGTGGACTAAAGTTCACCCCCCTTTAGTCCCGGTTCAACACGAACCGCCGCTAAAGGGACACCACGTGGCACGAGCACGCGCCGAGGGCCTGAGGGCCTTTAGTCTCGTTTGCGGGTTTTGGGTTTATGATTTGTTCTTTAATTTTGTGTTTTCATTTAATTATTTTCCATTTACTGGTATTTTATGATAGTATTGTACTCGTTATGCATATATATAAATATTATTTCTCGTATAACGGATCATATATATATATATAGGGTGGCTTTATTATGATAACACCCCTTAAGACCCTTATTCTGCTAACCTCCTCTTATTCTGCTAACACTGAAGAAACTACTGTACCCACCGCCCCGCACTACAGGCGCAAAAACAGCCGAACTACATCAAAGAAAGAAAAACCACCTCTACCTTCCCCACCTCTCGCTGCCCCTGCCCCGCGACCTCTTCTTCCCCAACGACGCCCCTCCCTTCTCCACCTCCACAGCGACCACCCGCGCCGCCCTGCCCCGACAACCACCTCGCGCAGCCCCACTTCGGCCACCACCCGCGCCGCCCCGCCACGACCACCACCATGTGCTGCCCCGCCCCGGCCACCACCCGCGCTGCCCCGTCCTGGCCACCACCGCCGCCCCGTGACAGCCACCATGGACTCCATCTCCCTTCACCAGTAGCTATCGTTGGGATCCCAGGGCACTTGATCCGGCCTACCCTCTCCCCACAACCTCCTTCCTCCCCCGGTGTCGTCGCCCTCCACCACCTCCCTCCTGACTGGACATGATCCAGGAGCGCCGCCTAGGTGCCTAGTGTGGCTACCGGCGTTGATCCGGGTGTGCCGCCCCGCCGTCGCCTTCCCATCTTCAGGCTCCTCCCCCGCCATGGCCACATCGGCCCATCGTTGTTGAGCCCCCCGCGTCGGTTCCCATGGAGGCCCGGCCGGATCTCCTCTACCGCATCCCTCCCCTCATCATCATTGGATCCCATGCGTCTCTCCTTCCACCAGTGAGCGTTGCGGCGATGAGTAACCTCCTCGACTCCTGTGCATCCATCCTTGCACTGCTCGGGATCCACATCTACGGCGACCGGATCCACCTACCCCGCGACACGGGTGCTCCCCGCTCCACCGCTGAAGGTTGCTGCTGCTCGTGGCACATGGAAGAGCCCTATCTGCCTCTCCTCCAACTGTTGCAGTTAATTTGATTGGGATTTTGGTGTTGAAGCTCACTTAATCTTGTTTTGTAGTTCACTGTCAAATGAAAAATGGACTAAATTTCCTGGCGTGCCATCGGACAGTTTAGTAGGGAGCGGCGTGTAGTTTCCTTGCGTGGATAGGAAATTCCTGAGGGTGCTGCGACCCATTTCTTCCCTAGTGCATTGCAGATGTTCATCAAATTCGTCTCGTGTTGTGCAGTTCGCAAATCGTGTCCCTGCAGCTCGTCGTCGGCGTTGTGCGGTTCATACTGCTCCAAGAAAATGATTTTGTGCAGTTTGCTTTTTTTATTTAGGCAAAGTGTTTACAGTGTGCTAGGAGTTCAACGGTTGTGTGTGAACAGCATGCAACGTTGGCAATGCAGTACAGAAAAGCACTAGCTGCCCGTGTGAAGTTCTGAAAAGCTTTATTTGCTCTCTTCTTTGCAGATTTTGGATTGTGCACTTCCCATCATGTGGTTTCAGTGTGCAGTTCGGTGGTGCTTGACTTCCGGCTCCTCTTTTTTCTTTAGTGAGGTTCTTCCAGCACGATGGTGCAAGCCGACAAACCCCCAGTTTTGTGGTGCTAAGCATTTTGGTTCTTATAGATTTGAAAAGGAGTATTGAATATATTGCAGTTCATTATAAACAAAAACTGTATTGTGGATGCAGGGAGCTCATGGTACATTGGTTGTACATTATAAACGAACCTCTTGTGAACAAAAAATATCCAGCTCAAAAAGTTCAATGATGCAGTATGCACTACCCAGCTATGCAGTACAGTTGTATTTTTTGGAGATATTTTTTTGCAGTGCACTTAGTTTGTATAAAAAAATTCATTATCCCTATGTATGAAGTGCAATTTGTCTCGTGTGCTTTAAAAATCAGTCGACTACATAAAAGCATGCAGAGCTTTTGGTCCTCGGGTGTGTTTCACTTTTGAGAGTGATGTTGTTCACTTATGCCCAAAATGGAAGTGCTAAAATTTAGCACAATAATAAAGATAGTAATGAGGTTCACTTTGATATATGTTGCGGATCACTTGTTCCCCTCTGCGGTCCACTCCCGTTCAGAAAAAGAATTGAAAGAAAAAACGACAAAAACTCGTGTGAGAAAAATTTACATCCGACAAAAGAAATCATGAAGTTCACTTGACCGTCTCATGCAGTGCGGTTTTCAGTCTAAAGTAGTGCGGGTTCTGTCTGATGCAGTACATACGACGACTTTGCTGTCGCGAAAAACAGAGTGTCCTGCTCTTAAACCGTAAGAAATTAGAGAGAGTGTTCTACATTAAAAAGTTGCGTCTCGTCGATATCTTTCCAACGGCGTGTGATTTGAATCATTTCGACCAGCGGTTCGCAAAAAACGGCCACTGCCTCTCGTAGTTAGCCGGACCGTTTTCAAAATTCATTTAAAACCATGAGGAATCTCAATAAATGACCAACATATGAAAGTTGCGCCTATTCCACATCTTTCAAACAGCGTATCACACGCCTCATTCCGACAAACGATTCAAAAACTGCAGTGAAAACAATACCCAAAAAACAAAAAAAATTGATAACCAGGATTCAGTTTTTAGTAAATTTGAATCTGCTCTTAATCCGTGAGGAATTAGAGAGTATAATCTACACGTAAAAGGTGTGTCTCAACGATATCTTTCCAACGCTGTATCGTTTGCTTCATTCCGATGCACGGTTTAGAAAAAATCGCGAAAATACGCTCACTGCATCCCGTCATGCGCACTGTTTTTGAAACTGCTCTTAAACCAAGACGAATCTTGAAAAGTGCTCAACTTGACGAGGCTGCGCATTTTCCATAGCTATCCAACGATATATTATACGCTTCGTTTCGACAAACGGTTTAGAAACTGGACCTAAAACTGTGCCAAAAAATGCATGCAGTTTTTTCTGGTGACATTACCGTGCTCGTTTAAATAATGATGCAGTGCCCTCGCGTTGAGCATGCAGTTTATAAATGTTAGCAGAATAACTATTTTCCTAATATTAGCAAAATAGACCGGCTATATATATAACTGGGTTCGAGGCGCCAGGATGAAGAATTACTTATTCTTCACCCCAGTTGAAAAGCCTCAGTCTCGATGTGGTTTAAGTCGCACCACTCCTCCCCGGCCGATGTATTCAATTTTTATTTGCTTGCGGTTCTTTTGTGGATCAAACCCACTCCCCGCATTTTCTGGGCTTATTCGGGACAAGCGATGGGAGGTTTCGGCGGCGAGTGGTAGCTGCGTTCGGCGTTGACGCGGCCTCGTTCTCCGGCGGCGGGGTCGAGGCGGGCAGTGTTGCGGGGAGGCTTCGTGGCTGGTGGTGGCCTCCTCGTCCGGCGGCCCCGCTGAAGGCTTCGCGGCGTGGTGGTTGGCGTGCACCTTGCGGGTGACCTCAACGGCGTTGAGCGCTGTGGATAACTCGACAACTTCACCGAGCACGCATTTTTACCTCCGCCAAGTTGTGTTTCTCTCTCGTCCTGACCGACAAGGCACGGGTTCGGCCGCTCGGCGATCTGGGTGTGCACAGAGGAGGGCTGTGTGTCGCGGCGGCAGCCAACAGGATATGCAGCGGCTAGACCTCCTCTCTGACCTCATCTCCAGGTTAAATCGACAAGGCTACCTACGGCTGGAATCAATTGCGGTCTAGGTAACCCAGTACCACTAGAGCTTCAGGTGCCTCACAAGTCACAAGGTTAGGAAATTTTATTTACTTGTGTCGCCCCAACCTACAGATCCCGTCAATTTTCCTCGAGGAGTAGAGCTTCAGGTGCCTCACAATCACAAGTCACGAGGCTGGGAAATTTTATTTTCTTGTGAATGATTCTCGTGACTGTAGGAGCATTCTTCATTGTGAAATATGACCATTGCTTCAAACTCTTCATTTACTGCATTTAACTATTCGATCTACCTTCATGACTGCTCCAGTCATCACTGTCAAATCGTCCAGCAAGCTCACTACCGTCCTCCTCTGCCTATGATGCACAGTTCCAGAAGCAACATATATTCCGCACCAAAAAGGATAATTGCCCATGTGTAAAATGAGATTTATATATCAATTTTTTTTTGTCAAATATGTTCATATTTTTGCGGATCTCTTAGCTTCTTCACTGCTGCTGGAAGTGATGAGAGAATATATCATTCGAGTTGAAAGGATGGAGCGTGTGCTGTGTGCATTAACATTTTCAAGTGGATACTTTGGTACTTGATTTTCTTATCATTTGAAACCGGAATATTATGTTGCATTGTGATATTTCTAACTGATTTTTTTCACTACGAATTATGCATATTTTGGTGGAATTTCTAACACTGTTGTTCTTTCAAGCATATAATGTTCTTAGAAAATTTAGTAGTTCGTACTGGAATCCTTTTGAATGTATAGTTTTATTATGTTTTCAAAAAAAAAAGCAGATAATATAAGAACATGTTTTTTTTTTTTGCATCACCATGCTTTCTAGCTAGTACTCCTCCAGCGGGCAGTCACGCTAACGTTGTTACCTCACAAGTGGCTGGGGCGTGCCATTGGCACGCCTCCTGAGCGTTCATGTGCGCACTTATGTCTAGCTTGTTCACCTCCGCAGGTCTAGGTTGATCCTTAATGGCACTTATACACAACAGTAAGTGATTTGACTACAATGATTTATTACAAATATTATGAGGATCACATGTGCTCAAACAAGTGTTTTCAGCATTCCAATTCCCATTGAACCTATCCTTGATTCTTTTTTTAACGTAATGTTGAGTAGGAGAGTCTCCTGTATATTTCATCGAGTAGCTGATCCTTGATTCTGGTGCATACCTATAAGAAAGAACACATATTTATGTATATTCCATCAAGTATATGCCAGAAATATCAACAAGCGAAGTTGAATGTAAAACCAGTGCAGTTTGACCTCAAGTCCCACCATCCTAGAAACAGATGGATCATCATCCTTGTGGGTGTGTATGGAGTGCTTTTCATCCTTGCTCTAGAAATAAATTTGTATATGTGAATTTGCTAGTCCCAATCATATGTGTAAAGACAAGGGTAAACATGAACCTGATATATGATTTTATTCCAGCATACTGCCGCTTGATATATTTTGCTTATGTAGAAATGCTTTAAAGTAAATAAAAAGTACTCATGCAGATTTCGTTCTTTATGTGCTGAAGTAAAAGTAGCTAGTATCCATATAAACACAAGTGATTCGGTTCATCTAAAACACATCAGGAAACGTAAACAAAAGACATATATTGGTGAAAATGCTGCCTACGCCTAACATGATACAGAACATTAAACTAACACATACACCTAATCAAGTGGCCACCTAGTCACAGTAGCTCATGTGTTTTTTAAGCTCATTCCTGGAGAAACAAGGCATCCACTTTAATAGTAAACTCACACTGTTTATTTTCTCGAAACATGAGCGCTGCTCATATGAAGTAGGATGCATGTACCACAGTAATTTAATGTTCAGTTAGTCGAAGGAAAGAGAATGTCAGTGTAAATACAAATAGAATCGCATCGGTTCTCAATCTTCTGGAGAAAATGATGTTGGCAGGTTGCTCTCAACATAAATATACCGATGATGTTCTCTATAAGACCTCAACCATCGAGCGAGATTAGCAAATGTTGGTATTTGGATTTTTCTTTATAAAAATTCTTTGAGACCCCCCACATTCCAATTCCCATGAATCATTCAAGTAACCTATGACCGATAAAATTTGAAACGTTGATATTAGAAATAAAAACTGTAGAGCAAGGCATTAGATTGCAAAACTTAATAACGGAAACATCATACAAATTACGACACCTACAGGGTGGAGTAGGAGCTCACCTGGAGCTTAGGTGTTTTGCCTGCCATCTACAATCTGAATAAAATGAATGGCGGTGAGCAAGGGGAGGGTCGAGAGGGTGAGGACAAGCGGAGGAGCACACGCAAGGGATCAGACCTGCTGCAAATTCCTGCACAAAAGGTGACCCTCTACTTAGTTTCTCTAGATTCAGGTTCTGAAGAAAGTCAATACAAAAACCAACTGAGACCATCAGTTGCAAGCTTACTCAAAATAAGAAAATGGCACGTGAATAATAACTTTTACAATATATCTATATTAGTCAGATCCACCAATTGATCAAAAAATGGAATATGTTTCAGTTACTGATATCGATAGAAACATTTCTTTGTGTGTGCTCAGTAGGCAAAGGATACGCAACATACATGTCCTCTGAAGCTAATATGAAATCATCTTGAGTAATAGGCAACCACACCATAACCGGATTAATAAATTTTGAAGCAAGCTAACAAAATCTGTGAATAAGTATTACTGTTCAGACAAACAAAATAGGCTCCATGTACTACATTTTCTATGCATCAACATATAACACATTAAAAGCAGAGAACATTTGATGTGCATCCACATATACTTACTAAAACACAAAGAGAATGGTAACTACTCCTCTACTGTCTGAATGAGTTCACATACACTCTTTAGAAAAAACAGAGAATACTAATTGCTGCGGAAAAGATTTCTTTTCTTTGCAGGTTTAATGCTAGAAAAAACGAGATCTGCCTACACTACCAGAATTAGGAACGTTGCCGACGGCCCAGGACCATCGGCATAGGCCCGAAAACCGTCGGCATAGGCCTATGCCGACGGTCACCGTCGGCATAACCCCGTCGGCAACTCGTACGTCGGCATACCCCAGGATGGCCGTCGGCATACGAAAACCGTCGGCATAGTGAGCTAAGCCGACGGTGTCCATACCACCGTCGGCAACAATTTCCACCTGACGGCCATCGACGGCACCGCCATTAAAAGTCTACCAATTATACGCCGACACGTGGCAGCTCCTGGGCGACCCTGGCGCGGAGTTACGCCGACGGTTAGACCGTCAGCATAGCTCCGCGCCAGGGTTGCCCAGGTGCTCCCACGTGTCGGCTACGTCGACGGTTATGCCGTCGGCATAGTCCGAAAACTATGCCGACGGTCTAACCGTCGGCGTAGCTCCGCACCAGACTTCCCAGGAGCTGCCATCTGTCGGCCGCTGGTAACACGATGAGCTCTATGCCGACGGTTTAACCGTCGGCGTAGTTATGCACTATTTTTTTTTTTTTTTGCATTTCAATTCAAATAGCATCATATGTTCATCATCATCACAACAGAATAGAGAAGATAATTATCACAATTTCATCATCATCGCAAGTCCAACATGATAAATGGCATCACAGGTCCATGATAAGCATCATCACAAGTCCAACATAAAAGTATCATCATCGCAAGTCCAACATGATAAACATAAAAGAATCATCATCGCAGCAGTAATAGCAGTCTATGCAATCAACTACACCTTTAAGAAAATGGCAGGTTTTAACCAAGAAAATAATTACTCCTGTGTACAGTACCAAAACCTCCTTTCCCAGCGATTGAATGGAAGTCGTTCGTTATATGCTTCAGCTCTGCGTACGTGAACTGTCTGATATCAATATGTAGGGGTGTTTCCTCTTCATACATAGCATAATTCTCATTGTCTCCCGACTTTCCTGCGGATTCAAAAAATAGTGTGTTACATGAAAGTTTTGGTGTGAAGCTGCTATCTAATGTATATGACCCACTCCATCGATGAAAGGGAATTTAAGAGCGGATTTTTTTACCTTTCCAGCATAATTTCCATAGTATGCACATCACTACTAGGAGGGATACCAGTACTACAGGAACTAACACTGCGATGCCCACGGTAGATGTCGTTTTCTTCTTATTATTTGAACAATACGTGTCTTTGACTTTTGAGCATACGGGATTGCCTTCTAATCTGGTGGCACCATTACACAACATATAGAAAAAATGAACTGGTAAGATGTTAGCTACAGCAGGTCTACAATATTATGATTGCAAGAGGCCTCCATTTTCTAACAAGACTAACCTGCTAAACATTTACGCACTCAGAAAGAACAAACTTCATGGTTTCTCATCTATGCACTCTAGAAGAAGAAACGTCATGATTTGTAAATTATGTGCAGTTACTGAGGTCCTCATCTATTTCTCATATTGAATGCCCATACACAATAAAGCCTTTATAGTTACTCTTAGATGCTAGTACATGCAACTGAGGGTATGCTTGAATCAATGTGATGCCCTGCACAAGTGTTTCTTCACACACTTTTTGTGGCACCCGAATTGGCCGTCACAACTTCGTCGAATTTGGTAACTGTTCACGTATATGACAAGTGGGGCTGCTGCGGCATGGCGTTAGAAAGTATGGCACGTCACAAAATATAACACCAGCCAAACTGTGGCCACAGAAAGTCAAACTTGTGTAACTCTTGTTTTGTGAAGTGCGGTGTATTTACATTTTATGTGCGAAGACTGTTGCTAAACCTTGATTTTTCTATGAAGCTGAACTCTGTTTCTTTTCAGTGTAATTGTTTAATTTGATCTATTTTTTATGTAGTCAAAAATTGTGAAATATTCAGTTAAAAGAAAAGGAAATGTGCAACAGAGCTTGCAAACCTTAAGTCAAGCAGACCGGCCTGAGATCTTTGAAGAATAGAATTATGGATTGGTCCATCAAGCTGGTTATATGACAAATCGCTGTAAAATAAAGTTAAAATCGCTCTCTAAATTTTATATCATGAACCAAGTATTATAATAAGCAGAGAGACTTACAGAACTTTGAGTGACTTTATTTGGTAGTCTGGAATAGGTCCTGACAAATTGTTGTGTGATAAATCCCTACATATGTTTTTTTGCTTAGGGTCATAAAAATGCCAAAAATAATCCCATTTAGCCCATTAATATTTAGTGGTAGGCACCACATAGAAGTTCTCCAGTGATGCCATGTTCATGAATGATATGACTAATCCACCTTTCAGTCCACCGGGCAGACAGATTTCTGCAAAACAACTCATTTTATTACAAGTCTATTAACGTACAACTTTGACACTTCAAACTTGGAAAAAAAATCATAGTGCTAATGACATCCATTGATCAATATTTTGCAAACTATCCACCTGCAAACAATATTTTGCAGACTATCCACCTCCAAATATCACCATCAACTCAAAAACTGCTCACAGATGCCTAGTACACCCCACAAATTATGTCACATCATGTATAATACAATAGGTAAAAACAAAAAAAATCTCACTTTGGAGAGGGCCGGCTGGTCGGGGGTGGGGACGTCTTAGCTGGTGCTCACGAGCAGCAGAGGAGGGCCGGGAAGGGGGCGCCGGAACGCCGGAGCCGCGGCGGCGCCCAGTCAATGCACCAGCAGCAGGTAGGTCGGGCAGGGTGGGGATGGCCGACGGCGGGGCATCCGTTGCGGGGACGGGGCGTACGGGGATGGCCGGCGGCAATGCAGGGCTGGCGGGGACGGCCGGATGCGGTGCAGGGCGGGGACGGCCGGCGGCGGAGCAAGGTAGGGCCGGGCAGGG
>LR738712.1:763068481-763091646 GCA_902687465.1 Secale cereale
GGGCATGAAGCAAAGAAGAAAAAGCACCGTAAATCGTATCCAAACACTCAAAAGGTCATGTAGACATCATGAAGGAAAATTAATTCATGGCTGCAGTCTACAGTATCATGTTCATATGATTTCAGTGAAAGGTTGCACTGAAATCAATCCTCAACGCAACAGAGAATGATGTACTCAATTTTCTGCTGCTTCTTCTATACCCGTATCTCATTGGGAAGACAAGTAATATGTTAGTATGATCATAAGGCATTTCGCTCAAGAAAGCATCACTAGTTTTTTTTGGACATCAAGCATATCCAACCTCAATCATAGGAGCACAGCACGGACTTTGCATCAATCATCATAGAATATGTACCAAAAATCAAGCCTGATTCAGAGAAAATAGAAGTTAATTTTTAGTTCCTCACTTCTTTCAACAAAGTATACAATTAAAAATAAAACGGAGAAATGCAAAATCTTTGAATTGTCGGATCGCGCCCCCACGTCCCGCATCGAAGTGGACCAATCGAACACCCCGCCGCCATGATGTTCTTGCTCCTCTCTCTTGAAGAGCCACTGGTAGGGACGCCCATCTCCGACGCTGACCTTCAGTTCAGGGCTCGTGGATGAGCTTCAGGCTGGTCGGTGCGCTCTCGACCTGGGCCACCTTGGCCAGCATCCATTGGTTGACAAAGTATATTGCAACCTCTGGATCAGATGGACGCCATGCGAATGCGACAACAACCAATCACTGGATCTAAGCTTGTAGAAACAGTCACACGTAGATTGCATGAGTGAAAGAAGTACCTCTGAAGATTTTCAACATGATGCTTGACAGTCTCGGCCAGTCCATGACAGGTCCTCCCTCAGCAGCTCTGCAGATATAGTTTCATTTTGTAAAGACGGCATTTTCCTATAAAGTTTTAGAATCCATACTAATAAAGATAAATGATGACTGTAAAATCTTGCTGCAGTTGTTGAGAGCATCGCGTAATGCATCCTATGTAAGGTACCAAACAAAACGGATATCTTTTCTTAATCTTATGTTCCTGAAGAAAGGAACTATCAAAATTCTCAAAACATCAGACCAGTAAATGGGAGAGAAATTTGTATATCTTCAACCAAAGCAATCAAGCTTTTCTTCTGTAGGCCCTCACATCTATGAAATTGAAACTTCTGCCTGTTCCACCAAGCGGAGAAAGCCAATCCTAAAGGGAGAAGAAACAGATTAAGACATCACCTCAACACCACGGTCGACGGAATGCATCACAAAGCAGGGGCCCTAGCTGGTGGACGAGTTACACGTGCGTGGCGAGGTCCCGTGACTCGGCGCCCTGTTCTGCGTCGCCGACCGTCGCAGAGGCTGGCAGCACGAGGAGGAAGCATGGGTGATGGTGCGTGGCGGCGGTGTTGTCACTGGTGCCATTTCACATTATTTTTATTTTAGTGTGATAACAATATTTTTTTTTTTGAACGTGTTATCCCTTTGTCATATCATGCAGAAACTTTTCTCTTTCTCTCTTTTGGATACAGTGTGGAGAAAACATGGTGTTTTGGTCTGTTACATCTTATTTTTCAGGTGCCCCCAACTATCGGGTTTGTATTGGATAGAGAAATACCACCTAATTTACTGGCAAAGGGTCTGATTTTACATGTAAGCCTACAAAATATCCTTGGTTATGCTAAAATTCATCTCTTCGTCAGGATTTTCTCATTGTAACTGAATAGTCTAATCCTTGGTCATATATGTTTACAGATTATTGACGAGATATATGTATCTGGTGCAACACACAAATAGATGTAGTTTGCTGGATCAACAATATAAAGTCTAACCGTGTGTTCAAAGTTTATAACTGGGCTAATCAATTGTGATAAGATTAAATCTAGGTAAATACAATGCTAAATACCTCAAAATGACTTGCAAAGCAGATCAATACAATAAAGCAAAATCAATCAACAAAAGGAATGAACCTCTTGGTCTTGGAGAGAAGAGCGGCATCTTTCTCCCCATTATGACAAGCTGCAGCATGGCCAACGCGAGGAAGACAGCGTGAGCGAGCGAGAAGGGCCTTCCACGAAAAAGATCAGGTCGACGCTAGACGAGCTGCAGCGGCGCATCTACGACCGTCGGCGGCACGAGCTCCTCCGGCCTCGCTGATCCTTTCTCACCCTCCTCATCTCCTCCACCCGACACACCACAGATGCCCGCAGCAGCTCACCCCGATGACCCGACCGCCCTGTGGCGCTGTGGATGGTAGGTGGAGGGCTAGCATGGGGGAGGGGGAGGGGGAGGAGGAGGAGAAGCGGTGGCGACAGGGGAGAGAGAGGAGGAAGAGGAGGAGAGGCGGCGGCGGCCAGGAGGGAGGTCGACGAGGAGGCAGGGTCGCGTGAGGGGTTGGAACGAGGACGAGTCGTGGGGGCAACGGCAAACGGAACGAAAAGGCATAACAGTGCCATCGTCATCCCTTAATGTCCACGTGGCATAGCCCTTCGTGCGCTCTTGTAGCGACTGTTAATGGGTTTAATGTAGAGGAATCTACACTGGCGTGATCATAAATCCTGATGCTTCCTAGTCCTATGATCTCAGCAGGTTTTGGTGACATGACAAGTGTGATTCCAATTCTAACTAAGTGCAGAACTTGCGTACATTATGTTTCTGGTATTACAAGCAATGACCGAGCTCTACTCCTTGCCCGCGCGGGTATGCAAATGGTTTGATGGCTTCTTTGCAAACTATATATTGGCACGTCCTCCTAGCAACGGTCGAGCTGTATCCCTTGCCCGCACAGGTTGCATGCTATATATGAGGATGCTCTATCTCTCCTCTCACTCTGAAATAATTAGGAGCACCATTAAATTAATGTCCCATAATAACGTATAGTCAAACAACCATGATATTGATGTTTTCGAGCTATTCAACATTCCCATAAAGAGCACATGTATGGTACAACTTCCTGATGTAAGTTGTGATGAATAAATCAAGCTCAAAGTGTAGTTCCCTTGAATATCATATTCTGAGATAGCCTGTGTGTTTGCCATATCAAGTCATGTCGTCAAATTAACCATGTGAAGTTTATGGACTTAGAGGATCTACCTCATAGAGTTCCAATACACTTTACACTTCACTTAATAACCGTGTAGGATATAAGGATAGTTTCAGTACATCCGGCCATTGTAAAAATATTTAATAAAAAGAGTATTATTCTTTTCGTATTTATTCAACCACAATAGACTTGTATTTACTCATCTCAATTCAAATGGATAATCTAGCCCCGTTCTTACTCCGATATGGCTGGTGTAGAAGTGCATGCTCTAGCCAATGCAACCAAAAGACCGATCCGATGGAAGAGACTAGGCAGCATATTATACATCAACACTCCCCCTCACATGTGGAAAGTGAGCTGCAATTTAATTATGCTAGCCGGGTCTTGAACTCAAGACCTCTTGGCTCTGATACCATGTAGAACTGCATACTCTAGTCAATGCAACCAAAGACTGATCTGATGGAAGAGACTAGGCAGCACATTATACGTCAACAGCTGGAACCTAGAAGCATGTGGGGGTGAGATGTCATTCCCACTTGGTTATCGACCATGGCGGCAGAACATATCCAAGTTTGATTGGAGATGGTGCAATTCTAATGTGAGTCCAAACGCTCCACTTTGGTGTCACTGGGAAGTGGCTAATGCCCTTTGAGTTCTGGGCAGAGGTATCAATTTTTTTTGCTAAATTGCTCAATTAACCTGTGTATCTACAAAACTGCCACTACTCCGGCAATGGTATATATATGTTAAATGGTATCTTCTACACTTAATTTTTTCAATAAGAGGTTGAAACCCAGCCTCTGCATCTAAGGATGTACACAAACATGTTTATTAAGAGTCCGACAAAAGAAATTTATGGATCAATCCAAAGCCATCTTCCTCATGACCTCTGTCACTACATAGTTTGCAACCTGTGTGGGCTAGGAGTAGAGCTCGGCCGTTGCTAGGTGTATCTTTACTTGTAATACCAGAAATGTAAGAGCATCTCTAGCAGACACCGCAAATCTTGCAAACGCGCATAAATCTGGCTAGTATACGGGCTCAGCCCAATTTTCTGGCCAGAACAGAGCCCGTATACTCGTCCGACCCGTAATTGTTTTACCGCGGCCCGCAAACCGCCCGCTAGAAGTGGTATATCTACGGGTTTGCGCGGGGGAGGGGGATACGGGTCGAAACCCTATCTCTCCGCCGCCACGTTCCACCGCGATTCCACACTGCCCCCTCGCATTTCTCGCCACTGGCGAGCCCGCATCCGCCTCGAAACGCCTTGTGGAGCTCCGGCCGCAGCTCCGGTGGTCACCGCGATGCTGAGCGCGAGCGTCGTGTCCGCTCGGATGGCGCGAGGAAGCGCGGGGTCAAGAAGTTGATGAATCGGGGCCTCTCGCCGCCGTCGAGGTTCCTTCGTCGCGAGACTGAGGATTACGACCGTCAGCGGGTCGCGGGGTCCTCCGCCGCGGGCTTGAGGTCTGCCGCGTGGCTCACCCCCGCCGCGAGCTCTTCCTCTTCCGGTGCGAGGCTTCTCCCCGTGCAGAGGGAGAGGTCGGAGGAGCCGGAGGAGCGCGACGGAGTCGCCGTCCCGCAGTAGCCCGATGAGAATGTGCGCCGCGGCGTCGTCGGGCCCGGCCGAGGACTTCGTCGCCGATGTCGACGCAGTCGCGTCCGCCATTGCCGAATGCAGCTTGCGCGAGGAGGCGGAGCGCCGCCGCCATGACGAGGAGCTCAAAGCCCTCATGCTCCAGCAGGTGGTCACGGCGAACCTTGCCGCCAAGGAGAATGGCAACGAGTGGTGGCGCATCCGTGAGGAGCAGAGGGAGAAGTACATCGACCTCGGCAACTCCGACGAGGAGGATTGAGCTCCTCCCTCGCGTCGTCCATGGACGCGAGCTCGCCGCCGTGAGATCCTCACCCCCTCTAGTACTAGTAGTGAATGTAGTATGTAATATGAACTAGTGTTTGTAATGAATTAGTGTTTGATCATGTAGAATATGTAGTATGTGATGAACTACTATGGTTGCAATTTCTCCCGTGAAACTTTTTTTCAAATTATGCAGTTTCATATACGGTTTCTAATCTGCCGCGCACGTTTTCGACCCGCAAATGCGATCTTGGTCGAACTGTAAACGGCTTATGGGGGTCGGAATTTTGCGGGGTCTGCTAGAGATACTCTAATGTACACGGGTTCTGCACTTAGTTATAATTAACTAGCAAAAGGGCACATGCGGTACGACGAGAGAAAAGAACATAATCTCCAACGGACTTTATCACATGTTGCTGAATCACCGACATACACTATAACTCTCAATTTTGTGAAATTATGAACATTTTTTAAACTCATCATCATATTTTGAAATCGTCAACATTTTCCAAATTGATGTACATTTCTACAAATTTTTAGATTTGTTAAATCAAGTTTTTTTTTACAAATTCACGCATATTTTATACTATTCACAAACATTATTTTGAAATTATGAACAAATTTTTAAATAAAAATCTTGAATCGGCAAACATTTCTAGAATGGACGAACCATGTTTTGGAAATTGGTGGAACAATTGTAAAATTCACTATTTTTTATTTAATGCACAATTTTTTCACGTAACCAATTTTTATTTATAATGCATAATCAGCTTTCGAATCAGCGAACATTTTATGAATGAATAAAATATTTCGTAAGTCACGATCCGTTTTTGAATTTTTAGCATATTTTCCCATTCATGAACATTTTTTGCATTGGCAAAATTTTGTTCAATTTCATTAACATTATTTAATATAATAATTTTTTCAAAAATTAAGAACATTTATTGATTTGCCAAAAAATTGTTTTCGATTTTTTTGAATAAGGAAACATTTTTCATAAAAGCAAGGACATCTTTTGAATCCACTAACATTTTATGGTTTATTTAATATTTTATTTCAAAATTATCATTTTCTTTTAATTTTGGAACTTTTTTAAGTCCCAAATTATTTAAAGTTAGAAAAATGAAAACAGCAAAGAAAAAGGAAAAAATAAGCAAGAAAAAATAAATAACAGGACGCCCCATTCTCCCGTACTACTTTTACTCGGTTAAAAGAGGACAGTCATTCCATGGTCACGTAACCCCCATTCTCCAAGTTGGGTGAATTATAGAAACCAAAACTAATTTTGTCTCTTAGGAATAGAACATCAGTATTTCTGAAGTTATTTCTACACATTCAGTATCTCTCATTTTAGAAGAGAAGTACTTTTAGTCGAAAAAAAAATTCCTATAGATGTGGGTGTGCAGGGAGAATTAAGCGCTTAGAACAGAGTCGGCAGCAAAATTACTCAAAACAGGACAGAGGCAACAACTTGTAGTGTTGTTTCAGTGTATGTCAAGGTAGCCCAAGGTCGTGCAGCATGTGGCTGCTTTCCTCGGGACACGCCTATGGACCCCACGTAGGTGTACGTGATGTGCCTGAAGAAATTTTCTATCTTTTAGCAGAAATCACAATGGAGATTATACTAACGGTCAGGCCTAGGAACAAGCATTTTCCTAGGACTAGAATCAATAATCGATTTTAGTACTGCCATTAAGAGCACACGAACATTTCTATGTTGTTGTGAGCACCCCTACCTCTGAAGAAGTAGCTTCTTGATGGAAGTTTTCATCAATCAACTCAGGGTTAAAATGTAGTTTCATAAGTCATCTGTTCTTGGTGCTTTCTAAACAATACATCTTATATGGTTCTCAATATCTGATGGTCATTTGAACATGCAAGTTACTCTTGGTTTTGCCCGCAACACCACTTGTTGATTCTGTCAGAAAAAGGAGATGAACACCATTATTTGCTTTGGCGTATAGAAAACAGGGTTGCAACTGAGATACCAAAAGTCGGATTAATTTCCAGTTGATCTGTTAAGACACTGAAACATCGGCATACTTAGATATTTCTGTAGCTATTTGATTTCTTTGGTTAAGGAAATGACTTTAATCTTGGAATGATTGGTTCAGTGCTATGTCCAAGAGTCTGGCCAATTAAACTGGTATCCGGCAATGCAATTAAATGGTTAGGAAGAACTCACCTGACCGCAACCCTCCCCAGGCGGCACCCCCAAGGAAGACACGACGCACAGCGCGCCGTCGCCGCCCAATCCAAGCCAGATTTTGGGCTTTCGCCCGGGAGGAGGAACAGGGGTGGAGAGGGGAAGGCCCTCTGCAGTACTTCCAAGGAGGAGATGGCGTCATGGACGTCGCTGCTGCCAGGCCGGCCAAGCCGACCAACGGTTTCCCGCGGCCCAAAACCAGACCACCGGTTACCCACCAAACCAGACCGACGCTCGGAGAAGCCGGCTGGAAGCGGCTGGGACAAGGAAGACGGTGGAAGGAGCCCGGCCTTAGATCTGACGAGGAGGGGAAGACCTCCGCGCCGCCGCCACCCGCCGTCGCCTCACCACCCGCGTGGTCGAGGCCGCCGACCAGAGAACACCCGCAAGCAGCACCAGCCGAGATGGCACCACCGCCTCTCCAAGGGGGGCGCCGCCCCAGATCCGAAGTCCTCCTCGAGGGGAGGACCGACTGTGGCCTCGCCGCCACCATCACCGGCGGCGGTGCGAGCGAATCCGGCAGCTTTCTGACGTGGCGGCGAGGGAGGGAGGGAAGGGAGCGGCGGCGCGAAGGAGAAATCCTAGTCGCCGCCCGTGTCGCCCGAAGCGGACGACGCGGGTTATCCTGCTCCCACGGGACTCCCACGGGACTACAGGGACCGGTCTGTCCCAATACTTTCTGGCGGATCCTTGCCGGACGGTATTTTTGCCGAGGAAATCACCATGCATAAAAGTTGATTGATCAATGTCACGAGGAACTATTACGTGGACAAGCAGCTGATTGTTTTCCGTGGATCAAGCGGCAGCTGCACGCAAGCGAAGCAGGCACTAGCAGTACGTCGATGATGAGCTGATTTTTTTCCCGGCGATCAATTGAAGCAGGTACAAGCAGCGGAGGCACCTCGTACAGAGCTGCAGCAACGATGGCGCCACTGATCAGGACGTTGCAGCGGCGGCTCCGCGGCCTGTTGGTTGATTCGATGCCCGGCCAGCGACTTGGATCTCCCACTTAATGGAACAAAGGCTAGCTCCTCTCATCAATTGAACGACTAGGCCACAGGAGGAATTTACTAATTAAATAAAGACAAAACTACCCCGCTAATCAAAGGCTGAGATGATTCAATACTACTCGGTTCCATAGGTAGTATGATACACCGTGAAAAATCTCAATCACAAATCCTGATACTTCCCAAATCTAGAATGTCAGTGGATTTTAGTGGCATTGCAAGTGCAATTCCAATTCTAACGAAGTTTTGGAACTTGTGCGCATTACGTTTGTGGTATTTCTGGTATGAATCAAGCAAAGACCAAGCTCTACACCTTGCCCGCACTTGTATGCAGAGATGGCTTGATGGCTTCTTCGCAAATTATATATGAGTGTTCCACCTAGCATCCGTGGAACTCTACTCCTTGCCCGGACAAGTTGCAAACTATATATGACTATATGAGCATGTTCTATCTCTTTTGTCACCCTTAAATAATTAGGAACCTCATTATATTAGTGTCCAATAACGTATCGTGCAACAACCATGACATTGATGCTTTTGAGCTATTCAAACATTGCCATAAAGGACACATGCATGGCCGGGTACAACTTCCTGGTAGAATTTCTAATAAGTCAATTCAAGCTCACGGTGTAGTTCCTTAGTTGACCACATTCTGAGATAGCCTTTGGGTTCGCCATATCAAGTCATATCGTCGAATTAACCATGTGAAGTTTATGGACTAAGAGGAGCTACCTCACAGAGTCCCAATACTCTCTACGCCTACTTAATAACCATGTGGCATATAAGGATAGTTTCAGTACATTCCACCAATATAAAAATAGTTATTGAAAGAGTATATCATTTTTTAATTTATTCAACCCGCAGAAATGACTTATATTTAATCATCACAGTTAGAATGGATAATCTAGCCACTCTCTTACTAGAACCTAGAAGCATGTGGGGTGAGAAGTCACTGCTACTGGGTTGTCGACCATGGCGGCGGAATAAATCCTAATTCAATTGGAGAAGGTGCAACTCTAATGTTATCCGGAGTGCCATTCACTTGAAGGGGTGCAATATTCGTCCGCAGCTTGTCACGCGGACGCACTACTTTGGTGTCATAGGTAAGGGTCTGGTATGCAAATGAACACGACCAAGGCATCAATTTTGTGCTAAAATTATGAAATGAACCGTCCTATCTGCCTGACTGTCACCGTTCTCGGCAGCTGCAGAATGAGCTTGTTGCGGCTTCAAGAGAATGCCAGGCAAAGCTTATCATACCATGCCATCAGGCCAATTAAACCAGGCTGGTGGTCGGCTAAGTGGACACGGGCCTTAGAACAACACACGGCAGTGAGTTGATCCTTTTGAATGTGGCGAACCTGGTCCAAAACATCCATAGTACTCCGTCTATTCCCTTATACAAGGCCAATATGAAAAATACATTTTGAATCTATACAAGGCCACAAACTAATGATGTTTCCTCGTTCTAGCAACTTATTTAATACTTCTTTTATGCATGTATAATGACTACATGCATAAAAGAAGGAGTTTCACTACTTCTTCCCATTTCTTCCTTGCATGCATGCAGACGAATTAATGAAAAAGAAAAGTTGTCTTGTAAAATAGTCAATAAATTTTATCTTGTTACCTGTAATATGAGTTTGTGGCCTTGTATAATGGAATGGAGGGAGTAGTAAAATTCCTTCAAACTTATAGAGGAAAATCCTAATGCATTTGTGTGTGAAGTCTTTCAAGAAGGTGCCATTAGTAGGAGAGTGTTTCAGAGAGTTTAGAAAAGGTTGCCTCACCTGTTCTATGGTGTATCAACTGCTGTGTCTAATTTCTTCTTTACTCCTTTCAGTTGTATATGTGATTTATCAAGCGTTGGCTAAATGCATCATTTTAATGCTGGTATCAAGGGATCGATACAATTTATTCCTTGCAAAATGAAAAGCCTAAGAAAATATATTTATCTAAATGGTTAATAAAACTCACTTATCATCTCCCTGCCCAAGGACTAAAGTCATAACTTTGCAGTTGTGTGCCGGTGGATCCAGTTACTTCAAACCACTGCCTACCTCTAAAATATTTAATAAGAGCAAGGCTTGCCTAAGCAAGAGATGAACAACACATATTTTAGGGATTTAATTGGTAGTCATAGGCATAGAAGGCACCAGGAATAAGCAATAGACTGCTGGAATTGCGACATCTACATCCCATATCATAGTGACGTGGAAGCTCCCCCTCCCACTTTGCCGCCTTGGCTATTCTCCCTATGCAGGAGTCCTCTATTGCCTATCATATTCTTGTGCTTCTTCCTCAGCTCATATTAGCTCCGACAAGAAAGCCTTCACATTTGCTTGCTTTTAACTAAGCAGGATGACATGTTTACGGGCCAATTTTATTGTGTAATGATGTAGCATCTTATGCAGATATGTTACACACACAATCACTAGTAGATGACTAGGTGTAGAACAATGTCTTGTGTTGTTTTAGACCAAAGAAAAGAGTACACAATAAAAATGTTGTACTCATGCTTCTGCGGCCCACTACCATTCTTGAGAGAAGGCAGTAGAATGGTGTATGCATGCGCCAAAGGTTGTTACGTTCTCTTAAAAAAAAAAATCTCCAACATGAAATTGGTAATAAAATTAAAGATTGCCACAATCATAATTTGGCGCCCGCAAATTGATAGTTGCAAATCTGTTTTCAAAGAAAATTTTGTGGCTACTGTACAAGTCAAAGTTTGAATAGGAATCTTGGAGATTGTAGTCCCGTAAATCTATTTGGCAGCATTGAAATAGATACTTTTGACAAAAAATATAGATTTTTTAACACGGTGACTTTACAAAAATCTAAGTAGCAAAGCTTGATGGTGGTTTTGAGGAATAGTGATACAGATGGTAGTTAGTCTGAGAGACAACTAAAACACCTTTAACCTGTTGAAATTTGTTGTGTTCTGCTGCATTGGTGTTAGCCAGCCACAAGAACCACATATGGGGTAAATCTAGTGTCTACCCTGCTGCTCGTACAAAAGCCGAATGCATGCACTCTCTCTCCCCATACAACAGGCTTATACTTAATTTCATTGTGATATGCAAAACTGTGAGTCTCAACGATTGAAACTTAAAATTTACCGTTCTCTCATGCGGGGTTGAACTACTCACGAGGCAATCGGGTGTCCTGGAAGGGCTCGGATGGTGCGTGCCGAATTTCCACCCTGGCAGAGAAAATCCTATGAATCCACCACGCAGATCGATGTCAAGTTTTGTTTTTTGTTTTTAGTTTCTGTATCGTAGCAGAAGTAGCTCAAATAATAGGTTTCCCGTTCAAAGATGGTTGCAAAACTAGACATTGA
Organism: Secale cereale; assembly: GCA_902687465.1. Taxonomy (NCBI): domain Eukaryota; kingdom Viridiplantae; phylum Streptophyta; class Magnoliopsida; order Poales; family Poaceae; genus Secale; species Secale cereale. The sequence continues at coordinate 763,079,913 of LR738712.1, forward strand.
CTTGATATCAAGATGCTCAAGCAACCGACACCGCAAGTTTTAATTCTGTGGTTTTCCAAAGGAATTCAAATATTTTGCATTGATGTTGGATACTATTGTATATTTGTATTCAGTGCGACTACATTATTCCTTGGAAACCAACCATACAGTCAATATGCAGAATCAAATTTTCTCAGGACACTGCATCAGGCCTAGTTGTGTATCTCCTTTTCTTTCTAACGCTTGAACATTACCATAGGGTTTTATTTTTATATAGACGCACAATGTGTTCGCTAAATGCATTATTTATATGCAAAGGTTGGGTGATCAATACAAGATCCTTTCCTTGGCTTAAAGGGTTGATAAAGCTCTCATCCGCTCTTCCTACCAAAGGACTAAATTAATTATCAACAGATTGTTATCAGATTATGTACCAATGGACCATCTACTTCATACCATTGTCTACCACATAGCTCTTCTATAAGAGAAAAGGCCACACTACAAAAAAGATGAATAACCTCATACTTGATTTTGCTTCTCTTCCCCAGAGTTATACACACCCGTTATGTGATGTATGTGTTGGATCTACACATTATTGATTCAATTCTTATCGGCACAGGCATAGAAGGCACCAGGAATTAGCAATTGATTACCAGAACTACATTGTGCACCTCCTAAGATGAATGGGGTCACGCACCTTCCTTCACTTGATCACCCCACTAACTTCAGTTCCAGCTGTGCGTGGACGTGGATGTCTGACACTCAGGTGCACTATCCACTGAAATATGTACCTCTGCCATTTAAATCGAGATGACTATCTTGAATTTCTATTAAAGTTCTATTGTTACAATAAATATTGAAACTAACTGAATTATTGTGACTTGATTCATTGATTGAAAAGTCAATAATAGACGGAGGTACATGTTACGTTAACTGGGAGATGGTTGGTCGGCTACGTTCTCTGCTTCGCCTGCTGGAAGCAACAGTTGTCCACCACCACCCCCATTGCGCTGGCAGCCATTGAGACCAAGTGATGAGAATCCCATTGCTGACTTCCTTTACGATCCGACCCCTTTTCCCTCCACACCACCATACCATTGAAGTCGTTGGTCGCCCCGCTATGGTTGGCGCTATCATGTCATGTGGAATTCTGCCGCATGAGGAGTTCACCATGGGCCAACTGTAGTGTATTAACTTTGTATGGAGTATGAGCATTTTTATATTTAGTCAGGTGAAACTTACTTTTTCGAGACTTCTGAATTTGTTTATGTGTTCATTCAAAAGAATACAAATCTTCCGCTTTTGATGCTGGATGCTAATACTGAATGCAACGTGGCCTCCTGCAACATTGGATGCTCGTACTCCATGCAGAGGAGAGAAGCTTTGACAGCAGCAATGGTCACTAGGGCTTCTGCATCATTGCAACATAGCAATTTAAAGCGTGCATCTGAAACAATAAAAGAAATGTTTCCGTGTAAGACAGTGAAAAGATCGATTTGTCTCTTCTTAGTGGCGTAGAGATTAGATGGCCTGCGACAGTGCAGTGCTTCGGTACTCCTCCTTTCTTGGATTGCTTAATTTAATCATGGTGTTTTCGATGGTCATCATGAACGGGCAGATTTTGCTGGGCCCTGAATTTAGCTTGTCCCACACTTGAGTGACCATCGATTATCCCCTGGTTTTTCTAGACAAATGCGCCGGTTCTTTTTCCTATGCACTTGGCGACGAGAGTGGAAATTGACTATTTTATCCACTATACAATAATGTAAGGTATAAAAGTCATAGAAAATGAGATCACATGTATCTCAAATCTTATGAATAAGAATAAGAAATGAGATGTCCTTTGATTCATGTCATATGTTTTTTCCCCACTAAATCTAGGCTAATATTTATTTTCCTATGAAATGTGGAGGATAGGAGGAATTCCTCCATATAAATATGATTATATTCCTACAAACCAAAGGGCTCTAATAAAAATTTTCAATAAAAATACTATCCTATATAAAATTCCTTCAAGGAGGCCTAAAAACAGTGCCTTCACTAGAATGTGTTGGAATTGATATCACAGTTAACAAACCGAGAAAAAAAATAAGGAAGACAAAGTCTCCACCTCTCACAACTGTGCCCTGATCAGAAGTACATATAACAACTTTTGGCTTTGGTCCCATTCCCATGTACCCAGCACGTACATATATAAGGAATAGGGGGTTTTCGTTTTGGACAACTGAACCACGGTCAAAGCTTCCTAACTACTGATCCTAAAGATGTGTTGAGGTACATGAAGATGATCTCCACTGAAGGGCCACCACAAAGGCAGTGCCGGCGATGCTCCTGGATGTGTTTCTGCCCATCCACCACTACATCACCATGGCTCCATGCTGCATCACGCCTACATCAAGCAGGCGAGGGATTTTGCCTCGATGGCCAAAGCCATCAAAGTTACTTGCCAATCACAATTCTGATCCGTAGAAGGTGTTCTAATTAAAGATCAAGATCATATTCACGTTAATCCTAAAGGCTTAAACTAACAGAATGGACCGAAGCACGCAACCGTACACCTTGGTTGATGCTCTGCCAAACTACCATACACAGGTTTCTATAGTAGCACAAGAATCTAAGTCTGAAACGAGAACAATAATGGCAGAGGAGCATATGAACAGGTGCCTATCGCCAACGTATCATTTGGGCAGCGGAAATGCAGCAGCATGCATGATGCATTGCTGAGTCTACGGTTCCCGTGGATGCAGGCCAGTAGTATGACTGTCCAAATGTCCCTTCTAATTTGAATCGAATTTTGAAGTTTACAGATAAGTGTACAATACAGTACATATCGGCAGTAGTACTAATTCAAGTAGTACTACTTTTTCATGTTGGCAACTCGTTTTCTTTTTAGGGATTATTCGGTGTGGAGGAATTATGGAGGATTCCTACAGGATTTTTTCCCATGGGATTTTTCCCTATGTTGAGCATTCATTTCATAGGAATAGTGATCCTAGATTTCTAAGGATCGTGCAGATATTGGCCTGATTCCTGAGGATTCTTAGCATTAGGTGAGACCTCATGAAATATTACTAAGGATTGGAGTGGACATGACATCACAGGCCTTTACTTTTCCTATTCCTACAATCTAAGAATCCGGTAAAACGAATGAAACCTTACTTGGTTACCAATAGAATTGCTCAGCTGCAACTACTACCTCTGTCCTGGTTTATTGGTCCCCTTAGTATTTTGTGCCAAACTTTGACCATAAATTTAAGAGTCAAATACATCAGTGGTGCTAGAACTTGGCGTAAATGGTCAATTTGGTGCTAGAAGTTGCGGTGTACATCGAAGTGGTGCAAAAACTTGGCTTAGACGTGCAAATACAGTTCATATCCCATTTGTCTACATAATCTGTGTTGAGTAGGCACGTGGGGTCCGCTGTCAACCAGTGAACCAGAAAGATTGTTTTTCTCGAAAACCCCCTAAAAATATATTATGGAGAAAAAAGATCATATGGACGTGGAATTTTCCTTGTCTAAGTCCAGTTGGCCTCGCAAGTCAATATTAAATGGAAAAGATTTCCGCCAGGTTGCGAACACGCTGGGTTCAAGCTAAAAAGACAACATCCTAACCACCCCACCCTACAGGCTGATCTGTTAGATAATGATAGCAACCATATAAATATTAGGAAGGACGCATATGGAGCTTAAGTGGGTTGCAGATGTTGCAGCCCATTTTGCACAAGCAATTTTTATTAGATATTTTAAAATGTTAGAAATAAAAATTATGTTTCAGTATTTGTGTGTTATCAGTATGTCGTAGATAAAAACAATGAAATATATAACTGTCTATATATAAAATATTTAGTTAATATGGACATTTAAGGCTGCGTTTGGGAGCCAAAGTATTTTTGTAGTTTTTAAGAAATACCGTGGTTTCTGAAAAAACCTTGGTATTCAATACTTTGAGTCGTTTGGATGAAAAAAATACTACAGTTTAACAAACCGTGGTATCTCTAAAACTGTGGTTTTTTTGTAGTATATAAAAAAGAGGTCCTGACCTCTTTCTAAAAAACTGAGAAACATGGTTGGGTTGTCTCTCTTTGTCCATCTTCTTCTGGCCATCAACGCCTTTGATGCATAAAATCGATAGCTTGCCGATCTATCTATTCGGCTAGAAGGGCGCGCGCACACGTACAAATGACGACTACTACAGATCCCTCTGGACGAGTTGCAAAGACACCTGCAAATCTGCAATGCATGTCGTAACTAGCTCGGTCTTTGATTGATAACAAGAGATAACTCTACTAGTACCAGAGATCCTACCATCTAGGGAAGAACATGCCCGTTCAAGGCTGCATGCATATGGGCACAAGTTGATCCATGAGTGTAGCTGAGTATGCATGCGACCGTAACAATCAGTGCAAACCAAAAAAAAAAAAATTACTGAAAAAAAACTGCCACTTGCCAAACACCTCTGCAGTTTTATCAAAACTGAGAAAATCTATGTTTTTCAGAAACTGAAGTATTTGTTGCCCATCTATTGAAATACTTAGGTTTTGGAATACTATGGTTTTGAAAAAACGGTGTTGCCAAACTAGGCCTAAAATGTATATTAGATACAATGTTTAATGAATATAAAAAAGAGTATACACTCATGGCGTATACTTAAATTTTCAAATGATGAATACAAATATTTACTTAATATCTATAATTATTCACATGTATATATTTTTCACTCATGACTTATATTCAAAAACAGTATATATTTTAAATATTATACATGATTGAATACCCATGTCAACAGTTTAAAATTAAAATTATGAGTATTTTTTATTATAAAAAAATTGAACTACGCAAATGTGCTTATAATTGTTGAAATGTTTCTATGATTAAAATATAATATTTTTAAACTCAATTTGAAAATATATTGTATCATTTTAATTTTACATGCATTTATACCATTCAAAAATATTAATTTCAATATAAGAATGAGTTTGGAAATAATACGGAAACAAGTTTTAAAAATAAGTTATTTCATCTGTATGCATGGTAGTTTTTAAACTAAATATACAGATGTTTTGAAAATAACACGTGCACATTTTTTTTAAATATACATTTTTAATTTCTGTATTAAATAAATATTTTATATCGTCCATGGGTGTATATTTAGATTTTTTTTTACTAATCATGGTTTTTTTATATATAATTTGTATAGCACACAAACATTTAAACATAAATTTAATTATTGACGTGTTACAAATATATCTTTAAAAAATAGCTCGTACAAAATGGGCTGCAATAACTGCAGCCCATTTTAAAGTTCAGAGGCCTATCTGTTAAATACATGTTGCTAGGAAACCCGTTAAATAGATATATGATAGTTATCCAACATGCATATTGTAAAGCAACAGCGTACTGGTTGGGCCATATGGTTTCTTCCCATGGTCGTTTGTTCGATTCCTGAGTTCCCCTTTTTCATGAGGCACGAGTTTTTCCCCTCTAGTTAGGGTTTTCTTCTCCCGGTGGCGATCTCGCGCCGCCGTCGAGTTTTCTCCTTCCCTCCTCCGATCTCTCCTGCGGGGTGAACTCGGGCTGTCAGGGGGTGGTCGCTGTATCACTTCCCGGCCTCGATTGACCTCCTCGAAGGGAAAAGAGAGCTAGGGTATGTTCACAAGGCCCGATCGTTTTTCTACTACGGGCTAGGTTTCAAGCTTTTCGCGGCGATGGGATCAAAGACCAACGAGGCTTCTGGTTCCAGCTCCACGTCGGATGTGGAGAAGATGATGGCTGAGTTGGGGCTCCGTGAGGAAGACCTCGATGATGTCGTCTTTGATGAAAAGGACGCACCACCGGAGGCAGCTCTGTGGATGGCGGTGGCCAGAGTTCATATTGACAAGCCCTACAGCCAATATTGGTTCTTCAAGAACATGAGGGCAGCATGGGATCTGGCTCACGATGTCAAGTTCCGCCCGCTGGAGGATAATCTCTATACTTTGCAGTTCTTCCGCCTAGGGGATTGGGAACGGGTGATGCAAGAAGGACCATGGAATTTCAGAGGGAACGCCGTTATCATCACACCTTATGACGGAATCACCAAGCCAACTGAGGTGAATCTGGACACTCTTGACATATGGATCCAGATCCATGACGTACCAGATCTATATGCACATCTAGTTGGGCCTCTAGCTGCAAAAGTTGGGGAAGTTTTGTTCGCTGAGACGATGACTCAAGACTTCGCCGGAAACTTCTACCGTGTCTGGGTAAAGATCAACGTCCATAAGCCTTTGAAGAACGCGGTCTCCATGATCCGTGATGGCAAGCGTCAGATCTACCGTGTGAGATACGAACGCCTACCTGATTGGTGTGCGGTATGTGGCCATCTGGGGCATGTTTACAAGGAGCACGGCAATGGAATTCACCCCCCATCGGCGCTGTACCTCAAGAATCTCAGAGCCGAATGGAACATGCGTGTAGGAGCAGGCCCGGGGGCGGGACGTGGAAGAGGACGCCGAGGAGGCCGCCGTGGTGGCCGCGCTGTAGGTGGAAGAACCGAGCACAGCAAGCCTACTGATCCAGATGCTTATGGGGATGAAGTTATGAAAGAAGCGGATGATAACAGGAAACGTTCTTCTGACCCTTCGGGAGATTTAACTATCTCTTCTGCCCCACAGAAATTCCTTGCTTTGCCCCCTCCAGAAATACCAGCAAGCCCATCTTCTAAGCAGGACCAGAAGAGGTTGCGTGCCAACTCGGATAAACTCAGCTTGAAGAAGAGTGCAGTTCCAGAAAAACCGAATGATGCAAAATCGGCGACCTCCCGAGTGGAGGATCGCCGGGCGCAATGAATATCATATGTTGGAATTGTCGCGGTGCGGGCAAAGCTGCGACAATTCGAGAGCTTCGCGACTTAGCGAAGCAATTTGCCCCGACAGTGCTCTGTATTGTAGAAACTCAAATCTCTAAAGCACGTGTCGAGAGTCTTGCTGGTACTTTAGGTTTTGATAACTCGTATGCAATAAATAGTTTCGGCCGTAGTGGTGGAATCGGTTTGTTTTGGAACAATGGAATAAAGCTGGAGGTTTTTGGTTACTCTTAGTATCACATTGATGCTAATGTGCGTATACCTAATCATGATGATTGGAGATTGACATGTGTTTACGGCGAGGCACAGGTGGGTGAAAGATACAAAACATGGGATTTACTCAAGTCCCTGGTAACAGCGAGTGCTCTGCCTTGGCTATGTATAGGCGACTTCAATGAGGTACTCCATCAACATGAGCATATAGGAGTGGGACAGCGAAGGACTTCTCAAATCCAGGGGTTTCGGGAGGTTGTAGATGTTTGTGCTTTTATTGATCTTGGGTACGAAGGGAAAAAATGGACCTTCGAGAAGAAAACAGCCGGTGGAAACTACTGTCGTGTACGGCTAGATCGTGCACTCGTTAATTCAGATTGGTCTGGGCTGTTCCCTCATGCTACGTTAATTCACGAGACAGGCGCTTCTTCAGATCATTGCCCTATCCGGCTGCAACTTGAACCAGTTATTAGGGCGCATTCTGCTAGGAAGATACTCAGGTACGAGTGCTACTGGGAACGACATGCAGACTTCAGCTCGTCACTCGAGGCCATGTGGAGTGGATCCCCAGGTGCCCATTCAGTAACTGAGCTCAGTAAAAAGCTGGGAGCTCTCTCTACATCGCTGCATGAGTGGAGTGGCGCCACCATTGGAAGTGTCTCCTAGACTATTAAAAAAATGAAGAGGGAGTTGGCTATCTTACAGAACGACCCTGGACGTTCAGCGCCTTCACATGCAGAGCTAAAAATTACTGATAAGCTAGTGGAACTTTATCATATGGAGGAGATCCTGCAGCGGCAACGGTCAAGAATTGATTGGTTGACTGATGGTGACAAGAACACCAAGTTTTTCCAAAGACGTGCTAGTATGAGACGTCGAAAAAACCTGATCAAGAGCCTGCAGCGAGAAGATGGGTCCTCAACGCAAGATCAAGCGGAGATGGAGGCGCTAACGAATGAATTTTATAAGAACTTGTTCACATCGGAGGGCACTTCCGGGATGGAACAGGTGCTAAATTCAGTTCCGGCCAAAGTTACCCCGGAGATGAACGCAAATTTGTTGGCACCTTTCACCCCTGATGAAGTCAAAGTGGCTCTTTTCCAGATGTATCCAACAAAAGCACCCGGCCCTGACGGTTATCCGGCTCATTTCTTCCAGCGTCACTGGGAACTATACGGTGTGGAAGTTACTAATGTAGTACTCCGTATTCTTCGCGGTGAGGATAGCCCGGAGGTCCTTAATGAAACAATTCTTGTGTTGATACCCAAGGTAAAGGATCCTACTCTTTTAAGCCAATTTCGACCCATAAGCTTGTGTAACGTTTTATACAAGATTGCGTCCAAAGTATTATCCAACAGGCTGAAGCAGATCCTCCCTGACATTATATCAGAAGAGCAGTCAGCCTTTGTCCCAAGTAGGCTCATCACGGACAATATAATAACAGCTTATGAGTGCTTGCATTTTATGAAGAGGAACAAGGCCAAACAAAACGAATTTTGTGCTGTGAAACTTGACATGATGAAGGCCTATGACCGAGTAGAGTGGTCATATCTCGAGGCTATCATGATTAAATTGGGATTTGCTCCTCAATGGGTTGACTTGATAATGAGGATGGTACGTTCTGTCAAATTCTCGGTACTTTTTAATGGAAAAAGACTAGAAGAGTTCACCCCAACTAGGGGATTCCGGCAGGGAGACCCAATATCTCCATACCTGTTTTTGCTTGCAGCGGAGGGCCTTACGTGCCTTTTAAAAACACAACATGAATCATCGCACCTCAGTGGAATCCGAGTAGCTCCGACGGCCCCGCCGGTAAGCCACTTGCTCTTTGCGGATGATAGCCTGCTGTTTGTTAAAGCCAGTTCTGATGGAGCTATTGAGTTGTCTTCTTTGTTGGAGAAATATTGCAATGCATCGGGTCAGAGAATAAATCTGTCAAAGTCTTCGGTCTTTTTCAGCAAAGGGTGTCCGAACATCCTTAGAGATGAGGTAAAGAATGCTTTAAATATAGCGAATGAATCCCTTTCTGACAAGTACTTGGGAATGCCCTCTGATGTGGGAAATTGTAAGAATGGAGCTTTCAAATTTCTGAAAGATAGAATCTGGAACAAAATCAAGGAATGGATGGAAAAGCTCCTCTCCTCAGGGGGAAAGGAGGTTTTAATCAAATCAGTGGCCCAAGCTGTACCAGTGTACTCTATGTCATGCTTCAAACTACCCCGCGGTCTATGTGAACATATAAACTCTCTGATCCGGAAGTTCTGGTGGGGTAGCAAAGAGGGCAAACGAAAACCAAGCTGGGTTTCATGGAGTGAACTGACGAAACCAAAATTCTGTGGTGGATTGGGGTTCAGGGACATTTGAACTGTTTAATCTAGCTCTTCTGGCTAGACAAGCTTGGCGAGTCCTAATGGCACCGGACTCTTTAAGTGCACGTGTACTTAAAGCTAAGTATCACCCCAATTGCGACATACTACATGCTGAACTGGGCTCGGCGCCATCGCAGATTTGGAGATCACTTTTGGACGGGAGAGAAGTGCTGGTTCAAGGTCTCATCCGCCGTATTGGAGATGGTCAATCCACACAAATCTGGCAACACAACTGGCTCCCTAGACCTTCGAATATGCGGCCTATTGTCTGTCGAGTGCCCAACCCACCAGAGTATGTTGGGGAACTTATCTTACCAGGGGCGGTATGGGACCAGACTACACTAGCGGAGGTGTTCCTTCCCACTGATGCAGCAGCGATCCTGTCGATACCACTATGTACACGCCATATTGAAGATTTCTGGTCTTGGGTACATGAAAAGAATGGGATTTTCTCAGTGCGGTCTGCTTATAGGATGCTTGTGGACACGAAAATGAGACGTGAAGCCTGGCTAGAGGGCCGGTCGGGAGCGTCAAATACGGAGCAGGAGCAAAAGGAGTGGTCGAAGCTCTGGAAAGTGGATGTCCCGTCTAAGGTAAAAATCTTCTTGTGGAGACTTGCAAAACAGTCTATCCCTACCTCTGATCTATTGCATGACCGCAACATGGCGACAACGACGAGCTGCGGTTTGTGCGGAGCAGAGGATTCATGGCAACACTCCCTTCTCCATTGCACTGTCGCACGGTGTGTTTGGGCGCTTCAAGACCCGGATTTGGTGGAAGCACTGATGAGTACCACGGAACCAGATGCAAAAAGGTGGATTTTTGCTCTTATTGATTTGTTATCTCCTGATGAATTCATCCAGGTACTTGTGACACTATGGTCAATATGGTTTGCAAGAAGACAGGCGCTACACGAACATATCTTCCAGAGCCCCCAATCAACTCATAATTTCATCATGAAGTATGTAAGGGAGCTAAAGGAATGCAAGCCTAAGCAGGTCAGAGTGGCTTAGGTCGTGCGTCGCCAGCAGGCGATATGGACTCCTCCACCGGCTGGAACTGCCAAAATTATGGTTGATGGGGCTGTCTCGCGGGATCTGAACGAGGGTTCTTTTAGCGCAGTTTGCAGAGATTCAACAGGAACTTTCATGGGGGCGTCTGTCATCCGAAGCAAGGGAATCTCCGATCCAGCCACACTCGAAGCTTTAGCGTGCCGTGAAGCCTTGGCTTTGGCCACAGATCTTGCACTACCAAAGGTGCTGGTGGTTTCGGATTGCCAGGGAGTGGTTCAGGATATCAAGAACAACACTGGAGGGGTTTATGCAAGCATCATTAAGGAGATAGCAGAAACTTCTAGGTCTTTTCAGCAGTGTTCCTTCATCTTCGAAGGAAGAGAATCTAATATCGAGGCACATAGCCTTGCTAAACATGCTTTTGGTCTGGACTACGGGCGCCATCTGTGGCTCTTAAACCCGCCAGACTTACATTGTATCCCCATGTTTTTGAATCAATAAAGCTAAGTATGTTTAGACTCAAAAAAAAAAAGGAAACCCGTTAAATAGATATATGATAGTTATCCAACATGCATATTGTACAGCAACAGCGTACTGGTTGGGCCATATGGTTTCTTCCCATGGTCGTTTGTTCGATTCCTGAGTTCCCCTTTTTCATGTTAATTTTTACCAGCGGGCACGCCAATGTGGATTTTTTTTTGTAAAAAGATATATTCCGAGGTGGTTTTCCAAAAATCAGGCCACACGCCCCCTCCCAGGTCCAGTGGATGACGGGGGACCCACATGCCTAGTCAGCGTAGATTTTGTATGCCAACGCGATTAGCACTGTATTTGCACGCTTCAGCCAAGTTTTTGCACCACTTCGATGTACACCGTAACTTGTAGCACCAAAATGACCGTTTGCGGCAAGTTCTAACACCGCCGCTATAATTGACTCTAAATTTATCTAAGAAAATAATAATGCATGTCACAAAAAATTATATCATTGGATTCATATTTGAACATAGTTTCCAATAATATTATTTTTGGTTACATGCATTAACATTTTGTTAGTTAAATCTAATGTCAAAATTTAGCACAAAATGTGAAGGGGACCAATAAACCAGGCCCGAGGTAGTATCCCTGATTAGAACATTATTTGTTTACAACTATAATTTATAATATCAAAGATTTCACTATTCATCCCCTCAGCTAATGTGACGGCCGACCTTGCATTCTTTCTTCCACCCGAAGAAAGAACAACAATCTCCGTAGCGGCGGCCGCCAGGAGAGTTTCTCTACCGCCGTCCTTCGGCGGTGCCCCCCCCCCCCCCC
>LR738712.1:763091745-763110780 GCA_902687465.1 Secale cereale
CCCCCCCCCCCCGCCGATGATCTCGGTCGTCGGTGATGAGGTGGGTCGCCGGATCCACATGGACGGAGCGTTTTCGGTGCTTTTAGTCTACATTTTTTAGGTTGTTCACCGTCTTGGTTTCGGCGGCAGCGATGGTGGCGCTGGATAAATAATTTTCACATCCATCCCTTGCAAGGCGATAAGTCCTATGTTTAGGGATGAATTTAGAAACCAGTCTGTTTAAGTAAGGATGGCATGGTGGCAGCATTTTCGTTGTCAACTTGTGTCCTTGGGCTCTGAAGTTGAGATGATGTTTGCTCCATTGCCTACGCGGAGCTTGGGAGGTAGTCCATAAGTGGATGTAAATTGTGCTACGCTTCGATGGCATCTGAAAGATGGTGGATCATGTGTTGGATTCATAGTTCGTGGATGGCAGGTATGGTACCTAAGGGCCAAAGTCATAACCAATATAATCGACGCAGTTATCTACTGGCAAACGAGTGAATTCATATCACTTCCCACCACACAAGTTATTTATAAGAGCAACGAATCACCAAGCAAAAGACGAATAACACACACGCACGCACGCACGCATGCAGGCACGCGTGCGCGCGCACACACACATCACTTTTCTTCTCTTCCTTGTAGTTATTGAGATCCATTGTGTTAGGGCTAGAAAAAAAGCTCGAAGCTCGCGAGCTAAACAAGTAGCTCGTGACTCGGCTTGAATCGACTCGAACTCGAAGAATAACGAGTCGAGCCGAGGTTTAGTTTAAGATATTTTATAGACCAAGTTAAACGAGCCAATCTGACAAGTACTCGTGTAACTCGTTAGGCTCGGTACAAAAGACCTGCCACTCCCAATCCATAAAAAAATTAGCCACTCAGCACCCCGCGTCCCAGGCACACAATACAAGGCCCAACTGTTGAAGGCCCGGCCACCAGGAGACTCATGCGTTACAAAAAAATTACAATCATTTAGTGATATGTATGTTTAATATATACATAATCATTTTTTATCATGTTTGAGGGTTTTATTACATATCTTTAACGAGCTTAACAAGCTAAACGAGCAAGCTCGCGAGTTATACGAGTCGAGCCAATCTTAGGTTTAAGCTCGTTATAGTAACGAGTCGAGTCGAGCTAGCTCGTTAACGAAACGAGCTCTAGCGAGTCGAGCCGAGCCGGCTCGACTCGGCTCGAATTCCAGCCCTACATTGTGTGCATTAAGTATTTGATGCATACCATCAAAGAATTGGATTTTATTCATGTAGGCATACGAGGCACCAGTAATTAGCAATTGTTTACATGAACTACAGCGAGGACTATCTAGCTTCGATGGAGTCATGGATCTTGCTCCACTTGATCCTTCCACAAACCAACGCCCCCTCGTTTCAGTTGTCTTACAAATCCACGTTTGTTAACAATTTCTTGATTTTACCGCTCGAGGATGGCAAGGTAGGACCCAGTCACTTGGCCAAGCTAGAATATAGCTAGCCTCCGAATTTGCTTGATTTTAGGCACTGAGTATGCCACATTTACTCCGTCTAGCTTAATGTAGATAGGGGCAACTAAGCCGTGTCCTTATTACTATCCGGGTGCAATCAGATCACTAATTTTTTGGAGGTTTAACCTCCCGTTACTTTTATTTCTCAGAAGACTTTAATCCAGAAATGTTACGGGTTGGCCATGCAATCAAAATCTGATCACATCACAGTATTAAATACTCAAATGATAAGTGCCACACGTGTGGCACAAAGTAACACAACCCTGATGTTTTATAGATAATATTGCAATCCGAAAAAACCAAACCCCCCAAAAATTTGAAACTTGCCATCCAAACAGAAAGTTGCCGTGCTTCACAATTAAAGTTGACATTCTCGGGTAACTAAATTGACCATCAAGAAAAGTCACACGTATGGCAATTATCAGGGTCCATTAACTGGGGATATAGTAGTATCATAGACAAAATGAGGTACTGTATTTATAGAAGAGAGATGAGTTGTATGTTAGTGAAGATATGGTCCGTCACTCATTTTGTGATGGACTGTAACTGTAACTAATTGTTTGGATCAGGTGTGGCATACCTCCCCAATTTTCACTTCTCCCTCTCTTCACTACTATACCGCAAGGTTAAGATGCAAATATTATCCCTAAGACAATTGATTACAATATCATTTAGATATCCTAAGAGACAACACATTGTGGTGTGTCTCTACTTTTTTTAGATAGATGTCATTTAATGGTGAAACTTTAAAATCAATAAAAACATTTATCTATGTTTCGCACAAAAAAAACTCATATTTTTTATTTTACTGTTCACCCGAACACTTGAGGTCATGAACAGAACAAGACTTCCACAAATAAGTTGCGCTGATTTGGCATAGCTTGCTACAGCTATAGCTAAAGCTATTATCTTGTACGTCTGTATGACACACAAAAAAAACCCGTAATCATGTGTACATGCAAATTAAATCCAAAACGACCATGTGTATAACTAAATAGGATGAAAAAAATGGAAACCCTAACAATGTAGCATCCAATCATTCTTGGGAGCTTGTTTTGCATTGGAACTTGGGCCGGCTAGACTTGTTCAAGCCTACTCCATGATTTGGCAACCAAGAAAGAAAATAAACCGTCTATTCAATTATATGATGATTCTCTTTAGTCCTTACTTGGTCAGTTAGATGCTTATCTACGGCGAGCTCCCTCTTCGCGTGGTACTACATCTCCCTCCTCAAGCAACACCGACTTGCGGAGGGCCAAATCTACGGCGAGCAAGGATGTCATGGCGGTTATGGCCACGATGAACCCTGACTTCGTCGTCGAGCAGCAGAGAATGTACGAGGCCGCACACATTCACACCGGCTACAAGGCGGCTGCATAGGAAGAGATGGTGGCGCACACGATCGTGAACGACAACGGTAGCAGCTGCACGTGGTTTGGGTCGCACAATGTGCTTCGTCCGCACCGATGTGATGCTGAGGCCGGCTCATCCACCTCCATCATCGATCTCCTGTCCACTGGTGATGAACAGGTCGCACACTCCGACGAGATGGAGTAGGACATGGGTGGCTGCGGGGCCTCGAGTCCCATGTGGGTTGGTCTTTGTCTCATGTCCTACTCTTCGTCATCATAGATCGCACATTCACTTCACGGATCTCATCTCGATCCAGCGGACATAGATACGGCCGCCCTGCATGGGCATGTAGGGGAATAACAAGGACCCGGTGGACAGGCGGCGCCGTAGATCTAGACGAGCGTTAGGTTAGGTCATTTTTGTTTAGTGAAATATGTAAAAAAGTGTAATGAATATGCTCCGGTTTAGATGAAAATCATTCGGTTTGCATGTAATTCGCTCGGTTTGTTCAAATCCTATTTGAAATGTATTTGTGCATGGTTGGATGGCTGGCATCTGCCCGCTGTACGCATCCGCGGACGGATATCATGTCCGTTTTAAGGGTCAACGTTGGAGATACCCTTTCCCCGAAAAATAAAAGAAAAAGAAAAACATTGGAGATGCCCTATGAAGGTAAAAGTTAACCAGACCCATTACTTAATGAAATCAATGGCTCAGATTTATTATATACTTTGTCTTTTGTGAAGAAAGGACATAAGAGGGACCATGCTAAACTGCTCGACCGAAAAAGATAACATTGTTAGTTAGTAGGAAGTCATTTCAGTTGTCGCGGGTGTTGACAAACTTTTTCATGTCTTTACTTTCTAAAGTGCGACAGGTACAGAAAGCAGGGTGAGAAATTGGCAAAGTTCGGCAAAAAGATTATTCTACGGTAGCAGAGACGGACTTCTTATAGGAAAGTTTGAGGGGTACTTTGAAAGGGAAACAGACAGCATCGAGAAACCATGGTAGTGACTCAAGCACTTCAACAAAGGATACGATATAAACCAAGGGAGCCGCTACGCGTCCACCGGCGATTGTATTAGAAACATCCGCCGCATGGAGATTCGTTGGATCAGCGCTCTCACAACCGTCAGATCTAACCACCACCACCTGGCGCGTGACCACCTCCTTACTTCCTGCAACAACATCATAGTTTCGGAAACAGATTCCCCGTCCGTCGTCCTGACACAGCTGCGCCCAGCGCGGCGCCAACCCCGACAACCGCAAAATCGCTGCCGCCGGCGCGCCGCGAGAACTAGTCCTTGCCGTGCTCGCCGGAGTTGCTGCTCCTCCTCCATCTCAGCCCAGCAAGCAGCTGCTTATCGTTGCAGGTCCGACGAGTGATCGAGAGAGAATGAGCTCGAGCAGAAGAACGTGAACGCGAGAGAGAGAGAGAGAGAGAGAGAGAGAGAGAGAGAGAGAGAGTTGTTTGTGCTACCTCAACTGCGCAGCTTTTTCTGTTCTATTATTCCTTCCCTTTAGCGATTACAAAGCCGAAGCTAACTACCTCCCGGCCGTGTTGCTCTGATCCGGAACAGTCGCTCCATCCAGCGACTGGATCCCAAGCAAAAACCAAACGACCGGGAGAAGAAAATGTTAAGGAGAGATGCGTGCTAGCCGCAGATCCCCACTACGTGCGTGCATGCCCGGGTCACATCTCAACCCATGCATACACATTATTTTAAACAGAAAGAAAAGCTCACACGTTGCATGCATGAGATAAACTAGGCCTGACATTTCACCCCCTTAATCTCACTGCATGACACGGATCACCCCAAGCCTCTGTCGCATCTCAATGAAGCGGACGCGTCCGAGCGCCTAGATCAGTGCATCGGCCAGTTGGTCTTGTGTCCCCACATGATCAATCTCCATCTGCTCCTTCTCCATACAGTCTCTAACAAAGTGGAACTTGACATCTATATGTTTGCTTCGATCATGATGAACTGGGTTCCTGCTCAAGGCTATGGCTGATCTATTGTCTACTAGCAGCTTGAATCTCGCCAGCGACACTCCAGTCATGTCTTCCAACAGCCGGCTCAACCACAGTCCTTGACACGTTGTTGTATGGCCACGTACTCGGCCTCACATGAAGAAAGAGCAACAATTTTCTGCTTTTGAGAGCTCCAGGTGATCAAGTTCTTACCAAGGAAAAATACATGTCCAGAGGTGCTCTTGCGGTCACCGGTGTCGCCGGCGTGGTCACTGTCACTGAACCCAAGTAGCGTAGCAGCTCCTTGTCCTCTCTGATAGCTGCACCCATAGTGAATGGTGCCTTTGATGTATCTTAGTATTTGCTTGACCGGCGGTTGAGCGACGTATACCTCTTCACGGAGATCACCATTCAGGAAGGCAGATTTCACGTCCATATGATGGACCTCCCAACCGGAGTGTGCAGCAAGAGCTTGCAGTAGCCGTACTGTTTCCATGCGAGCTACGGGAGCGAAAACCTCCTCAAAATCCAACCCCTGGCGCTGGACATATCCCTTGGCGATGAGGCGAGCCTTATGCTTGACGATGTTGCCCGCCGGATCATGCTTGACGCGATATACCCACTTCAGACCGATCGCTTTGTGTCCAGCTGGGAGCTGAGCGAGCTCCCATGTCTTGTTGTCGATGATGGACTGCATCTCGACGTCCATGGCGCCCTTCCACGCCTTGCTTGTGAGCGCCTCGTCCACGCCACGCGGCTCCTCGGTGCTGAACAGACAGCGCACGAGAAGGCACCGCTCGAACTGCTCGCGCACCACCTGATCCTCAGTCTCCTCCAGCACGCTCGTGAAGCTCCGGTAGCGAACTGGCTGCCCCGTTGGCACATCGTGCCTGGAGTCATGTGACGGAGGCGTGTCCCCGCTAGCCGCCGGCGAGTCCGTGGGTGTCACCGGCTCGGACTGCGATGACTCGGGGGCGTCCAACACCGACGTGGCAACTGCTGGCGATCGCGGCGTCCCCAAGGCTGGTGTAGACGGTGTCGCCGCGCTCCGAGGGGTGACCAGCGGGGTGGTCGACCCACTGTCGATCTCCTGGACACCATCGTCCAAGGTGTAAACCACGGTAAATGTCGCCGACGCCGCGGTGACCGCGCTAGTGCCCAGGGTGCTCCAAGTCCATGGCCTGCTTTCTTCAAACAAAACATCACGTGTTACCTGAAGTTTCTTACCCACTGGATCATACAGCCGATAGCATTTTGACCCCTCGTTGTAGCCGATGAAGACCATTGGTGTTGATCGATCCGAAAGCTTGGTTACTCCCGGACCCAGCGTCTTCACATGAACCGTGCAGCCGAAAGTGCACAAGTGTTGCACATTCGGTTTATGGCCGTGCCACGCCTCGTAAGGGGTGACACCGTCGAGGCTGCGCGTCGGGGACCGGTTAAGGATGTAGACCGCTGTTCTGACTGCCTCCCCCCAGAAGACAGCGGGCATGCCCATGCTCTTCAGTAAACACCGTGCCATCTCAACGACAGTCTGATTACGGCGCTCGACCACGCCATTTTGTTGTGGCGAATACGGCGCGGTCGTGTAGTGTTTGATGACATGCTCGCTGCAGTAATCCATGAAGTCACCGGAGTTAAACTCGCCGCCCCGGTCAGACTGGAACGCACGCAGCCTGCATCTCCCTTTAGTTTCAGCCAAAGTCTGAATTTTCTTGAAAGAACTGAAGGCCTCATCTTTGGATTTCAGCACAGCTAGCCACATGTATCGGCTGTAGTCATCAACGACAAGCAAAAAATACTTGTTACCTCCAAGAGTAGGTGGACTGATCGGTCCACACAAATCAGTGTGTACAAGCTCCAAGCCATGCTCAGCTCTGAACTCCGCTACCTGCGGGAATGGGGCTCGGTGCTGCTTGCCGAGGGCACATCTGTCGCAGTACTCGTCGACGTGATCGATCTGCGGCACGCCACGCACAATGCACTTGGAGGACATAGTAGGCAATGCTCTGAAGTGGAGATGTCCCATCCTAGCATGCCAACGCCAGGTCTCATCATCGCTCTTTGTTAGAAGGCAGATTGGAGCATCAATGGTGAGGGCTGCAGTGTATACGCGGCTGCGGGAGCGACGGACACGAGCCATCATGCGCCGTCCGGGGTCGTAGATCGTCATCAGACCCTCATGTATCTCTATCTTGCATCCCCCTTCATCCAACTGACACACAGAAATTATGTTGCTGTTGAGACTTGGAATGAAATATACCTCTGACAATGCACGCTGATTACCACTTTGTCCTCTGAAAATGACTGAACTCCTGCCTCGGATTGCAACATGAGAGCCATCTCCAAACTTCACACTGCCTTGTACTGACTCATCAAGAGTTGTAAACATCCCACGCTCGCCCGTCATGTGACTGGTTGCGCCTGTATCGAAGTACCATACCCCCGACGGCGAGCTCTCTGGGTACACCTTCTGTTCATTCAGATGCACTTGTTGGGGTGCCACTATGCTGGTAGTAACACCCATGGTGACCGTGGCCATCATGAGACCCTCGTGGTGCTCGTCGACGTCGCGGACAATATGTGCTTGGCCCTGCTTAGCCTTCTCATCTTCATCCTTGATTCTGGTGTAGCACTCCTTCTTCCAGTGGCCTGGCTTGTTACAGTAGTGGCATTTGCCCTTCTTCTTTCCGCCTGAGCCGCTGGATCCTCCCGCGCCGCCGCTGCCCAACGCAGGTCTGTCACCGCCGCCGCCGTGAGGTTTGGGCTTCCCCGGCGACTTGTTCTTGCCGCCGCGGCCGCCACCGGACGATGAACCGCCGCCGCCGCCGCCCAGTTTCTCCCGGGCCAGCCACTCCTCATGAGTGAGCAGAAGGCGCCCGGTTGATTGCGCGCCGTCGTCGAGGTCGTAGTGGTCCTCACATGCAGTGAAACGCCCGACGAGCTCCTCGGTGGACATGGTGTTCAGATCGATCAAGAATTCGATCGCGATGGCCATCGGGCGGTACCTCCATGGCACCACTCTGAGAAACTTCTGGACAGTCTTGTGCTCGATGACGGGGTCGCCGTACAACTCCAGATCGGCGACGAGGGCGGATAGCCGCGGCCCGAAGTCCTCGACGGACTCCCCATCTTTAAAACGGAGATCCTTGAACTCCCGCCGGCGCACCTGCGCCTTGGCCTCACGGGCGCGCTCGCTGCCCATCCTCATCGTCTTGATGGTCTCCCACGCCGTCTTCGCCGTGTCCTTTGCGGCCAGCACACGCAGCATTTCTGGCGGAACGCTGGTGAGGATGATCTGTAGCGCGCGCCGGTCGTCGCGCTCGTCGGCAGCGTCGTCGGTCACCGCGGACCAGACGCGGGCGACCTGCAGCTTGACCTGCATCACGAGCGCCCACTCCATATAGTTCGTGCGCGTGAGCATCATGGACGCCCCCAACTCCTCTCGCACGACGTTCTCCACCACACGGTACTCGCCGCTGCCGCTGCCAGTGAGGCGCGCAAGCGGCGCCTTGGATGAAGGCGTCTTCGGCGGCGACTTAGTCCCGCGCTTGTTCTTTCCGTCCGACTCGTCGCCCGACATGTGCGCCGCCGCGGATCAAACACCGCCGGCCACCGGAGCAGGATCAAACACCAAGCTCTGATGCGAAATGTCGTTGCAGGTCTGACGAGTGATCGAGAGAGAATGAGCTCGAGCAAAAGAACGTGAATGCGAGAGAGAGAGAGAGTTGTTTCTGCTACCTCAACTGCGCAGCTTTTTCTGTTCTATTATTCCTTCCCTTTAGCGATTACAAAGCCGAAGCTAACTACCTCCCGGCAGGGTTGCTCTGATCCGTAACAGTCGCTCCATCCAGCGACTGGATCCCAAGCAAAAACCAAACGACCGGGAGAAGAAAATGCTAAGGAGAGATGTGTGCTAGCCGCAGCTCCCCACTACGTGCGTGCATGCCCGGGTCACTTCTCAACCCATGCATACACATTATTTTAAACATAAAGAAAAGCTCACACGTTGCATGCATGAGATAAACTAGGCCTAACACTGCTAGCTCCAATCGAGCACGACGACGACGAACTCTCACGCCCGGCACTTCTTCGACGTTTTCTGCAACCGGAGCTATGTTTCTGAAACATGCCTCATGTTGCAATGTTTGACCACTCACTCTCTAACGTCGGATGCTCCTGCGACGCCACAACTCGGGCTATGTTTCTGAAACAAGACCCATGTTGCAGAAAAAAAACCTTTACAACAGAAACATTTCTTTTCTTTCTGAAATAGACGATATGTTGCGAAGATCTTTTGAAACAAGACCCCAGTTGCATGAAAAAAACTTCATCACTGAATTGGGTTTTATTTCTTTCTGAAACTAGTCATGTATTGCGAAAATCTACTGAAACAAGACTCTTATTGCAAGAAAAATACTGGTCGCGTGGAACTGACTTGTGGCTAGCGTGTCCATTTGATCGGGATTGTTCTGACGGCTACGCAAGCGGCGGACGCTCACACGTGCATCAACCGGCTGAAGGTAAGCTTTTCCCATAAACCAAATATACTATCAAAACACTCACTAAACCGAGACATAGCCTGTTCTTCCAAAGGAATTCAAATATTTTGTGTTGGCATTGGATACTCCTGCTCGATACTCCCTCCGTCCGAGTTTATTAGGCCTACAGACAACTTCTCTTAGACCAAGACACATAGTAATTTGCTCACATTAATTCTTCCATGTCACTCCCAATGCACTCTCTCACATGAATGCGGCCAATTAAAAAGCACGCATGAAGTGTATTAATTTCTTAGCCATGACACCAACAATAATGACTTTCAATGCAACCAATGACATGGTTGCATGCATGCACCTTCCCAAAACAAGGCCTTCCCAAAACAAGCATTTCTTAGCCATTGGACGGAGGCCTACATGCTCCCGTAAGTTGAATTAGTGCCTTCGCGGTGCATTCATTGTTGATCTACGGAGGCTTGTTCTTGCATGCTTCTTTCTTCTTCGAGTCTAACGAAGTTGACGTCGCTTTCTCGAATCTAGTCTCATCTCGTGCCTCTATTCTAGCAACAAGTGCACTAGTCTCAAAAAATATCATCAAAGAATTGGGTTTTTTTCATGTAGGCATACGAGGCACCAGGAATTAGCAATTGTTTACATGAACTACAACAAGGACTATCTAGCTTCGATGGAGTCATGGATCTTGCTCCACTTGATCCTTCCCCAAACCAACGCCCCCTCGTTTCAGTTGTCTTACAAATCCACGTTTGTTAGAAATTTCTTGATTTTACCGATCGAGGATGGCAAGGTAGGACCCAGTCACTTGGCCATGCTAGAATATAGCTAGCCTCCGAATTTGCTTGATTTTAGGCACTGAGTATGCCACATTTACTTCGTCTAGCTTAGAGCATCTCCAATAGATGGTTCAAAATTTGGCGGTCCAAAATCAGAGATGTAAAATATGGACCGCCAAAAAGTGCGTTTCAGAGCTTCGAAAAATGCTCAACTCCAACAGATGGTCCAAATCGGAGATGTAAAAGAGCAACTCCAACAAATGGTCCAAAACGAAGATGTAAAATCGGCTTCATCGTCTTCTTCAACCTCGGGACGTCGGCCGCCTTCATCAAATCCGTCGCCATCAAGCTCTCCCCAACCTCCCCGAGCGCGCCATCCTCCCCATGATGAGCTCCTCTCTCGATCCCCTTATTTTTTTCCTTCGATCGGTGTCGTTTGCCACTGCTCCCGTGCTCATCCGTGGTCGCCGTGGCCGGAGCCCGACCTCCCCTGTATGTGCTCCTTTGCCGGCCAGCAGCGACGGAGGCGGGCAGCAGCCAATGCGAACACCACGAGCAGTGGCACAGGCACGCTGCACGGGCCAGCAACGACGGCAGCTCGGCTGGATAGGGTCAGTGCGGGGCGGCGGCGTGGGCGGGAGGTAGTGGCAACGGGGCGGGCCAGTGAGCAGCGGCGGGCGGGCGGAGGCGGGCGGCGGCCTAAGGACCCGGCGGAGGTCTACATGGGCAGCCGGACCGCCGGAGGCGCCGAATCCCACCGCGGCTGCCTCCCGATTCGGCGGCGCCCGTGTGTCTGCGAGACGGCTTCCGGTGAGGGAGGCGACGGGGGCGAGCGCGGCGCTGGCGATTTGGGGAGAGGGCGGCGAAGGGCGGCGCTGGCGATTTGGGGCGGTGGCGGCGGCGGATTTCGGCCGACTGGTGTTCGGGCAGGCGGACGGGTGCGGCTGTGAAGGGCGGTTTGGCGTTGGCGGGCGGTCGCCGAATTTGGACCAGTTGCATCTCGTGATGTATATTTGTATCGAGAGGTGTTGCATTTTACATCATCGGGAGGTCACGGTCTAATTTTTTTTACATATGAACCGTCTCTTGGAGTAGCGTTTTTTGCTCCAGACGGTCGAAAAGTTAGATATTTTTACATTTAGACCATCTATTGAAGATGCTCTTAATGTAGCTAGGGGCAACTAAGCCGTGTACTTATTACTATCCGGGTGCAATCAGATCACTATTTTTTTTTGGACGTTTAACCTCCTGTTACTTTTATTTCTCAGAAGACTTTAATCTAGAAATGTTACGGGTTGGTCATACAATCAAAATCTGATCACATCACAGTAGTAAATACTCAAATGATAAGTGCCACACGTGTGACACGAAGTAACACAACCTTGATGTTTTATAGCTAATATTGCCATCCGAAAAAACCAAACCCCAAAAAAATTTGAAACTTGCCATCCAAACAGAAAGTTGTCGTGCTTCACAATTAAAGTTGACATTCTCGGATAACTAAATTTGCCATCAAGAAAAGTCACACGTATGGCACTTATCAGGGTCCATTAACTTGGGATATAATAGTATCATAGACAAAATGAGGCACTGTATTTATCGAAGAGAGAGATGAGTTTTATGTTAGTGGAGATATGGTCCGTCACTCATTTTGTGATGGACTGTAACTGTAACTAATTGATTTGATCAGGTGTGGCATACCTCCCCAATTTTCACTTCTCCCTCTCTTCACTACTATACCACAAGGTTAAGATGCAAATATTATCCCTAAGACAATTGATTACAATATCATTTAGATATCCTAAGAGACAACACATTGTGGTGTGTCTCTACTTTTTTTAGATGGATGTCATTTAATGGTGAAACTTTAAAATCAATAAAAACATTTATCTATGTTTCGCACACAAAAAACTCATTTTTTTTTATTTTACTGTTCACCCGAACACTTGAGGTCGTGAACAGAACAAGACTTTCACAAATAAGTTGTGCTGATTTGGCATAGCTTGCTACAACTATAGCTAAAGCTATTATCTTGTACTCCCTCCGTTCGGAATTAGTTGTCGCAGAAATGGATGTATCTAGACGTATTTTAGTTCTAGATACATCCATTTCCGAGACAAGTAATTCCGAACGGAGGGAGTACATGTGTATGACACAGTAAAAAACACGTAATCATGTGTACATGCAAATTAATTCCAAAATGACCATGTGTATAACTAAATAGCATGAAAAAAATGGAAACCCTAACAATGTAGCATCCAGTCATTCTTGGGAGCTTGTTTTACATTGGAACTTGGGCCGGCTAGACTTGTTCAAGCCTACTCCATGATTTGGCAACCAAGAAAGAAAATAAACCGCCTATTCATTTATATGATGATTCTCAATAGTCCTTACTTGGTCAGTGTTTTCTGTTAGATGCTTATCTACGGCGAGCTCCCTCTTCGCGTGGTACTACATCTCCCTCCTCAAGCAGCACCGACTTGCGGTGGGCCAAATCTATGCCGAGCAAGGAGGTCATGGCGGCCATGGCCACGATGAACCCCAACTTCATCGTCAAGCAACAGAAAATGTACGAGGCCGCACACATTCACAACGGCTGCAAGGCGGCTGCATAGGAAGAGATGGTGGCGCACGCGATCGTGAACGACAACGGCAGCAGCTGCTCATGGTTTGGGTCGCACACTGTGCTTCGTCGGCACCGATGTGATGCTGAGGCCGGCCCATCCACCTCCATCATCGATCTTCTGTCCACTGGTGATGAACAGGTCGCGCACTCCGACGAGATGGAGTAGGACATGGGTGGCTGCGGGGCCTCGAGTCCCATGTGGGTTGGTCTTTGTCTCATGTCCTGCTCTGTAGACCGCACATTCACTTCACGGATCACATGTCGATCCATCGGACATAGATACGGCCCCCCTGCATGGGCATGCAGGGGAATAACAAGGACTCGGTGGACAGGCGGCGCCGTAGATTTATACTAGCTTTAGGTCAGGTCGTTTTTGTTTAATGAAATATGTATAAAAAATGTAATGAATATGCTCCGGTTAAGATGAAAATCATTCGGTTTGCATGTAATTCGTTTGGTTTGTTGAAATCCTATTTGAAATGTATGTGCGCATGGTTGGATGGCCGGCACCTGTCCGCCGTACACATCCGCGGACGGATATCGTGTCCGCTTTAAGGGTCAACATTGGGGATACCCTTTCCCCGAAAAATAAAAGAAAAAGAAAAACGTTGGAGATGCCCTATGAAGGTAAAAGTTAATCAGATCCATTACTTAATGAAATCAATGGCTTGGATTTATGATATACTCTGTCTTCTGTGAAAAAAGAGATAAGAGGGACCATGCTAAACTGCTCGACCGAGAAAGATAACATTGTTAGCAGGAAGTCATTTCAGTTGTCGCTGGTGTTGACAAGCTTTTCCATGTCTTTACTTCCTAAAGTGCGACAGGTACTGAAAACAGGGTGAGAAATTGGCAAAGTTCGGCAAAAAGATTGTTGTACGGTAGCGGAGACGGACGGCTTATAGGAAAGTTTGAGGGATACTTTGAGAGGGAAACAGACAGTAGCGAGAAACTATGGTAGTGACTCAAGCACTTCAACAAAGGATACGATATAAACCAAACATACTATCAAAACAGCCAATAAACCGACACATAGCCTGTTCTTCCAAAGGAATTCAAATATTTTGTGTTGACATTGGATACTCCTGCTCGATGCAACGTGAAAGTCAGTCAAATTAGCACCCGGGCACCTCCTTGATTCCGCGGAGAAAGAAGCATCACGCCACCCGCCGCAGCGGCTGCAGAGTCGATGAGCTGGCAAATGGAGGACAGCCTATGAATCCACCACCCAGATGCCAAGCTTCAAACCTTTTCAGCTTTCTGTACTGTGTTGATGTTGGATGGATGGACACGCAGGAAAGGACGTGCTGTATGTTGCATTGCAGCCTCGAAACAACACCCTCCGCTCAGCTTTGGCCAACTCCAAGGCACGACCCGATGCTGACTTCGGATTCTGTCCATTTGGTTGCACCCAGCGCATGGCCGCATTTCGGTCACATCCCGTCCGTATACATTTTACTTTTAAAGCATAAATCTTTTATTTTCATCATTATTTTTTTATACATGGAAGCACATCATCAAATTTTGACTAGAATAGCAAGACCAAATTGAACAAGAATCACAAGAAGACATTTTAGAAGATAATCAACTTTCATAACTGCTCCCGTAAGTTGAATTAGTGCCTTCTCGATGCATTCATTATTGATCTACGGAGGCTTGTTCTTGCATGCTTCTTTCTTCTTCGAGTCTAAAGAAGTAGAAGTCGCTTTCTCGAATCTAGTCTCATCTCGTGCCTCTATTCTAGCAACAAGTGCACTAGTCTCATCTCTAGCCTCTATCCTAATTAAAAGTGCACGGACATCTATTAAATTGCGCTCTATCAATATATCAATGTATTCTTCTTCTCAATACCAAAAGTTGCATCCATTCTACCCAATAAAAATTTAAGTTAGTACAACTAGTCGAATCCGAGAGCACAACCGAAACTAAAGAAGCATATACCCCATCGTTTGAGCACTTGACGAAAACCCATCCGGAATGTTTCGGCATTGTAGACACACGGTGCAATACCTTATTCAGACAGTCGTCGCACTTTATGAGCGGCAATGGTGCACCGACGAGTCTTTGGGCGAGCACCGTGCCCGACCTCGGCCGTTCGCGTATCTATCGGCGAACCGCCGACGGTGTAGATCCGAGCGGCTATAGGCGGACTCAATACCTGCATGTGGCCTTGCCAGGGCCTTCAGGCCCAGTGCCCGGCCAGTCCATGGCACGGCAAGGCCTCCCATAGCGGGGCGAGCTCAGGCCCGGCCGGATCCGCTCCAAATCCTTCAGGGTTGAGAAGATGACATCATCGCAAAGATTACCCAAGGACTGAAGTCATAACGAGAAGATTCTTGGCTCGATGGACCACCGACTTAATATCACTACCTAGGTTTTGCCTTTTATAAGGGTGAGGCCTGTTAAGCAAAAGATGAATAATGTGTACCTCAATTGGCTTCTCTTCCTTAGAGTTTTTCTGATTCGTTTTGTGCATCATTTGTTGTATCCCCGCATATTAGAAATTGGAACATTATTGATATAGGCATGGAAGGCACCAGGAATCTCCCTTAGATATTTTCAGGCCATCCATGTACATGGTTCGTCACATCTACACACATTAGAGATTCGGATTCTTTCGGTTCAGCCATATAAGGCACCGGAAATCAGCAATAGATCACCGATACTGTAACAACAAGTACCCAACGTTCATGTCATCTTCCTCTCGATACACTCGATAGCTCAGCTAACCAGAGTGAAACTCCTTCAATTGTTCCTTTAGTTTGAAACAAAATGTTTTTAACTCCTGCAAATTTGCCAGGCCTGAAATATGAGTGTTGATACCTAGTTGTAAAATTTGTTGTATGGTAGTGCAAACATACACAGTAGAGCACTTGAATGCAAGCAATGGCACTACGGCTTGTTGTATGCCAGTTCCGAACTGACTACATTGATATTAAGTGCATTACGCTTGCTTTATTAAGTTATAAAAGTGGACGTATCTTGGAGGAGTTATTCCTCTTTGATGCTATTAGAGATAAATACACTAGAAGTCTTACAACTTGCGCTCGAACTTGTAAAATACGTGTTTCTGGTCATCAAACTTGCACGAGCATGCAAATACGGTGACAATTCCCGTACATGGGTGTATTCCGGTGCTTTGGTCAGGACCCATTGTCGGTGGCTAGTGCATGTGATGTTTTTTCTGCATAAACACCCTCGTTTTTTAAACTTTGTACAAAAGCACTCCAGCAATAGTTGCCCGCTGGGTCCCACCCGTCAGTGTACGTTGTAAATATATTGGGCTGGAAAAAATGGGACGGAGCAAGTTCGAACAAGTGACCAATTGTAATGCCGCTAGCGACCTACCCACCGCAACTGATCATGCTTGCTGTTTCATTTGGATTTTCGAATTTATAATAAATTCCATTGATTTGTCCTAAAGAACATTACGAACTATATTTTCTTTTATCTAGATTATTAAGATTCAATCAAAAAATTCATTCAGTTGTCCCAAAAAGATGCGTACATTCATTCTAACCTATAATTTCATTTAGCCAGATTTTCTAATGTAAATTATTTGAATTCAAAAAAAAATCGTTGATTTTTTCAAACGAAATATCGTACATTCCGCACTATATTTTTATCTGCATTTTTAAATTCAAAATTATTCGAATTCTTACAAAATTTAGGTGGATTTGTCAAAAAAAAATATGTACACTCTTTCTGCACTATATTTGGTTTTGTCTAGATTTTTAAATTTAAAATTACACGAATTAAAACAAAAATCTAGTTGATTTGTCCAAAATGTTTATCTAGAATATAAATATATTTTAAATAGAAAAAGGAAAGAAGAATACATAAGATAATTTGTGTTTATCTATTTAGATGTCATTGTGGCTGATGTTTTTTTTAACTCATTGTCGCCGGATGGTTGGTGCTATCACACGCGGCGAGGTTATGTGGTCATAGGTTCGAACCGGTGCCTTCCCCTTTTCTTATTTTAGTTTCTATTTTAACCCGTACGGTCTGTGTTATATAAAGCTAGTTGTGCTCTTTAAACGTCAAAAGTAAAGTGGTCAAGTGGCTATCTTAGGGAGGTGTATCTTAGCAGGTCTTGTGTTTGAATCCCACTGCCTATCCGGCATTTTTCATTTTATATGAGGATTTTTTGCGTAAATACATAGAATGCAAAGGTGCTTTCTGAAAAACAAAATGTGCACACATATTACCCAAGGCTGACAGTGGGCCCCTGCCATGTTGGCATGCCATGTGTGCACATAATAGGGCTGAATACTGTCGAAAGCACCGTATATGAACGAAAGGACAAGTTAGATGACAAAAAATATATTTACAAGTTTGTGCATCAAACTGACCGTCGCGTGCAAGTTCGATGACCTGCGGTGTATTTAGCCATGGTTTGATGGGGAGGCTAATACATGCACATGGCATCAAAGTGATTCAATTCGTTTCCTCACTTTTTATTTTATTTTTCGTCAGGACCGTCAAAGCAAGGAAACATTTTATACTTAGCCCAATGAAACATACTTTATCAAGACTATGGAATTTATTTGCGTGTTCCTTCGGAATTTATTTTTCGGCATTGGATGCTCATACTCCATGCAACGTTGGATGCTCGTACTCCATGCAGAGGAGTGAAACTTTGGGGGCCCAGCGACGAGGTTCAATCACCACGGCTGCTACATCATTGTATCCTTGCAGCAAACCGTGTGCAAGGATCGATTTGTCTCGTCCCAGTGGCGTTGTGATTAGATGGTTATTAGATGGCGCAGTGATTGCCCTGTCTCACACTTGAGTGATCGTCAAATATCTCTTGGTTTTCCTAGATGAATGCGCGGGTTCTTTTTACTATGCACTTGGCAGCAAGAGTGGAGCATTACCATTCTACCCTTTCCAGTCGATGACTAAAGTTCTGAAACGAGGACAGTACTATTGGCAACATTCAGCCGCAACGTTTGCTCAGTGGGCAGCAAAAGGGCAGCAGTGTGCTCACGCCTGCGTCTGTATCCTGCCCACAAGATGCTGACAATTGTAACTGTTCATGTCCTTTCTTATTTGTTGGGTTTAGTCCCACATCGGTTGTGGGAGGAGACATAACACGATTTATAAGGGTGAGGGTGTCCCCTCCTAACAGGCTAGTCTTTTGGGAGGAGAGGGCCCAAGCCTCTCATAAGTCGGTGTTGCTCTCCGGTTGGGTCTGGTGACGCAGGTGGGTCGGAAACGCTGATGCTAGCGGACCCGGGATTGCGTAACAATTGGTATCAGAGCCCAGGTGCCCGGAATAAATTTCGGTGAACTCACTGGTGGTCGATCATGGTTGGTGGGTTGGAAACGCTGGTGTTAGCGGGCCCATGGGTGACCGATGTGTGAGGGAGAGATTGTTGGGTTTAGTCCCACATCGGTTGTGGGAGGAGACATAACATGATTTATAAGGGTGAGGGTGTCCCCTCCTAACAGGCTAGTCTTTTGGGGGGAGAGGGCCCAAGCCTCTCATAAGTCGGTGTTGCTCTCCGGTTGGGTCTGGTGACGCAGGTGGGTCGGAAACGCTGATGCTAGCGGACCCGGGATTGCGTAACATTATTTTCTTTCAGAGATTCAAATTTTAAAGTTGATCAATAAGGTACAGTACTGCCCAGGTCCGCAGTTCACTTGGGTACTTCTCTTGTTTGCAACTAGTTTTTTGTTTTGGTCATTTAGAAACAAAAACTTTTTTTTTGTTTAAACTCTAAGAGCATCTTCAATACAACATGTTGATGCAAAAGGAACTAACTTTAACATCTCTGAGGCCTAAAAACCCACCTTCAATAGATGATGTAGATGTAAAAATAATACATCACCTCCTCCAAGTGATGTAAAATATAACACTTGGAGATGCAAATTTGCGACTTCAGCCGCCAGCTGTCGTAAAACCACAGTCGCGCATGAACGGCCACCCCGTCACTTCATTTCCTCCCATACCCATCGCTCGACCACATCTTCCCCACCCGCCGCACATCTGCATCCGCTACGCCCGCTCACCGCACCACGCCACACTGCCCCGCCATCATATCCGGCCTCTTCACTGCCCAAGCCGCCAGATCGGCCGCATTTCCGTCGTCGCGCGCCTCCAAATAGGCCGAGTCGGCCTTTTTCCGCCACCCAGCCACCACCAGATTCAAGCCCTACACCGCCGCCTAGCGGCTGCCCGATTCAAGCCCTACTCCACCGCGTCGCTGCCCGATTCAAGCCCTACTCCATCGCCTAGCAACCGGCGCACGATTCAAGCCCTACTCTGCCACCTAGCCGCCACCCGATCCATGCCCAACTCC
>LR738712.1:763110790-763121489 GCA_902687465.1 Secale cereale
CTAGCTGCCACCCGATTCAAGCCCTACTCTGCCGCATAGACGCTGTCGCGTTGCCGCCTGAATCAAGCCCTACTCTTCCGGCTAGCCGCCATCTGATTTAAGCCCTACTTCATCGTGTCGCCGCCCGATTGATTTCCTAATCGGCCGACCGATTCAATACCTACTCTGCCGCCTAGCCGCTGCCCGATTCAAGCCATACTCCACCGTCGCCCGATTCAAGCCAAACTCCGCCGTCGCGTCGCCGCCTGATTCAAACCCTACTCTGCCGCCACGCCGCTGCCTGATTCTAGCCCTACTCCCCAGCACTGTTGCCTGATTCAAGCCATACGTCGTCGGGCCCCTGCCCGATTCTAGCCCAGTCATCGTCACGCCGCCATCGCCATGCCACCAAAAAGCTCTCGAAGAGAAAGAAGGGCTTCTTCATGGTGAGGGCGAAGCCGTCCGGGAACGTCGGAGTCGAGTGCTCCGATGGTGACCGCCTCTTCTGAATGTCATGCATGCATGCGACATGGCAGTGTGGCGTGCCGGCCGGCCGAGGACGAAGGTCAACTTTCCGGAGATCGAGACCCGAGCGGATGCGGATTTCCTCGCGCCGGAGAATTTCTGGACGGAGAAGAAGAAGCTGACGATTCGTGTTGCTCCCAGAGTTAGTGATGATGTGGATATGGCGAGGTTCATTTAGGAGCATCTGGAGTATCTTTAGGCTGAGCGTGAGGCCGGGGAGAAGAAGGATGGGGTGAAGATGGAGGACAAGGATGGCCGATTCAATCCATACTCTGCCGCCTAGCCGCCGCTCGATGTAAGCCATACTCCGTTGTCGCATCGCCGCCTGATTCAAGCCCTGCTCCGCCACCACGCCATCGCCCATTTCTAGCAATACTCCCCAACACCGTTGCCCGATTCAAGCCCTACGTCATCGCGTTGCCTCCTGATTCAAGCCCAGTCGCCGTCGCGCCGCCACTGCCATGCCACCTAAGAAACTCTCGAAGAGCAAGAAGGGCTGCCTCAGGGTGTTGTCGAAGTCATCCGGGAACGTCGAAGTTGAGTTCTCTGATGACGATCGCCACTTCTGGATCGACACGTACATCACCATCGAGGATGCCATGCGTTCATACGACGTGGCACAGTGGCGTGCCGGTCGGCCGAGGACGGAGCTCAACTTTCCGGAGATCAAAACCAGAGCAGATGCGAAGTTCCTCGCGCCGAAGAATTTCCAGATGGGGGAGAGGATCAAGAAGAAGAAGCCGGTAATTCGCATTGCTCTCGGCGATAGTGACGACATGGAGATGGCGAGGTTCTCGTGGGAGCATCCAGAGTATCTCTAGGTTGAGGGCGATTTTTCTAGGTGCGCAAGGCCGAGCAGAAGAAGAAGGGGTTGAAGAAGGAGGACAAGGCCGGCCCCTCGACCGTGATCCCCGCTGAGTCTTACTTGTCGGACTGGGTGAATCGAAAGAGGAGGACAAGGAGTGCGACGACCCCGACAAGTAGGAGTTCTGGGAGGAGTTTAAGAGCGGGGATGAGTAGTTTTATGTTTGATGCAGTTGAAGTAGTTGTTTGAACTAGTAGTAGTAGTAGTTGGAGTAGTATTAGTGGTAGTTTGATGGATGTAGTAGTTTGAACTATGTTTAATTTTGTTTTAATTAGCACTATGTTTAATAATGTTTAATTTACATCTATGTTTGCTTCAAATCAACTTGCTATGTTTGAAATACGTTTGAAATGACGTAGTAGTTGAACTACTTTTACACCTTCAAATACATAACTGTCGGAGTAGGAGTTTTACATCCCCAATTCTACGTCATCTGTTGAAGCTTGGACTATTTTAGAGATGCAAAAAGCACCTTTTTGTTAATGTAAATTATAGAACACCTACTTTTACATCTCCAAATATACATCTTCTATTGGAGATGCTCTAAATAGAATATGGTTTAGAACTATACTAGATCAGGTATTTTATTGTTCATATTAGCTATTACTTTCTCCGTTCGGGTTTATATTGGGTCCCTCGTATTTTCGTTTACAACTAGAATTTACCACACCAGATATTTCACAATTCATTTTAGCTAGCTATTACTTTCTCCTTGCGGATTTATTGGGCTCCTAGTATTTTAGGTTAAATTTGGACCATAAATTTAATTAATAAATATAAACTACATGCCACAAAAAGTATACCTTTGAAAACCTCTTCCGTACCCTAAAAAACACTCTTCCTACCATGTTTATTACTTCTAGACTCTAGATCATTAACAGTTTTCTTTGATAAAATTACACTCGGCGGAGGAAAATGCAAAACAAACGCACCATATACAACTAGATGGAGGGCCCAATGCACACGTGACACCAATAGTGGTGTAATGTACCGCTCTAAATAACCTTTTCACGGGAAACAAACAAAGCAAAGAATCGTTTTTATCTCCTCCGAGAACATAATACACTTTACCGAGATAAACAAAGCTGCATATTGCTTCATTGTTGTATGCAATGACAAGATATTTAGTAGGAAACTTCATATCCACTTCTCTAGACGACGGGCTTTCTTATATGCATGTGTAATGTAATTTATCTGTTAGCTAAACACATTTTTTAATTTCAAATGAAATATCATTTGCATAAAGGATTGATAAAGCATTAAAGCTCTCGTACGCTCTTCCTACCCAAGGACTGAGTCATAACCAACAACAGATCCTTAGCACTTATATCTATTGATGGACCAACTACTTCATATATATCTGCCTACTTCATAGGTCTTGTCTTTTATAAGAGCAAAGCCCGGCTCACCAAAAGATGAATGATACATGTGCCATTTTGCTTCTACTCCTTTAGTTTGCGGGTTCATTTTAAGCATGATTTTGTTGTATCCTTACACATTAGAGATTGGAACATTATTTGGATAGGCATGGATGGCACCAGGAATTTTTCTTAGACATGTCAGGCTTTGCCTATACATTATTTATCATAGGCTTACACATTAGTGATTCAAATTTTATTGGTTCAGGCATATAAGGCAATGGGAATCAGCAATAGATTACCGAAAAGATGGCATGGACTACCGGCCAGTGTTGGTGTGCCTCTCCATCCACATGATCGCTCTGTTAACTGGAACCCTTTTGCTTCAGTTGTGTTTTTTCTTTGAAATGGCAGTTATTCTGCATTCATTAAGAAGAAAAGATTGCTCACTTAATTAAGAAAACCGAGCGATAACCAAATTGCCTAGTTGATCATGGAAAACCGGGTGAAATCCATCACAACTGTTGAGCGGCACACTCAAGATACCCCACGCACAACACTCCATGGAGGGCCTCATCAAGACAACACACAGGCCTCATCGTCATCACTCCTCCCATAGAGGCATCATCGCCGTCCGTAAATCCTGAGCAAACGACTCCGACTTCGCCATAGGCGATAATCAACTAAACACACATTGCAGAATCCGTGTGAAGATGAATGAAGATCCATGCCAGAACATAGCCACATGCGTGTTAGCTTTTTAATCTTGATCATGTATCAGCATGTTTATTTTAGTCTTGCATGTAGTAGTTGCACGTAGTGGTATGTGTCTGCAGGCGTACGTGCGATGCGTACAAGCCGATGGTTTCATGCATGGAGGGAGTCCAAGCTGCCGCATGAGGATGGCTTGCCGTGTGAAGCGGTGATGCATGAAGGTCTGAAGCCAACGACCTGCACAAGTTTGAGCTGATGGGTAGGAGAGTCTGCTCTGGTCTTGAGAAAAGGCCGGTAGTAGTGGTCAATTCTTGTTAGCTGCATGTGTGCGTGTGTAGTTAGTGGCCTGAGATAGTGCGTGCATGGCCTAGTTTGTTGGTGGTGTTAGTGGGCAAGTGTAGTGTCCAGGCTGTGCGTGCGTCCTGAGTACTTAAGTGTGGTAAAGCATGTTTGTTTCCGTTAAGAGGAATAGAGAGAAGAAAAGGAGCTTTGGCTGTGTGAAACAGCAGCTCACCAAACTTCTTGTGTCCCTGTGTTTCTTCCGTGAGTTGTGAGAGACAGCAGCTAGAGGAAGAAGAAGAGGGGTTGAGAGATTCAGCCCCAACATTTGGTATCGGAGCTAGGTGATGACGAAGACGATGCCGCGTGACTCTTCAGCAAGTGGAGCGTTGGTGCCGAGCGACTCGGCGGCGATGGCGTCTGCCGCGACGGCGACGACGATGGCGGGGAAGCTCCCATTCCCACTGCTCACGAGGACGAACTACGCGGCGTGGGCGATGAGGATGAAGTACCTCTTGCGCGCCAACGGCGCGTGGGCTGCGGTTGATCACGGGGACTCCTCCAAGGAGGTCGACGCGGGCAAGGAGGAGATGGCCATGACGATCATCTCCCAGTCGATCGACGACATGACGCTGCTGCGAGTTGCGGAGAAGGAAACCGCCACTGATGTGTGGGCGGCGCTTCGCTCTATGCATGTGGGCGTCGAGCGCGTCCGAGAGGCGAGGATTCAGTCCTTGCGCTCGGAATTTGATGGCCTCAAGATGGGTGATGCGGAGTCCGTGGATGATTTCGCGGCGAGGTTCACGACGCTCGTGGGGCGCATTCGTGAGCTTGGTGATGCGATGGAGGAGAAGTACGTCGTGAAGAAGCTGCTCCGAGCCGTCTCCAACAAGTTCATCCACGTTGCGTCATCGATTGCATTGTTCGGCGACACAAACAAGATGGCCATGGAGGAGGCCATTGGTTCACTCAAGGCGCACGAGGAGCTCGTCAAGGGGCGGGAGACGGCACGTGAAGAAGAGCAGCTCCTCATGGCGAGAGGGCATGACTCATCGCGAGGACGCGGCCGTGGTGGCCGTGGCCGTGGCCACGGACATGGCCGTGGTGGAGGGCGCAGAGACAAGAGCGAGGTACAGTGCTATAACTGTGATGACTTTGGGCATTTTGCTTGGGAGTGTCCGGAGAAGAAGAAGGACAACGAGGAGAAGGCACTGCTCGGCGTCGAGGACGAGCCGGCTCTTCTCTGAAGCTGTCTCACAAGTGAATGATCAAGATTAAGTAGGAGATTGTTAGCTTTTTAATCTTGATCATGTATCAGCATGTTTATTTTAGTCTTGCATGTAGTAGTTGCACGTAGTGGAATGTGTCTGCAGGCGTACGTGCGATGCATACAAGCCGATGGTTTCATGCATGGAGGGAGTCCAAGCTGCCGCATGAGGATGGATTGCCGTGTGAAGCGGTGATGCATGAAGGTCTGAAGCCAACGACCTGCACAAGTTTGAGCTGATGGGTAGGAGAGTCTGCTCTGGTCTTGAGAAAAGGCCGGTACTAGTGGTCAATTCATGTTAGCTGCATGTGTGCGTGTGTAGTTAGTGGCCCGAGATAGTGCGTGCATGGCCTAGTTTGTTGGTGGTGTTAGTGGGCAAGTGTAGTGTCCAGGCTGTGCGTGCGTCCTGAGTACTTAAGTGTGCTAAAGCATGTTTGTTTCAGTTAAGAGGAATAGAGAGAAGAAAATGAGCTTTGGCTGTGTGAAACAGCAGCTCACCAAACTTCTTGTGTTCATGTGTTTCTTCCGTGAGTTGTGAGAGACAGCAGCTAGAGGAAGAAGAAGAGGGGTTGAGAGATTTAGCCCCAACAATGCGGCCATACAATGCAGCTCCGACTCTGACGACCGAGAACTACAGAGGACAAAACCAGGCACGGCTGGCGCCGCGGAATATCGCCACAAGATTCACCTGCAGCCAGCCATCGTACACCACAGGGCCCGCCGTAGTAGCTTCGACTTCACAGCAACAAACAGACCGAGCCAAACCCGCGGACACGCTAGAGAAGAGCCGACTACCTCAACCATTGTCGCATCACCGACATCACACCCACCATCATCGTTGCCATAAAACCTGGTCGCCACAACCACCGCCAACCACCCGTCTCGCTTGCCGATGCCGAGCTCCCAAGACGAAGCCCCCAGGAGGGAATGCGACACCGAGGCGCCGCCATCATCCGATCACATATCAAGGGTTTCTCCCGGAGAGGCCGATATGGCCGGATCCACGCGGGACGGGTGTGGCAGGAAAGCAACGATGCCTCCAAGAAGGTCAACGATGGCCGCAGCAGCCGCCATCACTGGTGAGATAGTATCTTCACCCAATTTCTCACACCACCTCAGTCACACATCATCCCGCACCGGCGGCGACAAGCCCACCAAACACCACCACCATCAAACCTGCCCATCGATGAAGAAGAAGCTCCGAGATCCGCCGCAGGCAACTGCACCTCGCGGAGACCACCAACGGCCAACCTTCAGAACGAGTCGCCAAATCCAACAATGGTCTTCCAGATACCGAGCACCATGCCGACGGGAAGAGAGGAGCGATGCCCGAAGCCAAGAGCCACCATGGTTCCGAGCCGCGGCTAAGCAACAGAAACACCGATGCGCCCCATGCACGCCACCACAGCCACCGGAGACCGGATCTACATCACTTGCAGCTAGAGGCACTCTTCTTCGCCAACCCAGGCCTCCGACCCGCGCATCACCAGGGCGTCAACACAGCTTCTCGCGCAGGCATGCACCTCCTGTGCCCCTCGCAGCCAAGCCGCCGCCCCAGCGCCACACGCCCGATCCCCTCCACCACGCGCCATGCCTCCTGCACATCACACCCCGGGAGCCAAAGCAGACATGCCGCAGCGGAGACCACCGCGTGAGCTCAAGGTCCGCCCACGCCCCGCGCTAGCTGCAGAACAACCCTTTTCTCACTCAAGGCACGCACGAGACACAGCACAGAGCTCGGCCCTCGGGCAAAGGAGCCCCACCCGCCATCCACTCAAACATCAAACAAATACGTGAAGAGAAACCGACTGACGAAATTTGGACAGCGCTGGAAAAAAAACTAAGCGCAACAGATCGTGCGAATCAGAGTAACCGCGCGACCCAGATGCATGAGAATGATGAGATGATTTGCGAGTTTTACAGCAGAAAATTTCTAACTTGTAAGGCTGTAATAAAAATTATTTCTCCAATGTCATCTGGTTGCCAAACCTTCCTATTCATTATTTACGAAAATTGATAAGTCATAGAAAATATGTTGAAAAAACAATTGTCACAGCTTGGACAACTTTTAGGAAAAGCCTATTGTTTGACTTTCAAGATAGACTGCTACAAATAACAACAATAATTGTCATGGCTGAAGCAATGTTTGACAATGTGCACACACAAATTACTAACTGGGCTATAGTACAATGCATCATATGCCCGCTAGTAGTTGTTTATACTTACCTTCGTTTCTCTTTCAGGATGGAACATTACTATCGGGCTTTCTTGTATACAAGTGCAATATAAATTATCTATTGGTTAAACAGATTATTTTAATGCAAATATATATAGAGAGAGCAATACAATATATTCATGTGCCTCATTTATTTTATACAAGTTTTAACATTCTTGAGACACCATCTTCATCTCATTGTAGGTTTCTTTCAACTCCGCCTCCCGTGGCTTCATTCCACGAGTCGGACGCAGTGCCGAGAGATCAATCTTTAAAATAAAAAAAACTGTTCCCACATCGTCCGTTGGGTGACACGGGAGGCGATCTCATCATTCCAACAGGTACCCACGATCCACGTTTTTCACTCGCCGCCGCCAGGAAACGCCCGGCCGGCCGACGGCGGCAGCGGGCCTGTGGTTGGATTGATCTCTCGGCATGGTGGCGGCAACACGGGAAAAGCTGTAGCGGAGCGAGCCACGGCGAATCAAGCAGGTAGTGAGTGCTGTGCGGCGAATCGAGTGGGTGGTCGGCTCGCTGCTGGAGTGTTGGGCATGAGGCGTTTTGCACTACTACGTAGCAGCTTGCTACCTCGAATTGGTATGTAGCCGCAGCGGCTTGCAATCTCCTGATCTGCACATGTGACAATCAGGAGGTAACCAGGTTGGCAGCCGCTGCGTGCTTAGACAGCTTGCTGTCCGCGGAAGGCGGGTGCGCAGGTCTTTTTGGGCCTGATCTCCGCCGTATCCAGTGAGGTTGGTGGCGATTTGGTTCGTCTTTTCCTCTGCAACCGGCTGGTGGCGTGGGGGCTACTGGCTCGGCTTGAATAAAGGTGGTTGGCCCTGATATTCTTTGAGTTCCAATTGGTTGATCTGCCTTATACCAGCCACCTCGATCTGGATGCCAACGAGTTCCAGGCTTCCTCTTGGAGATCTCAGCTATTGGCACATGGCGTCACTGGATTTTTAAATCGGAATTGATCTAGTCGGGTGCACACTTATCTTCGGGCAAAGAGGCTACATGAGGGCGCGTGGCGAGAAGCTTTGCTATCTTCCCGGTGTCATGGGACATGTCTAAGTATATGTTTTCATGCATTGACAATGGTGAAGAAAATCATGGCGGCTGCAATTGGAGTCTTGTAGTGGCGGAGAGGAGTTTTGGTTACAATGTAGACTTGTGGCATAAGTTTTTTCTGTGTGTCGAATGCTAAGTACTTGCAGCAGCGGCCTGAACAGGAGGGGTGACAACACATTTGGAAAGCATTTTTGGTTGTGCTCTCGAGTACCGAGGCATGATTTCTAGGGTGGAAGACCAAGGTCCAGCCTTCATTGGATGTACCTAGCAAGCGGTTTGCTCAAGACATTGTTTTGGGATCTCGGCCTTTCTTCACAGTGAAAACTCAAGATCCTTGATCGGACGGCGGCAACGTTTGTGCATCGTTTTCTCCTTGAAGGTGTTGTTTTTGTAGAATCTCTTTTGCGGTCCAAGTGTTGTCTTTGGTGGTGGTTAGAGTGTTGCTATTGCTAATCTTTCATCACTGCAACTGGCTCTTTGTTTTTTTATTTTTTATTTTTTTGGTTGTGTGCATCCGGGATGTATTTCGATATCTTGTTGGAGCAGAGACAGTGTAATTTGTATCTTTGCCATATTAATATAATCCCCTTTTCTAAAGAAAAATATTCTTGATTTGAAGAAAAAGGATAAGAACATATTCTGTTCTTAAAGAATTCATAAATATCTCGTACACGCTTCCTACCCAAGGACCAAAGTCATAACCAACAGATTCTTAGCAGTTAGCCATCGATGGATCAACGCCTTTCATATTACTGTCTACTACCTAGCTCTCTCTTTTATAAGAGCAAGCCCATCTAAGCAAAAGATGAACAAGATATACTCATTTTCCTTCTACTCCTTTGGACTTATGCATACCGGTTTTATACACTATTTGTTGTAACTCTAGAGATTAAAGATTCAAATTTATTACAAAGTTGAGACACTTATTTCGGGACGGAGGGAGTATTAGTATAGGCATAGAAGGCACCAGGAATTACACGTAGAGATGGATTCTGCAATGCAGCCTCGTTCGGATCGAGCGCTGAGACCCTGCCTTCACTCACCGGCCACCTGCCGGATCGAGAAGGATGGAGCGATGCGGACTGATTTGGATCGAGGATTGCGCCGTGAGTAGCAGTAAGAGAGCTAGCGTCCGCCGGAACGCTAGGACGAGGTCATCCCCTTGGTCCCTTGGAAGCGCTCATGGATTGGTGCCACAGCGAGGTGAGGCCGGGGCGGTAGCACTGCGCCTGCTGATGAATGCGGCCGGCTCGCAGAGAATAGGTCCGGCCGCTTCTCCCAGGGATGAGGGTATACCCTTTTCCCTGATCAGTGGTTTTGTGGGCGGTTCCACAGTAAACCCACTGATAGTTGCACTTATTTTTAACATTACGGGCTATTGCTACAAGTCAAAGTATATATAGGAATCATGGAAATTGCAATAGTCCCGTAAATAATCTATGGTTCATTTTTATTAAAAAAATACAAATAAACTTAGTCAAATTGTGCATGGTTTGACTTTTATAGGAATAAATATCATATTACGAGATATAAGTGTGTCTCCAACGCCGACCATTAAACAGCCCATAACCGTTCGGATAATGCGGTCTGGACATGTTTTGACACCCAACGCAGGGCTGCATCGGTCCGTAGACCGGTTCGGGCGTGTTTTTCCTGCAAATGGGAGATAAACTGGGTGGGCTTTGCGGGCATCCGAACGGTGCATGCCCGCGTCTTGTTAACCTGGTCCACCCAAACAATCCGTCTCCCGCGCTTTTTCGCCCGATGCACAAGACGCTTCCCACACCACGTCAATGCCTGCCAAGATCACGTGGCGACCGGCATTGATGTCACGTGATGTGACCAAACGGGAGGGTGGCCCTGACCTACACGAGCTCTTGGGAGCTGCTCCATCAATGCGGGCACAACTTCCCGAGGAACCATCTCCGGCCATTGCGCTGCATTGAAGCGACAGAATGTCCGTTCGCATGGCCTGTCCGAGGCCATATAATTCGTGCTCCGGCGCCATCCACATCGCACTAACTGCATCGCTCCACAATTCCCCACCTCCCCTCATCATGTACAACTCTAGCGATGAGCAAGTCGTCATGGGCCTCGGCGCCGGTAGGCGTCGGCTCCAGAGGTTCCTGGCGATGTTGCCCTCTCACTCCGAGGCGGTCGTCCTCATCGGCGGCCAGCTCCTCTGTGAAGGAGGACATCATTATATCCTCTGGCGAAGAGGAGGACCAGCCGGAGATGAAGCAGCAGTCGACGAGGCAGGATGCGATCTACACCGTGATTGACGAAGAGTACAAGCAGCCGATGCATGTTATGCTCCGTCACTCTGTCCTCCATATCAACAGCCCGGTGGTGCCGCTAGAGACCCTCGTTCGCGTCAAGCGGGAGTCCGCGTCCTCTCCCTGCTCTCCGCCGTGCAAGCTCGGGGG
>LR738712.1:763134698-763146751 GCA_902687465.1 Secale cereale
CACTGCCTAGCCGCCACAAGATTCAAGCCCTACTCTGCCGCCTAGCCACCGCCCCATTAAAGCCCTACTCTACCGCCTAGCCGATGTCGCACCATCGCTCGATTCAAGCGCCACTCCGCCGCCTAGATGCCACCCGATTCAAGCCATACTCTGCCGCATAGACGCTGTCACGCTGCCGCCTAGCCGCCGCCCGATTCAAGCCATACTCCGCTGTCGCCCGATTCAAGCCAAACTCCGCCGCCGCGTCGCCGCCTGATTCAAACCCTACACCGCCGCCACGCCGCTGCCTGATTCTAGCCCGACTCCCCAGCACTGTTGCCTGATTCAAGCCATACGTCGTTGCGCCCCTGCCCGATTCTAGCCCAGTCATCGTCACACCGCCATCGCCATGCCACCGAAGAAGCTCTCGAAGAGAAAGAATGGCTTCTTCATTGTGAGGGCGAAGCCGTCCGGGAACGTCGGAGTCGAGTGCTCCGATGGTGACCGCCTCTTCTGGATGTCGTGCATGCATACGACGTGGCAGCGTGGCGTGCCGGCCGGCCGAGGACGAAGGTCAACTTTCCGGAGATCGAGACCCGAGCGGATGCGGATTTCCTCGCGCCGGAGAATTTCTGGACGGAGAAGAAGAAGCTGACGATTCGTGTTGTTCCCGGCGATAGTGATGATGTGGATATGGCGAGGTTCATTTAGGAGCATCCGAAGTATCTTTAGGCTGAGCATGAGGCCGGGGAGAAGAAGAATGGGGTGAAGAAGGAGGACAAGGATGGCCGATTCAATCCCAACTCTGCCGCCTAGCCGCCGCTCGATGTAAGCCATACTCCGTTGTCGCGTCGCCGCCTGATTCAAGCCCTGCTCCGCCACCACGCCATCGCCCATTTCTAGCAATACTCCCCAACACCG
Source organism: Secale cereale (assembly GCA_902687465.1). Classification (NCBI taxonomy): domain Eukaryota; kingdom Viridiplantae; phylum Streptophyta; class Magnoliopsida; order Poales; family Poaceae; genus Secale; species Secale cereale. Next base: position 763,135,599 of record LR738712.1, read on the forward strand.
TTGCCCGATTCAAGCCCTACGTCATCGCGTTGCCTCCTGATTCAAGCCCAGTCGCCGTCGCGCCGCCACTGCCATGCCACCTAAGAAACTCTCGAAGAGCAAGAAGGGCTGCCTCAGGGTGCTGTCGAAGTCGTCCGGGAACGTCGAAGTTGAGTTCTGTGATGACGATCACCACTTTGGGATCGACACATACATCACCATCGAGGATGACATGCGTTCATACGACGTGGCAGAGTGGCGTGCCGGTCGGCCAAGGACGGAGCTTAACTTTCCGGAGATCAAAACCAGAGCAGATGCGGAGTTCCTCGTGCCGAAGAATTTCCAGATGGGGGAGAGGATCGAGAAGAAGAAGCCGGCAATTCGCATTGCTCTCGGTGATAGTGACGACGTGGAGACGGCGAGGTTCTCGTGGGAGCATCAAGAGTATCTCTAGGTTGAGGGCGATTTTTTTAGGTGCGCAAGGCCGAGCAGAAGAAGAAGGGGTTGAAGAAGGAAGACAAGGCCGGACCCTCGACGGTGATCCCCGCTGAGTCTGACTTGTCGGACTGGGGTGAATCGAATGAGTAGGACAAGCAGTGCGACGACCCTGACAAGGAGGAGTTCTGGGAGGAGTTTAAGAGCGGGGATGAGTAGTTTTATGTTTGATGCAGTTGAAGTAGTTGTTTGAACTAGTAGTAGTAGTAGTTGGAGTAGTATTAGTGGTAGTTTGATGGATGTAGTAGTTTGAACTATGTTTTTTTAATTAGCACTATGTTTACTAATGTTTAATTTACATCTATGTTTGCTTCAAATGAACTTGCTATGTTTGAATTATGTTTGACATGACGTAGTAGTTGAACTACTTTTACACCTTCAAATACATAACTGTCGGAGTAGGAGTTTGACATCCCCAATTATACATCATCTGTTGGAGTAGGAGTTCTACATCTCGAAATATACATCATCTGTTGAAGCTTGGACTTTTTTAGAGATGCAAAAAGCACCTTTTTGGTAATGTAAATTATAGAACACCTACTTTTACATCTCCAAATATACATCTTCTATTGGAGATGCTCTAAATAGAATATGGTTTAGAACTATACTAGATCAGGTATTTTATTGTTCATATTAGCTATTACATTCTCCGTTCGGGTTTATATTGGGTCCCTCGTTTTTTCGTTTACAACTAGAATTTACCACACCAGATATTTCACAATTCATTTTAGCTAGCTATTACTTTCTCCTTGTGAATTTATTGGGCTCCTAGTATTTTAGGTTAAATTTGGACCATAAATTTAATTAATAAATATAAACTACATGCCACAAGAAGTATACCTTTGAAAACCTCTTCTGTACCCTAAAAACACTCTTCCTACCATGTTTTATTAATTCTAGACTCTAGATCATTAACAGTTTTCTTTGATAAAATTACACTACTCTAGCCTAGCGGCGGAGGAAAACGAAAAAACAAACACACCTTATATAACTAGATGGAGGGCCCAATGCACACGTGACACCATTAGTGGTGTAATGTACCGCTCTAAATAACCTTTTTCACGGGAAACAAACAAAGCAAAGAATCGTGTTTATCTCCTCCGAGAACATAATACACTTTACCGAGATAAACAAAGCTGCATATTGCTTCATTGTTGTATGCAATGACAAGATATTTAGTAGGAAACTTCATATCCACTTCTCTAGACGTCGGGCTTTCTTATATGCATGTGTAATGTAATTTATCTGTTAGCTAAACACATTTTTTTAATTTCAAATGAAATATCATTTGCATAAAGGATTGATAAAGCTCTCGTACGCTCTTCCTACCCAAGGACTAAGTCATAACCAACAACAGATCCTTAGCACTTATATCTATTGATGGACCAACTACTTCATATATATCTGCCTACTTCATAGGTCTTGTCTTTTATAAGAGCAAAGCTGGGCTCATCAAAAGATGAATGATACATGTGCCATTTTGCTTCTACTCCTTTAGTTTGCGGGTTCATTTTAAGCATGATTTCGTTGTATCCTTACACATTAGAGATTGGAACATTATTTGGATAGGCATGGATGGCACCAGGAATTTTTCTTAGACATGTCAGGCTTTGCCTATACATTATTTGTCATAGGCTTACACATTAGTGATTCAAATTTTATTGGTTCAGGCATATAAGGCACCGGGAATCAGCAATAGATTACCGAAAAGATGGCATGGACTACCGGCCAGTGTTGGTGTGCCTCTCCATCCACATGATCGCTCTGTTAACTGGAACCGTTTTGCTTCAGTTGTGTTTTTTCTTTGAAATGGCAGTTAGTCTGCATTCATTAAGAAGAAAAGATTGCTCACTTAATTAAGAAAACCGAGCGATAACCAAATTGCCCAGTTGATCATGGAAAACCGGGCGAAATCCATCACAACCGTTGAGCGGCACACTCAAAATACCCCACGCACAACACTCCATGGAGGGCCTCATCGAGACAACACACAGGCCTCATCGTCATCACTCCTCCCATAGAGGCATCATCGCCGTCCGTAAATCCTGAGCATACGACTCCGACTTCGCCATAGGCGATCATCAACTAAACACACATTGCAGAGTTTGTGTGAAGATGAATGAAGATCCATGCCAGAACATAGCCACATGCGGCCATACAATGCAGCTCCGACTCTGACGACGGAGAACTACAGAGGACATAACCAGGCACAGCTGGCGCCGCGGAATATCGCCACAAGATTCACCTGCAGCCAGCCATTGTACACCACAGGGCCCGCCGTAGCAGCTTCGACTTCACAGCAACAAACATACCGAGCCAAACCCGCGGATACGCTAGAGAAGAGCCGACTACCTCAACCATTGTCACGTCACCGACATCACACCCACCATCATCGTTGCCATAAAACCTGGTCGCCACAACCACCGCCAACCACCCGTCTCGCTTGCCGATGCCGAGCTCCCAAGACGAAGCCCCCAGGAGGGAATGCGACACCGAGGCGCCGCCATCATCCGATCACATATCAAGGGTTTCTCCCGGAGAGGCCGAGATAGCCGGATCCACGCAGGACATGTGTGGCAGGAAAGCAACGATGCCTCCAAGAAGGTCAAGGATGGCCGCCGCAGCCGCCATCGCTGGTGAGAGAGTATCTTCACCCAATTTCTCACACCACCTCAGTCACACATCATCCCGCACCGGCGGCCACAAGCCCACCAAACACCACCACCATCAAAGCTGCCATCGATGAAGAAGAAGCTCCGAGATCCGCCGCAGGCAACTGCACCTCGCCGAGACCACCAACGTCCAACCTTCAGAATGAGTCGCCAAATCCAACAATGGTCTTCCAGACACCGAGCACCATGCCGACGGGAAGAGAGGAGCGATGCTCGAAGCCAAGAACCAACATGGTTCCGAGCCGCGGCTGAGCAACAGAAACACCGATGCGCCCCATGCACGCCACCACAGCCACCGGAGACCGGATCTACATCACTCGCAGCTAGAGGCACTCTTCTTCGCCAACCCAGGGCTCTGACCCGCGCATCACCAGGGCGTCAACACAGCTTCTCGCGCAGGCATGCACCTCCTGTGCCCCTCGCAGCCAAGCCGCCGCCCCAGCGCCACACGCCCGATCCCCTCCACCACGCGCCATGCCTCCTGCACATCACACCCCGGGAGCCAAAGCATTCACGCGCAGCGCAGACCACCGCGTGAGCTCAAGGTCCGCCCACGCCCCGCGCTAGCTGCAGAACAACCCTTTTCTCACTCGACACATCACAGAGCTCGGCCCTCGGGCAAAGGAGCCCCTCCCGTCATCCACTCAAACATCAAACAAATACGTGAAGAGAAACCGACTGACGAAATTTGGACAGCGCTGGAAAAAAACTAAGCGCAACAGATCGTGCGAATCAGAGTAACCGCGCGACCCAGATGATTTGCGAGTTTTACAGCAGAAATTTTCTAACTTGTAAGGCTGTAATAAAAATTATTTCTCCAATGTCATCTGGTTGCCAAACCTTCCTATTCATTATTTACGAAAATTGATAAGTCATAGAAAATATGTTGAAAAAACAATTGTCACAGCTTTGACAACTTTTAGGAAAAGCCTATTGTTTGACTTTCAAGATAGACTGCTACAAATAACAACAATAATTGTCATGGCTGAAGCAATGTTTGACAATGTGCACACACAAATTACTAACTGGGCTATAGTACAATGCATCATATGCCCGCTAGTAGTTGTTTATACTACTTACCTTCGTTTCTCTTTCAGGATGGAACATTACTATCGGGCTTTCTTGTATACAAGTGCAATATAAATTATCTATTGGTTAAACAGATTATTTTAATGCAAATATATATAGAGAGACCAATACAATATATTCATGTGCCTCATTTATTTTATACAAGTTTTAACATTCTTGAGACACCATCTTCATCTCATTGTAGGTTTCTTTCAACTCCGCCTCACGTGGCTTCATTCCACGAGTCGGACGCAGTGCCGAGAGATCAATCTTTTAAATAAAAAATGTTCCCACATCGTCCGTTGGGTGACACGGGAGGCGATCTCATCATTCCAACAGGTACCCACGATCCACGTTTTTCACTCGCCGCCGCCAGGAAACGCCCGGCCGGCCGACGGCGGCAGCGGGCCTGTGGTTGGATTGATCTCTCGGCATGGTGGCGGCAACACGGGAAAAGCTGTAGCGGAGCGAGCCACGGCGAATCAAGCAGGTAGTGAGTGCTGTGCGGCGAATCGAGTGGGTGGTCGGCTCGCTGCTGGAGTGTTGGGCATGAGGCGTTTTGCATTACTACGTAGCAGCTTGCTACCTCGAATTGGTATGTAGCTGCAGCGGCTTGCAATCTCCTGATCTGCACATGTGACAATCAGGAGGTAACCAGGTTGGCAGCCACTGCGTGCTTAGACAGCTTGCTGTCCGCGGAAGGCGGGTGCGCGGGATTTTTTGGGCCTGATCTCCGTAGTATCCAGTGAGGTTGGTGGCGATTTGGTTTGTCTTTTCCTCTGCAACCGGCTGGTGGCGTGGGGGCTACTGGCTCGGCTTGAATAAAGGTGGTTGGCCCTGATATTCTTTGAGTTCCAATTCGTTGATCTGCCTTATACCAGCCACCTCAACCTGGATGCCAATGAGTTCCGGTCTTCCTCTCGGAGATCTCAGCTATTGGCGCATGGCGTCACTTGATTTTTAAATCGGAATTGATCTGGTCGGGCGCACAGTTATCTTCAGCCAAAGAGGCTTCATGAAGGTGTGGTGAGAAATTTTGCTATATTGCCGGTGCCATGAAACATGTCTAAGTATAGGTTTTCATGCATTGACAGTGGTGAAGAAAATCATGGCGGCTGCGATTGGAGGCTTGTAGTGGCGGAGAGGAGTTTTGGTTACGATGAAGACTTGCGGCATAAGTTTTTTATGTGTGTCGGATGCTGAGTACTTGCAGCAGCGGTCTGGACAAGAGGGGTGACAACACATTTGGAAAGCTTTTTTGGTGGTGCTCTCGAGTACCGACACGTGATTTCTAGGATGAAAGACCAAGGTCTGATCTTCATTGGATGTACCTAGCAATCGCCTTGCTGAAGGTATTGTTTTGGGATCTCGGTCTTTCTTGAGGGTGAAAACTCAAGATCCTTGATCGAACGGCGGCAACGCTTATGCATTGTCTTCTCCTTGCAGGCGTTGTTTTTGTAGAACCTCTTTTGCGGTCCAAGTGTTCTCTTTGGTGGTGGTTAGAGTGTTGCTGTTGCAAGTCTTTCATCACTGCAACTGGCTCTTTGTTTTTGTATTTCTTTTTTTTTGGTTGTGTGCATCCGGGATGTATTTCGGCATCTTGTTGGAGCAGAGACTGGGTGTAATTTGTATCTTTGCGATATTAATATAATCCCTTTTTATAAAGAAAAATATTCTTGTTTTGAAGATAAAGGATAAGGGCATACAGTGTTCTTAAAGAATTCATAAATATCTCGTACACACTTCCTACCCAAGGACCAAAGTCCTGACCAACAGATTCTTAGCCGTTAGCCATCGATGGATCAACGCCTTTCATATTACTGTCTACTACCTAGCTCTTTCTTTTATAAGAGCAAGCCCATCTAAGCAAAAGATGAACAAGATATACTCATTTTCCTTCTACTCCTTAGGACTTATGCATACCCGTTTTATACACTATTTGTTGTAACTCTAGAGATTAAAGATTCAAATTTATTATTAGTATAGGCATAGAAGTCACCAGGAATTAGACATAGAGATGCATTCTGCAATGCAGCCTCGTTCGGATCGAGCACTGAGCCCCAGCCATCACTCACCGGCCACCTGCCAGATCGAGAAGGATCGAGCGATACGGCCTGATTTGGATCGAGCATTGCGCCGTGAGTAGCACCAAGAGGGCTAGGGTCCGTCGGAACGCTAGGACGAGGTCATCCCCACGGTCCCGCGTACGCCGATGATGGCCCCCGGTAGCTTCGTGCTGGAGGCGCTCATGGAGTGGTGCCACAGCGAGCTGAGGCCGGCGCGGTAGCACTGCGCCTGCTGATGGCTGCGCAGCCGGTGCGGAGAGAATAGTTCCGGCCGCTTCCACCAGGATGAGGGTATACCTTTTCCTGATCAGTGGTTTTGTGGGCGGTTCCACAGTAAACCCACTGATAGTTGCACTTATTTTTAACATTACGGGGCTACTGCTACAAGTCAATGTATAGATAGGAACCTTGGAAAGTGCACTAGTCCCGTAAATAATCTATTTGGTATCATACTAGCAAAAGACCCATGGGTTGCAACGAACGAAACAAATAACACACTATTTCGGCGTTTAAACTTCGCTATAGCGTATTTGTGGGTGTCACGTTACGTTTTAGTCATTTTACACGATATGCATCTATTCACGTTATGACATGCTATAACGGCGCTAAACGCAAAAACGTTTTAGCGTTTTTAGCATGGAACGATAGAAACACGGTAGGCGCTCAGCACATAGCAGCCCATCGGGCGTCGGCCCTATGCAACACAATAATAGGCCCATATAGGATGAAAATATTCCATTTGTGTGGACGAAAACAAGAAGAATTCTCTTAAGTGCATCTAATGTCATAATGTATACACCAGTGGTATGCATGTATAGCTCCTGGACAAAATTTTAGACGTTGAAATCCTTAATTTTTATGATATATTTGGCATTTTTTTCGAAACACTATTTTGAATATAGGACGCAATAATTTGTATATCATTTGAAGAAGGGCCACACTATTTTAGTTGCAACGGGTGGAATATGTAAAAATATGGTAACCAACCTATCCCTAGCCCACCCGAGTTCAATCCTAGACTTGACACTGGTGCTCGTATTTTATTTTCGATGATATGCGTTCAGCGGAAGCTCGACGTACCTACCGACTATGAAGGCGTCTACGGTGACATGCTCAACAGACGGAGGTTAACATGTGGTTTATTTCATATGACAGAATCTGTTCAACAAACGGAGTAAGCACTACTATGTGAAGGCTACGGGATCGCGAGAGCCTGAAGAACCCCCTGCCTTCACAGATGATGACAGCCATGATGAATCCTTTTGAAAGCAGCAAGAAGTAAGTGTGCTTGAATCGACGCCACCAAATCATTAGGGCGAAAAGAAAAGGGTGGCATTGCAATTATTTAAGAATGACAAGTATGTTTCATACGATAGTCGATACAGAGAAAAAAAAAAGGAAAAACAAGACTACATCAGAGTCTATAAATGATTCCGAGGACACGAACAATAAAAAGAGGAAAATCGGCTCTAACAACTTAAAAAAGAGGTCGGAAGTTCCTGTATGGAAGAGGGACCAGCGAGACGTGGTTCGGCAGGATTTCGTGTCATCACTGATCAACACTACAAACCGTGAAAAACAAATGATCTCAGTTTATGACATTGTCGTGCTATCGAAGCATTTGCAATGCCTCACCCATAACAATGAATCTGAATATGGCGTATGGTTGGGTGACGAAGTAAGATATTTCACAAATTAGTTTCAAGTTTCATTTTTGAACAGTACAATTAACCTGATTATTGGTTTAGGTGGTTGATGCTGCTATCCAGCTCATGCGTCATGATGAACCAATTGACACATGGGACGGCCAAGTGGTTTACATTCAGAGGGTGGCCGGAGTCGCTAAACTCGAAAGAGATGGTAGGATACAGGAGTGCTACGAGGACGCTTTCACAGGCATTCCTGGAACAACACAAGGCACCAACTACCTGAAACATGATATGGTATTTTAACCTGACGTAGAACATATTTTTTTATTACTATACACATTGATCTAATTAGCTGTGCACTCCAGATTTTCCTACCTTCAAATAGTTTAAACGTTCACTGGTTCCTTGTGGTCGTAAACCCCAGAAGGAAGGAGATTCAGGTTCTTGATTCGTTTTTCCACTTTATGTTACCCAGAGAAGTAAATAACGTGGTGAGAATTTCATCTCGTTTAATTATAACAAAGGATTTAGCATCATATGTAAGTATTAGTCGTAGGCAACTTCTCATCTCATTGGGCTTGCACGTACGTGGGATGAACGCACATCTGAGAGCAGTGAAGCCAGTCAATGGGATAGAAAGCAATGCATGTAAAGACATTAACGTGACCCAATGGCCAGTATGGATTATTAAAGTGCCAAAAGGCGATGAGACGTTAGTCAACAATATTAACTTTTGTTTTTGTTTTAGAGTGCTAAGATATGAAATGTTGATCTAACAAAATAAAATGTTGCAGTTCTTGTTGTGCACTCTACATGCTGAAGAACATCGAATTATTTGCAGAAGAAAAACTGAGGATGCAATATGACCAAGTACGTAGAGTAGGAACTAAAATTTTGTCATTTTCTGGAACTTATGGAAGGATACTAACATATCCTCGCATCCAGGCCTACATCGACAAATTCAGAAGAAAGCTACCCGTTGTATGAAACCATGAGAATAAATATATTTGTAGTTTGGTTTCCTGTGTAGAAGCACATATAGGATAAAAACTGGGTTATAATTTTTTCACGTATGGGTCGACCAACTAAATGTGCAAGTAAAAGTAATTAAAGGGCAGAGAAAGAAGCCCGCTAGAAAAGAGACATTATATTGCTGGGTGACCGCATATATTTTTGAGATGTACAAATTTGACTACCATTGTTAAGAAAAACAAATTATAGTAAGGGACTGACTATTTATAATTCGACAAATTCTCTTTTTCATATGTATTACGTGGGAAGTCGATGAGTAGCTCAACATGGGAATAAATTCTACATTATAATTGGTAGCTGTACAAATGCGGTATCACAAGCCGAGATTTGTTGGGCAGGAGAATAATAAAATATTACATGCATGTGTTCCATGTGCTTAAACGAATTTTGTTGATGGAATAAGGTGATATAGTTGCCGTAAGAGCAAACTTCCAAAGCAGCAAGTGATGTAAATGAGTTAAATCAAGAAAGTTATTAAACAAGTGGGCACAATAAAAGGACAAGCTATGACCAGAACAACTAGAGAAAAATGTTTTGGAAATTGAAGCAAATAATAATGCGATTCTGTGAGTAAAATTAGTTGTGTTACTTCAAAATGACGGGTTAGATAGATGAAAGGAACACGGGAATTAAGTACAAGCAACTAATATATTTTTTACAATTTATACTAAAATATATAAAAAGTTGCTAATTCTATGATATTGAGTAGTCTACGAAATTGTGAGTTTTAATATGGGAGGCGGCCAGATATCTCTCTACCATCTGTTCTCACACGCCGAAATACTTACTACATTAAATATTTCTGGTAAAGACACTTCATGTAGCTGAAGAAAAGACTTTTCCCAACATAGCGGGTGTCCCTTCGAACTTAATAATGTTATAAACGAAAGTAGAGTGAAATCTGGATACTAATTTCAGATCATGTACGAGGGTGAAAAGGTGGTAGCGAATAAGAATATCAAATAACAACCTAGCCGCGCAAATGTGCGGGTGACCTTGCTAGTTTCCATTAATAAAGCCCAGGCAGCTGTTTTTTGTGCCCAGTCGCACGAATTCTCACGCCTGGTTTAGGCTAATTACCTCCCTAGCTGCACCGCCAGGCTAACCGCCTGCACGCAAACCCCGGCCTCTCATCTAATTGATGCATGTAATCACTTTATTAATTATTTATAAAGATTTTATAAAGTAATACATTAGTAAGTTTGAACGCACAAATTTTGAAAATTAATGGTCGGGAAATCAAAATGTTGTTCTTGATTTTTTTTTTAATTTTCATGTTTTAAAAAAATGTTAATAAAATTAAACAAAATTTCACCAATTCAAAAAATGTTCATGAATGGAAAATATGCTAAAAATTCAAGACTGTTCATTTGTTACAAAATAGTATATTCATTCATGAAATGGTCGTTGTGACAAAAAATGATCATGTATTTCAATAAGGAAAGAAAATTAAATCAAAAAAATTATTTGTGAATTTAAAATATTGTTCCACCAATTTAAAAAAAATTCCATCCATTACAGAAATATTCGCTGATTCAAGAAAATTGTTTAAAAAGACTAACAATTTTTTTCAAGTATAATAAAATATTCATGACTTCAAAATATGTTCTTGATTTTAGAAAATATTCGAAAATTTGTACAAGTTCTCGTGAATTTTAAAAATATTCATGATTTCAAATATGTTCATGAGTATGAAAAATGTTGATGATTTTAAAATTATTCAAGATTTCACAAAATTGAGAATGATAGTGTATCTCGGTGATGCAGCAAAATGTTGTCATGAGCACTGGAGATTATGATTTGTTTTCCAGTTGCAAACGAGCGGACCCTTCTGCTACTTAACGGTTTTGAAGGGGGTGTACCAAAGCAGAAACCTTATTTTCAAGTCCGTTCGAAAAATTATAATATTTACTCGGTTTCTACTCTAAGTACACTAGTGCAAAAAGGGTTATTTGTCCCGGTTCATAATGGCCATTTGTCCCGGTTGGGGAACCGGGACTAAAGGGTCGATACAGATGGCCTAGACCATTAGTCCCGGTTCTTATACCAACCGGGACAAATGGCCCTCCACGTGGCAATCGCGGCTTGCGCTGGCAGGGGGGACTTTTGTCCCGGTTTGTAGCACCAACCGGGACAAATAAGCTTGATTTTTTTCCCTGGGGCAAGGGTTTTTGTTTTGTTTTTTTTTTCTG
>LR738712.1:763149770-763159854 GCA_902687465.1 Secale cereale
GACGGCGAGGTTGGGGCAAGAGGGCGATGACGGTGAGGTCGGGGCAGAGGGCGTTGATGCCGAGGTCGGGGCAGAGGGCGTCGACAGCAAGGTCGAGGCAGAGGGTGTCGACGGCGAGGTCGGGCAGAGGCGGCGACGGCGAGCAGCCTGGCGGCGTCGGGGGCGAACTGACGATGAAAATCTGAAAAATTCCCAAGTGCTGCTTATATAGCAAAAGAATTGGTCCCGGTTCGTGGCACCAACCGGGACCAATGGACCCATTAATCCCGGTTCGTGGCACCAATCGGGACAAATGGCCAGTTTTCAGCAGCCCAAGGGGCGGGAAAAGGAGGCCATTAGTCCCGGTTGGTGGCACCAACCGGGACTAATGGTGGGGATTGGTCCCGGTTTGTTTCACGAACCGGTACCAATGCCGGCCTTTAGTCCCGGTTCTTGGGACCAACCGGGACAAATGACCTCGCACAACCGTGATGCGGTGGGAGTTTAGTCCCACCTCGCTAGCTGAGAGACGTCGCGACCAGTTTATAAGTGCTGCTGCCCCTTCTTTTTCGAGCCTAAACACACTGCATCTGCCTGTGGGCCTACTGGGCCTTCCGCGGGCCTGAATCCTGGCCCACGGGTGGGCTTTTAGTTGTATTCAGGCCGTGGTTGCCCAGTAGGTGCCATTTTTTATTTTGTTCCATTTTTTCTTTGTTGCTTTATTTTTTTAATTCTGTTTTTATCAAAAGAATACTTACTGTTGCTATTTTTATTTACTTTATAAAATTTTATTTATTTTACTTTACTAATATTTATTTTGTTTCTACTTATTTATTTTATTTTTATTCTACTGATTTATTTTAATTTATTTTTTGCTTTTTTATTTATATTATGAAAATTCTATTTGCTTTTAATGTTTCGAACAGGTAATACATTGATAATTTTAGTTGCATAAATTTTATATAATTTTAGTTTCAATAATAATAGAGGTTTAATTATAAAAGCTTTTTGGTTGATTCTTTTAGCTATTAGAGTTTCATTAAAGTTTTCTAGTTCATTCTCTTTTCTATTAGAGTTTCATTAAAATTTTCTAGTTTATTCTTTTAGTTTATTATTTTTGCTATTAGAGTTTCATAAAATTTTCCAGTTCATTCTTTTTTATATTAGTTCATTCTTTGAGCTAAATGACCCTGAAATTGAAAAGCATTTCAAATGAGCTCTGAAAAGGTTGAAAGTTGGCATGGTATCATCATTTCACCCACATAGCATGTGTAAAAAAGTAGAGAGGGTTACGGCAAAAACTGGATGCACTTCGTGTACAAAACGGACAATCTCTTTCGAGGTATCAGGGTTTGAGACGAAAACTCGGCTGTTACAAAGGGATTTCATTTTTTTGAATTTATTTGAACTACAGACTTTTATTGTGTTCAAAATGCACCATTCGAAGCCACATCATCAATTTTCAACCATTTCTGACTTCATTTGCTATTTTCATGCATTTACTGAATTTTTTGAGCTAAATGACACTGAAATTGAAAAGTATTTCAAATGAACTCTGAAAAGGTTGAAAGTTGGCATGGAATCATCATTGCACCCACATAGCATGTGCAAAAAAGTAGAGAGGATTACGGCGAAAACTGGATGCACTTCGTGTACAAAACGGACAATCTCTTTTGAGGTATTAGGGTTTCACACGAAAACTCGTCTCTTACAAAGTGATTTCATTTTTTGAACTTATTTGAACTACACACTTTTTCTGTGTCCAAAATACACCATTCAAAGCCACATCATCAATTTTCAACTATTTCTGACTTCATTTGCTGTTTTCATGCATTTACTGAATTTTTTGAGCTAAATGACCCTGAAATTGAAAAGCATTTCAAATGAACTCTGAAAAGGTTGAAAGTTGGCATGATATCATCATTTCACCCACATAGCATGTGCAAAAAAGTAGAGAGGGTTACGGCAAAAACTGGATGCACTTCGTGTACAAAACGAACAATCTCTTTCGAGGTATCAGGGTTTCAGACGAAAACTTGTCTGTTACAAAGGGATTTCAATTTTTTTGAACTTATTTGAACTACAGACTTTTTCTGTGTTCAAAATGCACCATTCAAAGCAACATCATCAATTTTCGACCATTTCTGACTTCATTTGCTATTTTTCATGCATTTACTGAATTTTTTAAGCTATAAGGACCCTGAAATTGAAAAGCTATAAGACCCGAATGTCTGTCTTGCCCTCCACTCCCATGATATATAATTAAGCGTGTGAAAAACCATTACAGAACATCATGGTTAGATAAGTGATCAAATTAATATAAGTTCATCATCACATGCCACTCGAAGTACATGCATATATCTAGAGCATCTAATCAAACCATACATTGAAACTATGTAGAACATTTCAACGCACCAACAAATGCGCAACCAAGGTAACAATTGATCCGACGGCATAATGATACCAAGCCTCGGTATGAATGGCATATTTTCGATTCTTTCTAATCTTCAAGCGCATGGCATCCATCTTGATCTTGTGATCATCAACGATATCCGCAACATGCAACTCCAATACATCTTATCCTCCTCAATTTTTTTTAGTTTTTCCTTCAAGTAATTGTTTTCTTCTTCAACTAAATTTAACCTCTTGACAATAGGGTCCATCTTGATCTTGTGATCATCGACAACTTCCGCAACATGCAACTCCAATTCCATCTTCTCCTCCTCCATTTTTTCCAATTTTTTCCTCAAGGAAATATTTTCCTTTTCAACTAAATTTAACCTCTCCACAAGAGGGTCGGTTGGAATTTCCGGTTCAACTACCTCCTAGACATATAAAAACATCTATGTCAGGTTGGTCGGCATAATTGTCATAAACACTAAACAAATAGTTATAAATTAAAGATAATATACCACATCCGAATCGTAGACAAGACGAGGGCCAACGTGGGCGGATATCAAAACCATCGCACCATATAATAACAAGCAATAATAAACGTAAGAAAATTAGACAAATATCTATCTAAAGCAATAATAAAAGTAAGAAAAGCATGGACAGAACAAGAGGCTCACCACGGTGGTGCCGGTGACGAGATCGGCGGGGGCGATCGAAGGCGGTGAAGACGGGGACGGGACGTGATGGACCGCTAAACCTACACAAATCTCGGAGAAAATGGAGCTTGGAGTTTGAGCTTCGAGAGGAGAAAAGCTTAACTAGTGTGGCTCGAGCATTTCATCGAACACCTCATGTCCATAGGAGGTGAGCTAGCTAGAGCACCACAAAGCTCCCCCCGGCCGGCCATAAAAAACAGAGCAGTGGAAGAGGTGGGCGAGGGGTTATATATAGGAAACTCCTTGGTCCCGGTTCGTATCAGGAACCGGGTCTAAAGGCGACCCATTTGTCCCGGTTCTAGGCAGGAACCGGGACCAATGGGTGTGGGCCAGGCCCATTGGTCCCGGTTCATGCCTGAAACCGGGATAAATGAGTCCTAACCAACCGGGATAAATGGGTCCTAACCAACCGGGATAAATGCCCCACGAGGCCCGGCCGGCCCTTTGGGCACACGAACCGGGACGTATGCCCCCATGGGTCCCGGGTCGTGAGTGAACCGGGACTAATGGGCTCGCCAGGCCCGAACCAAAGCCTTGTTTTCTACTAGTGGTAGAATATAGTTTACAACTGTAATTTACAAGATTAGAGATATAACTGTAATTGTAAGTCATAAAAATGCTGAAAATTAATTGCCACAACTTTGAAATTTGTATGAAAAAAATTTGTTGTTTGAAAGTAGAGATTGACTTGCACAAAATACTACAAGAATTGTCATGGGTATTGCAATGCTTGAAAATGTGTGGAGTCAAATTTCACTCCGCCAAGCCCACTAGTAGTTTTTGCTTATCTTTTTTCTATTGGAAGACTACCATCAGGCTTTCTCTTAAGCATGTGCAATATAAATTATCGGTTGGCAAAATAACAATTATTTTAATTCAAAGGTCGAGAAATCAATACAATATATACTTTTGCAGAATAAAAAGATAAGTAAAAATTGATGACTTAAAGGATTGATAAAGCTCTTCCTACCCAAGGACAAAGTCATAACCAATAGATTCTTATCCATTATATACGGGTTGACCAACTTCGTATCCCTAGCTACTAGCTAGGTCTTGTCTTTTATATGAGCAAGGTCACGCGAAGCGAAAGATGAATAACATGTTCTCCCTTCCTCCCATATTGTAAAGATGTTTTTGACTCTAGTGTAGTGTCAAAAAAGTCTTACATTATGGGACAGAGGGAGTACCTAGTTTTGCTTCTCCTCCGTGGGATAGAATTGCAGATCCATTTTGTATAATGTATGTTCTATCTTTTCACGTGGGACGTCTAAATGCTATCAGTATAGGCATAGAAGGCACCGGGATTTATACGAAAAGGGTTCCCCTGCTTTATTTATAAGAAAAGGGTTCCCCTGCTTTATTTATACGAGAAGGGTTCCCCTGCTTTATATATAAAGCAATATCGCAGTACATCCGAGAGAACGATACAAACACACACCAACCAAGACCGCACACAACACATACCCAGGGCGAGATACAAGGGTGATGGGCACCAACACACCACTCCAACGACTGCAAAGCACACAAAGGATAAGGAAAGGAACACCGACTTGAGCTATCAAAGATCACCAAGAGCAATACCTAGGAGAGGTGAGAGCCCAATGGCAGAGCGAGGACTCCAAAACAGTGCCTTCAAGAAGGACACCACCATAGCCGCCACCGTCCGATGGCGCAGATCAAGTTTTCACCCGTAGTAATCCAAAGGGAGTGGGAGCACCACGACGGAGCCTGCAAGGAGGAAACGTTGCCCACGGAGGCCGCCACCGTCGGCCAGTACAGGGACTAGGCAGGTGATGTACCCCGGTGCATCGATCCTGAGGGTCTAATAGATGGCTGGCCCACATGTACCTCCAATTGAGTCGGTGACATGAGGGCCTAATAGATGGCTGGCCCACATGTCATTGACCGAACTGCAGGTGCAGTTACGACACCGAAGCAGCGTCCTGCATTCCTGCTCAGAAGATTCTGACAAGTATCACTATTTCATCCTGCATTCCTGCTCAGAAGATGCTGACAAGTATCATTATTCATATGTCATTTTTTGCTCTATAGATTCAAATTTTAAAGTTGACCCATGGGCTACTATACAACCCACGTTAGCAGAGCAGTTGGAGTATTCTGTTGTTGCGAACTACTCACTCCGTCCCAAAATTCTTGTCTTAGATTTGTCTGAATAGGGAAGTATCTAACACTAAAACATGACTAGATACATCCATATTTTGACAAATTGAAGACAAGAATTTTGGGACGGAGGGAGTAATTTATTTCACTGCCTATTGAATAAAAACTATTTTTACAGGAAGGGTAGAATATGGTTTAAAACACTTAATACTAGCATAATAAATCGCTTATCCTCAATTTCATATCAGCTGGTAGTACTACTTCTCTAGAACTTATATTATTAAACTCTTTTTATTGCAGACATCAAAAGATCAATAAAATATATTCCTTTTCACTACGTCTCTAGAAAGAAATACTCGGCTCTTATATTTCTTTATGGAAGGAGTAGCATTTACTTGAAAAATTGATAACCTTGTTCCTACCCAAGTACGGAAGTCACAACCCACAGATACATAGCAGATCATTACAGTTAAACCAACAAATTCATGTCTCTACCTACTACCACCTAGGTCTTGTCTTCTATAAGAGCAAGGCCCCGCTGAGGAAAAAATGCGCACCATATACACCTTTTGGTTCTTCTCCTTACGGCTTATGCACACCCATTTTGTACACTATTTGTTCTATCTCTACAGATTAAAGATTCAAATTTATTAGTATAGGCACCAGGAATTAGCAATAGATTATCAAAATTGCAGCATAGACTGCCAAGATCGGTTGTCGTTGTGTCACCTAGTTCTCTTGATTCCTCCATTAGCCCAAGCCCTTGTGGTTAAATCATTTCTTAGATTAAAGTTTGTAGAAATTTACTTCAAGGACTGTGTTGTTAGGGGAATATTTTGACTCCTGCAACTTAGACAGGCCTGAGATGTATTTATTGATATCATGTAGTTCAGTATATTGTTGTATGGCTACTAAAACATCTACGTAGATATTGCACTGTGATTAGATGATTAGATTGGATAATGCAGCGAATCTTTCCATGTCACCTTGCTTACTTTCTTTGTTGCTTTTCTTTAAAAAAAACATTGTGTTGTTGCTGGTCCTCATGAATGAGCAGATTCTGCAGTAGCCTGGGCTAGATTTTGCCTTGTCTCACACTTCAAACACCGTCAATTTCTCTTGGTTTCCCTAGCCGAAGCACAGGTTCTTTTTCCTGTGCAGTCAACTAGAGTGGAAGACGACTACACTCGACTTTCAAGTGCATGTTAAGTCACTAGTAGAAAACGGGTTTTTAGTCCCGGTTCATAAGGGCCTTTAGTCCCGGTTTTTCCAATCGGGACTAAAGGCCCTCACTTTTAGTCCCGGTTGGTTACAAACCGGGACTAAAGGAGCTCCACATGCCTGCTGTCTGGAGCGAGGATGGAGGACCTTTAGTCCCGGATGGTGTTACCAACCCGGACTAAAGGCTCTACCAACTTTTTTGGGAAAGAAAAATCATTTTTTGCTAATTTTTTGGATTTCTTTCATTTTTTTAGTTTTCAAATCTTTGAATTATTTGACAATTTAATCTCTAATCACCCCTCCTAATTGCTACAGCATGGAGCACTGATTCCAAATAGTCTAACTTACAGAACCACATAGGGGCTGACTCCCCTCCCGATGCGCGACCGTGAGAAGGAGGGAGCCGACCTCCGCCGGACCACGCCCTTATAGACCGCACGGGTCGGGAAGCACCGCAGCATATGTTTAGTGTAAGCCCTCGCGCTCGACGACCCTGGTAACGCGGAGAGCCGGTAGGATACATCGGATCCGCGCCGGCGTCCAAGACGGCTCCGTGCACCGGCGACAGAGGCAAGTAGGGTTAACCACATGCGGAGGAGGAGGAGGCGAGGTTGAATCAAGTGCGTGAAGGAGATGGGCCAGATCGAAGAGAACACGAGGGAGTGCTGGGCGTCGTCGGAGACCGCCGGCAACGGCCGGAATCGGCCGGTGGCCGAGAGGTGGACAGAGGATCGAGGGAGAGATTACGGCGAGCGAGAGAGACGAGAGGATTCGCGGCGAGGAAGAGGTGGGGTTTGTTGACGTATATTGTGCTGCCTAGTCTCTTCCATCAGATCGGTCTGATGGATGAACTGGTTAGGTGCATAAACTTACAACCAAGAGGTCCAGGGTTCAAAACCTGGTAAACGCAATAAATAATTACGGCCCGCCCCCGCTTCCGCTGCCCACGTCATATAACTCTAAAGGAGCATAGATGTGAGGAGGAGTGTTGGAGTATAATGTCCGGCCCTCTCTCTCATATCGGTCTTCTGGTTGCATTGGCTAGAGCACGCACTTCTACATGGTATCAGAGCCAAGAGGTCTTGAGTTCAAGACCCGGCTGGCGCAATTAAATTGCAGCCCACTTTCGGTTCACGTTTAGGACCGAGGGAGCCACACGTGAGGGGGATTGTTGACGTATAATGTGCTGCCTAGTCTCTTTCATCAGATCGGTCTGATGGATGAACTGGTTAGGTGCAGAAACTTACAACCAAGAGGTTCAGGGTTCAAAACCCGGTAAACGCAATAAATAATTGCGGCCCGCCCCCGCTTCCGTTGCCCATGTCATATAACTCTAAAGGAGCATAGACATGAGGGGGAGTGTTGGAGTATAATGTCCGACCTCTCTCTCAGATCGGTCTTTTGGTAATATCCCACTATTCATATCAGCTAGTACTACTCATCTAGATATTAGATTATCAAACTTTTTTTCAACCAATACAGTCTAGACAATAACCCAGCAGCATAGGAAAACGTAAAACACACAGTTCATATCACTAGATGGAGGGCCGAGTGCAAGCGACACCCAAAATTGCTCCATTATATTTGCCCAAATCTACTTTTTTTTACAGGAAACCATCTGTTAGGAAAGCAACTTGTATTACTAGAAAGCCAAAGACATCATATATATGTACAAGAGGATGCCAAAAGGCTAGAATACAAAAGGCCGAAGGCCATCACCAATATAACTCTCAAGGCCTTGGTGAAGAAGTCCGCTAGCTGTTACTCGGAAGGCACATACTGAAGAGCAACAACATGATCCTGCACTGCAGCACGTACATAAAAAGCATCAACACCAATATGCTTGGTAAGCTCATGCTTCATGGGGTCCCGCGCAATACTGGTAGCGCATGTACTTTCGAACAAGAGGGTGGTAGGTGTAGTAACAGAAACACCAAAATCCTACAGTAACCATCGTAGCCAAGTCACCTCTACCGTCAGAAGAGCCATAGCTCTCAACTCAGCCTCTGCACTCGAACATGACACTGCAGTATGTTTCTTCGTCTTCCAGGCAATAAAAGAACCACCAAGAAAACACAGTAAGCAGAAAATGAACGGCGATCCGAAGGATCACTAGCCCAAGTAGCTTCCGAATAGTCCTGGAGTTGTAGCGAGCTGGAACGGGAAAACATAGACGATGGGAGATCGTGCCACGAAGATATTGTAGACCACAAAGAAGGTGACTATAGTAAACTGAAGTGGGAGCGGAAACAAACTGACTTGGGATATGGACAGGTTGGGAGATATTTGGACGAGTGACGGCAAGATAGACAAGACTCCCAACAAGATGATGAACGCGTCGGATCAGACAAGAGCTCACCATCAGAAGCACGAAGGTTAACATTGAGCTCCATGGGAGTCTCAATAGTGTGATCCTGGATATATTGTTCTTGGGAAATAAAAAAGCCATCAGAGGTGGAGGAAACCTCGATTCCAAAAAGTAACTAAGAGGACCAATATCACACATAATAAACTGCTCACTGAGACGGGCCTTCACAAAGGCAATGTACTCGGAATTATCACCAGTGATGATCATGTCATCAACGTATATAATAAGAGGAGTATGAACACAAGAAGAAAGGTGGACAAACAACGCTATATCATGATCACTGGGCGAAAAACCAGCTGCATTTACCATAGAGAGAAAAACGCTCAAACCAAGCACGCGCGCCGGGGGTGGGGGGGCGGGAGGCGGCAGGGGGCCTGCTTAAGGCCATAGAGAGAGCGACAAAGGTGCCAAACCATGCCATCAAGAACCGAATGCCGAGGTGGTGGCAGCATATAAACTTCCTCACACAACTCACCATTAAGAAAGGCATTCTTAATATCAAGCTGAGACACAGACCAGTGGCGAACAGAGGCCATGGCGAGAAGTTTACGGACATTGGTCTTATGGCCACAAGAGCAAAAGTGTCATCACAATCATGACCATGCTCCTGCTAAAAGCCACGAGCTACGAGACGAGCTTTATAACGCTCAAGAGAACCATCAGAGCGTGTATTAATCTTATAGACCCACTTACAAGTGATGGGATGAATACGGGGAGGAAGAGAAACTAGATCAAGAGCAGCAATCTCCTCAACCATGGAAAACTACCATTCAGGATGAAAGACAACATCTCGATAACAAGTTGGCTCAACAACGGTTGAAAGATCATAGCGAGAAGGAGAATATCCGTCAAGGGGCGAACAAGGCCGAGAACGAAGACCATAGAATGGTTGAGAGGAGGAAGACGACAGACAAGAAGTAGTGGGCACATCAGTAGACTCATCCACAACACGTCGACGGCGAGTGTAATGGAAAGGAAAGGATGCGAGAGGTGGTATCACTGGAGGTGGAGACATGGAATGTATCGGTGCACTAGTAGATAAAGGGTCATCAGACCCGGTTCATTTGGGCCTTTAGCCCCGGTTCCAGAACCGGGACAAGAGGGTCGGTACTAATGCTCTGACCCTTTAGTCCCGGTTCAATCCAGAACCGGGGCAGAAGGGTGTCCACGTGGCCTGTGCGCCGAGCCCAGGCAGGAGGGCTTTAGTCCCGGTTGATGGTACCAACCGGGACCAAAAGGCATTCACGCGTCAGCATTTCTGTGGCTGTGGTTTTTGTTTTTTTTT
>LR738712.1:763166656-763190456 GCA_902687465.1 Secale cereale
TTATATAAACATAAAAAAAGCAAGCCCTCACATCGCGCGGCGGGGCTGGGCGGTGCGACGGCGGCGGGGCGGGGCGCGCGGCGCGACGGCGACGGGGCGCGGCGACGGCGCGGGGCGGGGCGGCACGGGGTCCCGGGGCGGGGCGACGGCGACGAGGCGGCGTCGGGGCGGCGTCGGGGGCGACTGCGACGGCGACGGGGCGACGGGGGCGACGGCGACGGCGACGGGGCGACGGGGGCGGGGAAGGAGAGGGAGGCGTCGGGGGCGCGGAAGAAGGAAACTGGCGAAATTTTCGCAAGTCCTGGTTATATAGGAGGGGCATTAGTCCCGGTTTGTGGCTGAAACCGGGACTAATACACCCCTTTAGTCCCGGTTGCTGCCACCAACCGGGACTAAAGCTCCCTTTTCAGCAGCCCAAAGGGCGGGAAGGAGGGGCCTTTAGTCCCGGTTAGTGGCAGCAACCGGGACTAATGTCACCCTTTAGTCCCGGTTTCAGCCACCAACCAGGACTAATGCCACCCTTTAGTCCCGGTTTCAGCCACCAACCGGGACCAAAGGCCCTGTGCTGGCGCGGGTGCGGTGGGATGTTTAGTCCCACCTCGCTAGCTGAGGGAGCTCGAGAGTGGTTTATAAGGGCTGCTGCTCCCACCCTCTCGAGCTTCTCTCAAATGCAGGCTTCTGGGCCTAACTCTACGCGCTGCCCTATGAGCTTGCTGGGCCTTATAGTACAGGTGGATCCTGTGCTATAGGCCTTGCAGGCTCACTGGGGAGCGCCCAATTTTTTTTTCCTTTTTTGCTTTATTTATTTCTAAGTTGTTTTTTGCTGTATTTAGAGTTGCTTTATTTATTTTATTTTCTTTGTTTATTTCTAAGTTGTTTTTTGCTGTATTTAGAGTTGCTTTATTTATTTATTTTCTTTGTTGCTTTATTTATTTTATTTTGTTTATACTTACAACAAAATACTTATTGTTGCTATTTTTTTCAAGTTTTTTTTTTGTTTTCTGCATTATTTATTTTCTTTTGTTATTTGCTTTATTTTTTTAATTCTTTCTGGTAAAACCAATTACAAACTTTCTCTGTTAGTGCAAGTAGTATTGAAATTTGAATAGTACAAACGGACAATGGTATCATACTCGTTTGTTACAAAGTTGGCATGGTATCATCATAATAGTTGCGGAAAAAAGTCTTCATTTTTTCTTCGCTTGTGTCATTTACTTATTGCGCCGTAACCATGGATAATCTTCATCGTTTATCAGGATGCTTAGGTCAGCCTTGACTTTGAAGGGAGGAATTTCATGAAACTTTTCATAATCTTCAGACATGTCTGTCTTGCCCTCCACTCCCAGGATGTCCCTTTTTCCTGAAAGAACTATGTGGCGCTTTGGCTCATCGTATGATGTATTCGCTTCCTTATCTTTTCTTTTTCTCGGTTTGGTAGACATGTCCTTCACATAGATAACCTGTGCCACATCATTGGCTAGGACGAATGGTTCGTCAGTGTATCCAAGATTTTTCAGATCCACTGTTGTCATTCCGTACTGTGGGTCTACCTGTACCCCGCCTCCTGACAGATTGACCCATTTGCACTTAAACAAAGGGACCTTAAAATCATGTGCGTAGTCAAGTTCCCATATGTCCACTATGTAACCATAATATGTGTCCTTTCCCCTCTCGGTTGTTGCATCAAAGCGGACACCGCTGTTTTGGTTGGTGCTCTTTTGATTTTGGACAATTGTGTAAAATGTATTCCCATTTATCTCGTATCCTTTGTAAATCAATACAGTCGAAGATGGTCCCCTGGACAACAAGTACAACTCATCACAAACAGTGTTGTCACCTCTGAGACGTGTTTCCAACCAACTGCTGAAAGTCCTGATGTGTTCACGTGTAATCCAGTCGTCGCACTGCTCCGGGTGTTTGGAGAGCAGAATGTTCTTGTGTTCATCGACATACGGGGTCACCAATGTAGAGTTATGTAGAACTGTGTAGTGTGCTTGAGACCAAGAATATCCGTCCCTGCATATTATTGAGTCCCTTCCAAGCGTGCCTTTTCCAGTCAGTCTCCCCTCGTACCGCGATTTAGGGAGACCAATCTTATTAAGGCCAGGAATGAAGTCAACACAAAACCCGATGACATCCTCTGTTTGATGGCCCATGGAGATGCTTCCTTCTGGCCTTGCGCGGTTACGGACATATTTCTTTAGGACTCCCATGAACCTCTCAAAGGGGAACATATTGTGTAGAAATACGGGCCCCAGAATGACAATCTCGTCGACTAGATGAACTAGGACGTGTGTCATGATATTGAAGAAGGATGGTGGGAACACAAGCTCGAAACTGACAAGACATTGCGCCACATCACTCCTTAGCCTTGGTACGATTTCTGGATCGATCACCTTCTGAGAGATTGCATTGAGGAATGCACATAGCTTCACAATGGCTAATCGGACGTTTTCCGGTAGAAGCCCCCTCAATGCAACCGGAAGCAGTTGCGTCATAATCACATGGCAGTCATGAGACTTTACGTTCTGGAACTTTTTCTCTGCCATATTTATTATTCCCGTTATATTCGACGAGAAGCCAGTCGGGACCTTCGTACTGAGCAGGCATTCAAAGAAGATTTCTTTCTCTTCTTTCGTAAGAGCATAGCTGGCAGGACCTTCATACTGCTTCGGAGGGATGCCGTCTTTTTCGTGCAAACGTTGCAGGTCCTCCCGTGCCTCAGCTGTATCTTTTGTCTTTCCATACACGCCCAAGAAGCCTAGCAGGTTCACGCAAAGGTTCTTCGTCACGTGCATCACGTCGATTGAAGAGCGGACCTCTAGGTCTTTCCAGTAGGGTACGTCCCAAAATATAGATTTCTTCTTCCACATGGGTGCGTGTCCCTCATCGTCATTCGGAACAGCTAGTGCGCCGGGGCCTTTTCCAAAGATTACGTGTAAATCATTGACCATAGCAAGTACGTGATCACCGGTACGCATGGCGGGCTTCTTCCAGTGATCTGCCTCGCCTTTGAAATGCTTGCCTTTCTTTCGACATTGATGGTTGGTCGGAAGAAATCGACGATGGCCCAGGTACTCATTCTTCCTGCACTTGTCCAGGTATATACTTTCAGTGTCATCTAAACAGTGCGTGCATGCGTGGTATCCTTTGTTTGTCTGTCCTGAAAGGTTACTGAGAGCGGGCCAATCGTTGATGGTCACAAACAGCAACGCCTTTAGGTCAAATTCCTCCTGTTTGTGCTCATCCCAACCACGTACACCGTTTCCATTCCACAGCTGTAAAAGTTCTTCAACTAATGGCCTTAGGTACACATCAATGTCGTTGCCGGGTTGCTTAGGGCCTTGGATGAGAACTGGCATCATAATGAACTTCCGCTTCATGCACATCCAAGGAGGAAGGTTATACATACATAGAGTCACGGGCCAGGTGCTTTGATTGCTGCTTTGCTCCCCGAAAGGATTAATGCCATCCGCGCTTAACGCAAACCATACGTTCCTTGCGTCCTTTGCAAACTCCTCCCAGTACTTTCTCTCGATTTTTCTCCACTGCGACCCGTCAGCGGGTGCTCTCTACTTCTCGTCTTTCTTACGGTCCTCACTGTGCCATCGCATCAACTTGGCATGCTCTCTGTTTCTAAACAAACGTTTCAACCGTGGTATTATAGGAGCATACCACATCACCTTCACAGGAACCCTCTTCCTGGCGGGCTCGCCATCAACATCACCAGGGTCATCTCGTCTGATCTTATACCGCAATGCACCGCATACCGGGCATGAGTTCAGATCGTTGTATGCACCGCGGTAGAGGATGCAGTCATTAGGGCATGCATGTATCTTCTGCACCTCCAATCCTAGAGGGCATACGACCTTCTTTGCTGCGTATGTACTGTCGGGCAATTCGTTATATTCGGAAGCTTCTTCTTCAATATTTTCAGTAGCTTCTCAAATCCTTTGTCAGCCACAGCATTCTCTGCCTTCCACTGCAGCAATTCCAGTACGGTACCGAGCTTTGTGTTGCCATCTTCGCAATTGGGGTACAACCCTTTTTTGTGATCCTCTAACATGCGATCGAACTTCAGCTTCTCCTTTTGACTTTCGCATTGTGTCCTTGCATCGACAATGACCCGGCGAAGATCATCATTTGATTCCTCTTGATCTTCAGCAGCTTCACCCGTTGCAGCATCATTGGGCACATCGTCTGGTTCCTCTTGATCTTCACCAGCTCCCCCCATTGCAGCATCACCGTATTCAGGGGGCACATAGTTGTCATCGTACTCTTCTTCTTCGCCGTCTTCCATCATAAGCCCTATTTCTCCGTGCCTCGTCCAAACATTATAGTATGGCATGAAACCCTTGTAAAGCAGGTGGGAGTGAAGGATTTTCCGGTTAGAGTAAGACATCGTATTCACATATTTAGTGCATGGACAACACATAAAACCATTCTGCTTGTTTGCCTCAGCCGCATTTAGAAACTCACGCACGCCCTTAATGTACTCGGAGGTGTGTCTGTCACCGTACATCCATTGCCGGTTCATCTGCGTGCATTTATATATAATTAAGTGTGTCAAAAACCATTACAGAACATCATAAATAGATAACTAAGTGACCAAATGGATAAAAGTTCATCATCACATTAAAACCAAAGTACATACATATATAGTTCTCATCTAACAACATATAGCTCTCCATACACATCGAAACTATGTAAAACATTTCAACGCGAAAACAAATGCTATCATAATCGCAAGCAAGGTAACAATTGATCCAACGGCATAATGATACCAAGCCTCGGTATGAATGGCATATTTTCTAATCTTTTTAATCTTCAACCGCATTGCATCCATCTTGATCTTGTGATCATCGACGACATCCGCAACATGCAACTCCAATATCATCTTCTCGTCCACAATTTTTTTAATTTTTTTCTTCAAGAATTTGTTTTCTTCTTCAACTAAATTTAACCTCTCGACAATATGGTCCATCTTGATCTTGTGATCATCGATAACTTCCGCAACATGCAACTCCAATTCCATCTTCTCCTCCTCCATTTTTTCCAATTTTTTCTTTAACGAAATGTTTTCCTCTTCAAATAAATTTAACCTCTCCACAAGAGGGTCGGTTGGAATTTCCGGTTCAACTACCTCCTAGACATAATAAAACATCTATGCATGTCAGGTTGGTCGGCATAACTATCATAAGCACTAAAACAAATAGTTATAAATTAAAGATAATATACCACATCCGAATCGTAGACCGGATGAGGGCCCACATGGGCAGATATCAAAACCATCGCACTATATAATAACAAGCAATAATAAACGTAAGAAAATTAGACAAATATCTATCTAAAGCAATAATAAAAGTAAGAAAAGCATGGACATAACAAGAGGCTCTCCACGGTGGTGCCGGTGACGAGATCAGCGGGGGCGATCGACGGCGGCGAAGATGGGGATGGGACGTGACGGACCACTAAACCTAGACAAATCTCGGAGAAAATAGAGCTTCGAGAGGAGAAAAGCTTAACTAGTGTGGCTCGGGCATTCCACCGAACAAGTTGTGTGCATAGGAGGTGAGCTAGAGCACCACTAACCCCTCTCCCCCTCGGCCAGAAAAAAAAACAGAGCAGTGAGCTCTGCTCTTGAGTGAGGGGGTATATATAGGCAACTCACTGGTCCCGGTTGGTGCTACAAACTAGGACTAAAGGGGTGCCTTTGGTCCCGGTTCATAACACCAACCGGGTCCAATAGTGGTGGGCCAGGAGCAAGAGCCATTGGTCCCGGTTTTTAGCTCCAACCGGGACCAATAGGTCCAGACGAACCGAGACCAATGGCCCACGTGGCCAGGCCGCCCCCCTGGGCTCACGAACCGGGTACAGTACCCCCATTGGACCCGGTTCTAGATTGAACCGGGGCTAATGGGCTGGACCAATGCCCTGTTTTCTACTAGTGGTGGTGAAGGTGGAGAAGATGAAGGTAACGGTGATGAAGGTGGATAAGAGGAAGGTATCGGTGATGAAGGTGGAGAGTCATGTGATGAGGGATGAGAGGAAAGCATAGGAGAAGACGGTGTTGGATCTGCAACAGTGGGACGAGGAGTAGGAATATTGGGCACAGGTGTATCCAGAAACGTAAGACAAGAGATGTCCTCCGTGGAAAAGGCCGGGGAGGATGGACGCGGGTAGAAGGGACGAGACTCATCAAGGTGATATCTCGGGACATACGCATCCGGTGACTTTAATGATCCGAACACCGATAGCCCTTATGCTCATCACTGTATACGAGAAAAACACACTCAATAGACTGAGCGGTCAGTTTGGTGCATTCACGAGGGGCAAGTAAAACATAGCAAACGCAGCCAAACAAACGAAGCGTCGAATAATCAGGAGAATGACCAGAAAGATGCTCAGGAGAAATACCACCCTGTAGAGCAGTAGATGGCTGAATGTTGATGAGATAGGTGGAAGTGGTAACAGCCTCAGCCCAGAAGTGAGGCGGAAGAGAGGCGGCGATCATCATCGCACGCGCCGTCTCAAGAAGGTGGTGATGCTTGCACTCAGAAACACCATTCTGAGCATGAGCACCAGGACAAGAGAACTGAGCAAGAGTACCTTGCTCAGCAAGGGATCCTCGCAGCACATGGGAGATATACTCACTAGCTAAATCTGCACGAAGAACACGAATATGAATGGAAACTGGGTATGAACCATGGTAGCAAATTTTTTGTACATTGATAAGACGTCACTACGAGAAGACATATAGTAGATCCAAGTGTACCGAGAAAAATCATCTATATACATAATGTAGTAGCGATGACCCCCTTTTGAAGCGAAGGGAGCCGGACCCCAAACATCAGAGTGAATGAGGTAAAACGAAGCGTTACCGGAGACAGACCAAGAACACCACGATGAACCAAAAACGAGAGAGAATCACATAAATGGCCAAGACGATGATGTCACTTCTAAAAAGAACTGGTAGATGAAACAACATGGGCGGTGAGACTAGCGGCGGTGGTAGCGGAGGGAAGACGAAGCCAGTCAAGCTCCTAGAGACCATCAGAGTGTCGACGACTAGCACCAAGCAGAGCGCCCGTGTGACGATCCTGAACGGAATATGAATCAAAGTCGAGAATGACCCTACAACTAGAGTCAACAATCTGACCACCGGATATGAGCTGCATAGTAAGTCAAGGAACATGAGCTATAGAGTGGAAGAAGTGCTAAGAGTGCCTCGACTAGCTAAAGGGAGGGAAGTGTCGTGAGCCGTAAGAACACTAACATGAGACTTGACAGGTCAAACGGAGGTCAAAGTGGAAGAATCATAAGTCATATGAAAAGACGCTCCAGTATGAAGAATCCACGGGGATGTACCTGAATGGTTAGAAGGTGGTTTCTCGGTGCTAGAAGGGTCAGTCACAAAACCTACAAAACCTGTCGATGAAGAATCCCAAGCAGCAAGCAGGCATCACTGCTGCATAATCTCACAGGTGCTAGAAGGGTCAGTCACAAAACCTACAGAACCTGTCGATGAAGAATCCCAAGCAGCAAGCAGGCATCACAGCTGCGTAATCTCACGCGCAGACACGGACAGGGCGGAAGAGGTTGAGGTAGAAACACCTGCCGATGATGAGCAATCGCCACCACCCGTGAAAACCGTGTGTAGAGTTGATGGGGAGTGATCACCGGCACACGCGGAAGCCGCGAGAGGAGTCGACGTAGAGCGGTCACCGGAGGTAGCCGTAAGAGTCGACGTAGAGCAGCCATCACCACGGGCAGAAGCCGCGTGAGGAGTCGACGTAGAGCGGTCACCGCCGCAGACGGAAGCCGCGGCGGGGTCGACGTAGAGCAGTCACCGGCACGCGCGGAAGTCACAAAAGGAGTCGACGTAGAGTGGTCACCGGCGCACGCGGAAGCCGCGAGAGGAGTCGACGTAGAGGCAACTCCGCACGCGGAAGCATCCGTGGAAGTCGCCTTCGGGACGACAACACAGAAGGATGAGCACCAAGCATCAAAGAAAGACACATGGGTGAGACGAGGTCAGTATAGAGAACACTGAAAACACAGTCAAAAATCACCGGAGAGCGGGCGAGAGAGACTATTAACAAGACGAAGCAGCCACGAATCAGTGGAGCAGCGAAACTAAAGAAGCCCAGCCAACGAACCGTGAACCGGCCGCTAGATGGTACAGGCAAAACAGGACCCGGCTGGAGGCAGCAAAATCCCACGCGAGGCCATGGAAGCGGACGAGATCACACAAAGGATGGTGGGATTTGGCCGCTATGGAGGCCACGGAGCCACGGGAGATGCAGCTCTCCGGCTATGGCGTTGACCTGGCGGGAGGAGCACCGTCGTGGGCGAGCGAAACCAAGTAGGCTGGGCGAGCTGAGTTGGCCTCCTGGAGCAGCGGATCGAAGCAGCCTGCAGGGACGCTGTAGAAAGACGCCACCGAGTAGCAGCTCGTGTTCTTCAAGCGGAAGCAGATGAAGAACGGAAAAATATCCGTTCAGGATCGAGCGTGGACTTGCGGCACAAAGAGGGGACCTAAACCTAGTCTCTAATACCACCTTAGGAAAGCAACCTATATTATTAGGAGGCCAAAACCATCATATATACTATATATATGTACAAGAGGATGCCAAAAGGCTAGAATACAAAAGGTCAAAAACCATCACCAATATAACTCTAACACCATCAAATTGAAGAAATAGTTTCCCAGGAACATATAATACACTTTACCTAGATGAACAAAGCTGCATATGCATGGCTTTGCTATTACATGCAAGGAAAGGAAATTCAGCTTTCGTATGAAAAAGGACAGGAAATTTAGTAGCAAATTTCGTATCCATTACCCTATAGAACCTGTGTGCCAAAGTAAGGTTGCTTAACTTGATGATCAAGGCATTTCCAGCAAAAAGTCATTTCTCTACTGCGTTCAGGGTTGTCAAACCTTCCAATGCATTTCTATACCTACTAATAAAACAACATGCGTTTCTCTCATTTTTTGATCCATTCACGCATATGATAATTAAAAAAAAACTCTTCTATCTAAACTGGAACTATTTTTTGGTCCACAACTGAAAAAAATAAAGTTATGTTGGACACTTCGTGACTCCGCTTGGGCCCGAACTTGCAACCTAAAATCCAGTTGAGAAGGGCTCAATCAACTGAACTAGCCCATGATTGTGTTATAAAGAGATGGTTTGCAACTACTCCCTCCGTTCGGAATTACTTGTCTCGGAAATGGATATATCTAGAACTAAAATACGTCTAGATACATCCATTTCTACGACAAGTAATTCCGAAAGGAGGGAGTATTATATAGTCCACCTCGCTTCTTCTTACACCAAAATGAACCGATTTAAATATGTCCGCCAGTTGAAAATAATTAACCGACTGGGGTCAGTAGGCTAGGGTGAGGAGTGGGTCCGTTAGTCCCCACATGCATCGAAAGTATGACCAAGAAAGGATTAAAATTGAGGAAGAAGATTGTCCTAATGAGTCGAAACCATCCTACACGGACATGTATCGATACGCGGCGCGGTCCTGACGCATATTCTCGCTAGAAAAAAGACAAACGTGGGGACTTTGCAAGATCGTTCCAATCCTGCTTTTGACCACCATGGCCCACCCAAAAGCCCTCTTCCCTCCCGCGTGCGCTTCCCGTTCGAAATGGTCAGCGCCTGTCCAGACCATCAGAGCCCGCATTCATGCCCGCCCAGAGCGGACTCGACCGCTCACTAGCGTCGATATTGAAGCGGCGCGCTGGCTGAGAGAGCGCCGCCCGCGCTGCTTCTCGATGGAGGCGACTGCTGCGCGTTCAAACGACACCACGACCGCCTGTCCGTCTATCTGCCACCCACATTGATGGCAAACGGTTGCCGAGGCGTCTCCTGCGGCGCCACCTGTCTGTCCCTCTACCGCCCGCCGTTGCTATATAACCCATTGTCCCGGCCATAGCCGCATTCATCCGCCATTGCTATATAAGCCGCTACCGCAGCCATAGCCGTATTCATTCATCAGAAGAAGGAGATGGCCACCATTGTTGCCGGCTGGCAGGCCGGCAGACAGCCGGAGGATGACAACGTCGCAATTGAGGACACAGTCGACGACGACGAGTCGACGCCACCAACGTCGTCCACGCCACCGGTGAGTCCCATGCCCATTACATGGACATGGCGCGGGAAGAGCGGTTCCGGGAGGCGTAGGCCAACACCGCCTTACAACCACCACCTCCTCCGGGAGCATCTCCAGGTGGAGGAGCAGCTCATAGCCGGCAGGGCGGTCGCACAGGACACTGACATGGCAGAGCAGGAGGGTTGCTCGAGTCCTACCACTCCGATCGCGAGATTCACCACACCAGCTAATGGTACTGGCAACGGGGTGCAGAGGTGGTAGCCGGCGGCAAGGAGTGCAACAACGAGGTGGGCTAGGCGATGTTCAGCGAGACCGATGATGAGAAGGACATGGCCAAGGCTGCGCCCCGCCGCCATGACCACGAAGCCGCCACATCCGCGGGCGCCGCCGACAGCGAGGCAGAGTGGTGCACGGAAGGTCGCCGTCGCTCTGGTTCCAGGAAGGCCACCGCTCCTCCCTTCCCGTCGATGCCAAGCTTGGTGGCTGGCCATCGTCCGCCGATTAATCGCTTAGTGGCGGCGTGGAGGTGGACAGCTTCAGTTCCTGGGGCACTGGATGTGGAGGTTACGGAGGTGGAGCTGGAGAAGGAGAAGTTTATGTTCTTTGGGTTCATGGCAGGACACGGGGATCTGGCGCCGACAACCATTTTGATTAGATACTAATTATACCTCCAGAGCCGTACTAGCACTGTAGTTGATGTAAATGCAATGAAATGCATCATATTTATACAAAATATGTACGTGTTTGCACGAATTTTGTTCAATTGGTTCAAACTGTTGTCAACATGTATGCGGCCAGCGTTGAATGGTATTCTCCCACATCCGTGTGCGCGCACTGTTAGGATGGATGCAGGATGAAATTTGTGAATTGCTGAACATGCCCTTATATGTTGGCTAAATACTTTATTTAGTTTCACTTCTTGGCCGGTTTGCTTAAACAAATCCTTGTATTGTCCCCATGATCAGGCAGATTCTGCCTTAGCCTTGGGGAAGCTGTATGCCCTGTCTCACACTTGAGTGACCATCGATTTTCTCTTGGTTTTGCTAGACGAATGCAGCGCCGGCTCTTTTTACTATGCACTTGGCAGCGTGAGTGAAACGTGGCCATTCTACCCTCCTTTTTTTAGCAGCGTCGTAACAATACTACCAAATTTCTGTGACAGCATTTACATGACTAAAGTTCTGAAACGAGGACAGTACTATTGGCAACATTCAGCCCCAACGTTTGGGCAGCAAATATCTGTGACAGCATTCACATGTCACAAGTTCTGAAACTAGGACAACACTCACACCCAACGTTTCCTCGGTAGCCAGCAAAAAGGCAGCAGCGTGCTCACGCCTGCGGTTCCCCTGCATTCTGCCATGTGCTCACATCACTAGTAGAAAACGAGGCAATGGTCCAGCCCATTAGTCCCGGTTCAGTCCAGAACCGGGATCAATGGGGGCATTGGACCCGGTTCGTGAGCCCAGGGGGCCGGCCGGGCCACATGGGCCATTGGTCCCGGTTCGTCTGGACCTTTTGGTCTTGGTTGGTGCGACGAACCGGGACTAATGGGTCTTGCTCCTGGCCCACCACCATTCGTCTGGATTGGAGACTTGAACCGGGACCAAAGGCTCCCCTTTAGTCCCGGTTCATGACACCAACCGGGACCAATGAGGTGCCTATATATACCCCCTCGCGTAAGAGAAGAGCACACTGCTTTGTTTTTTCTGGCCGAGGGGGAGAAGGCTTGTTGGTGCTCTAACTCACCTCCTATGCACACAACGTGTTCGATGGAATACCCGAGCCACACTAGTTAAGCTTTTATCCTCTCGAAGCTCGAACTCGAAGATCTATTTTCTCCGAGATTTGTCTAGGTTTAACGGCCCGTCACGTCCCGTCCCCGTCTTCGCCGCCGTCGATCGCCCCCGCCGATCTCGTCACCGGCACCATGATGGCTTCTCGCCCCTTGTTGGTTACCCAAAGTGGAAGGTTGAGATGTAGCGTAGCGGCAAATTTCCCTTGGCAATGATACCAAGGATCGAATCCCGTGAGACTCCGAGGGTCGACAAGTAGGTGTCAACGGCGCCAGAAACTTAGCGGTTGACGGGACCTGCACACAGATACAGATAACTTTGCTCCCAACGAGTACAAAGAGGTTGTCAATCCCTCCGGCCTTGTTGTTTACAAAGGATCAAACACAAGAGATAATAATGATAGCTATGACTGCAACTAGGAAATAAAAACAGGAAGTAAATAGAAGGTGTGATCAGCGGTGGTAATATGGACCGGGGTCCCATGATGTTCACTAGTGATGTCTCTCTCCCAAAAGACGATAAAACAGCAAAGAGAGGTAAACAAATTACAGCTGGGCAATTGACAGGATTATGTGCGCAAACCAATGCTAACTATGCTGCAAATAAAGGTAGAGGCTCAAAAGCATGGGCGGTACGCCAAGGCAAGTAGACCGAAATCCATCTGCATCTACTACTAATCATCCACCTTGAGATATATATCCAGAACATCTCGCTGGTATTAAGTTGCGAATCCCATCCAAAGTGTAAACTCAAAGCAACAGACAACTGCATTAAAAGAACTTTGCGTAAAATAAACAATCCTTGCACCCGCAAGTACAAGCACCGTTGTTTTCTCCCTTGTGGCAACAGCACATCCCCTAGACTCATGTTTCTATCACTCAAGCTAGTCATCAGGGGGCATGAACCCACAATCAAGCATAACGCTCCCTCTTGGACTTACTACCTACTACTTGGCCAAAGCAATAAACGGCAACGGAGAACATGCAAGAATTACTCAAGAACAAAGATATAAAAGAGGTGAATCAAATATATTACTCAAACACAATCAGAACATAGTCTCATAATCCATCGGATCCCAGCAAACTCAGCAAAGCAACAACAGAAAGATTACACATGTGCCTCGATCATGTAGGGCAGCTCACGAGGTCTAAACCATGAAGAGCAAAGAGGGTAGGAGAACATCACATAGCTACTGAACATGGACCCATGGTCCAAGGTGGACTACTCACGACTCATCCGGGAAGCGTCCATGGTGGTGGAGAAGCTCCCGGTGGTGGTTCTCCCCTCCGGCAGGGTGCCGGGAAGAGTTCTCCTGATGCTCCCGATCTTGGAAGCGCTGCGGCGGCGGAACAGGGGAGAGATCGCGAAAAAGGGTTCTGTCCTCGAGGGTTTCGGGACGAGAGGGATATATATGCGAAGGGGGGCAGCCAGAGGCGGAGCAGGGGCCCCAGGCGCCCCCCTGGCGCGGCCAGGGGTGGGGCCGCGCCAGGTGGCCGCCTGGGCCTCCCCTGGCTCCCCTCTGGCCCATCTTTGGTTCTTCGCGAAGCTTCCTATACGCTGATTTTTCCTATATTTTTCCTGGAATTTTTGGAGCACTTTTAATATGGGGGAAACCTGAAATAGAAAAACAACAGAAAACAGGAACTGGCACTGTGGTGCACTGAGTTAATAGGTTAGTCCAAATATGATCAAAAGTGTATGGAAGTGCATCAATATCATAGCAATATCACACAAAAGAAGCATGGAGCAAGCAGAAATTATAGATACGTTTTGGACGTATCAACATCCCCAAGCTTAATTCCTGCTCGTCCTCGAGTAGGTAAATGATAACAAGCATAATTTCTGTGGTGACATGCTACCAACCATATAAGAACTTTTTAAGTAAAGCAATCAAGGCATGTAATTCAATTCAATTTATAACAAGCAAGAGTCTATATTAGCATTGTAACAAGCAACATAAGAACATAAAGGTGCAAGAGCTCTCGCTGTCCGTGACTCGAATGTCTCCAAATGGTGTTTGCGTGCAAGAAAGGGGATAGGGATATACGAGAGAGTAAAACATAGTTTTTGTATTGTTGAGAACTTTATCTACTAAAGTTTCACACTTGGTCTTCTTTGGAATCTTATCTTGACTCATCCCAAGACCACTAGCCAGGTACAAGTCAAAATGATCCACTCCCTTTCGATATTTTGAGCACTCATGCAATGGATGAGCGTAAGCAAGAAAGTTGACACTTAGGATGGCAAAGAGAGAAAAATGATGAAGGGGGAAGACAAAAAAGGTGTGGAAGGCTCACATCAATGAGGACAATCATAGGCGAGAGAAAGCCAAATGATAGATATGATGTGAGGAGTAGGGATTGCCATGCAACGGATGCACATATGAGCTAAGGTAAGCTCTCCAATGGAACTAGTGGGGGTGCATCCAACTTGCTCGCTCAAGAAGACCTAGAGCTCTTTTGAGGAGGCTCATCATTGGATACAAGCCAAGTTCTATAGTGTGAAGGTCCCCACATAGCTATATGCATGAATGATAATCTCTATGGAGTACAAGGTATAAGATGAAGTACGAGTGTGGATCTCTCAAAAGGAATAGTAGTGTGCCCCCTTCTCTCTTTTTATTTCTTTTTCTTTTTTTTTTATTTTTTTATTTTTTTGTGGCCTCAATGGCTCTTTCTATTTAACTCTCATTTGTCCTCTTTGGGATCTTTTGATTTTGTCCTCTTTGGGATCTTTTCCTCACTTTAGGGGCAACACTCTATGTATTACAAGAAGTATAGAAGATCTTTCACACTTTACAAAAGTACTCAACATAAAGAAAATGAAACTATCATGATGTATGCAAATGTATGCCTCTGCCGGTGTAGCAGGATATGCAATGATACTAGCGCGTCATGTAGCAATGATTAGGGCAAGGCCCAACTAGCATGCGGCTCATCGATCAAGCAAAAAGCATGTATGACATGAAGATCAAGTCATGAGAAGATGGATGTTGCATGGCAATGTATCTCAGAAAGGCTATGGAAATGCCTTGATAGGTAGGTATGGTGGCTGTTTTGAGGAAGGATATAATGAGGCTTATGATGACAGAGCGTATCGTGCCAAGGATTTGGATGCACCGGCGAAGTATGCGCCAACTCTCGAGGTGAGAAAGGGCAATGCACGGTACCGAAGAGGTTAGAAAAATATGGCTAGGTGGAAGTGTCAACTTTCGAATACTCACATTAGTCCGAAGAACTCATGCACTTATTATCGGTAACTCTCAATCTAATTAGGAGGTTCACAAAGAGACAAGTACCCCGAGGAGGAGTGTATGGGGGTTTGGTTATCCTTGCGCATCCTCGACTCATGGTACGTGAGTGTACACTAATATTCGATCCCTCCAAAGATTAGTGATCCATCTAGTAGCTACAGTTCTCAACTATTTTGTAGGTTTTCGAAAATAAACACGGATTGCCCAAAATACGACATCTATCACTAATAGGCTAAAGCTCTTGACACCAAAAGTTCAGACATTACTCATGGCAATACCTCAAAACTATTGCAAGTTACTACTAAAATTAAATAGCAACCTCAATTACCTACTTTAAGTTAAGACACGCAACTCAGTGCAACAGGCAAACTCTCTTAACAAGATAAACATGAAAACTCAAGAGAGTTCAGCAACCAACTAAACAAAAGCTCTTTAAAAAGAAAAGCATGAAAACTAAGAGCTAAACATGACAGCAGCTATGGAAAGACAAAGAACACACACAGCAAAGATAAGCATGAAAATCCTATGTTGTGTTCTAGGTTGAAGTGGAGCGTGTTTCTCTCCCACACAAAGAAAGCTGGGTTCTAACTTGTTATGAACAGCAAGCAAAGCTAAAGAAAACTAAAAAAAAACGAAACTAAGAGCAAGACGCTCCAAGAATAGCACATAACGCATGAAGTGATATATAGTGGAACGAAAAACGAACTGATAATTGTTGATGGAGAAGGGGATGCATGGGGGCATCCCCAAGCTTAGACGCTTGAGTCTTCTTGAATATTTCTTGGGGGTGCACGGGGGCATCCCCAAGCTTGAGCGTTTGACCCTCCTGAATCTTCTTTTATCATCTTCCCTCGCACACTTGAAAACTCCCTTCATACATAACTCATCATAATCTGATTAGCGAGGTTAGTACCCACAATAAAACAATTTTTCCCTACTGGAAATAAAGATAATCTTGAAGAGATACTGTTTCTCAAGATTGCCAAAAGGTTTTTGCAAAGAAAAAGCAAGCTCAAGGTTTGCAAAACGAAGAAAAGGCAAAACAGGACAGAATCTGTGAAAAACAGACCAGCAGGTAGTAAGTAATTTTTTCGGGGCACTTCTGCAACTCAAATCAAAAAACTCAGAACAGACACTCGAAAGCCAATTGTATAGAGCACGCTGTCAAAACAATTCAGATCAAAAAGATGATCTGGTGATTTTATTCGAATTTTTCTATCCAAGGACAGAATCTGTTTTCTGGACAGCATGTCACAACTTTTGAACTTTCTTGCAATCAGAGGCTAAACTTGGCACAAAGCTGAAAAGAAAAGATACAATGATGATGCTACTGTAGTAACAAACATCAAGACACAACAAAAGCAAAATAAAACCTAATTCGTTGTGGGCTGCCTCCCAAAAGCGCTTTCTTTTATGCTTTTAAGCTAGGCATGATGCAAAAAGAGAAGATCAAGTTTTATCAAGAGTAAGAGAATAGCTAGCCCGTGTTACGGACTCAAAAGGCAACTTAATCTTCTTTCTAGGGAAGTGTTCCATCCCTTTCTTGAGAGGGAATTGTAATTTTATATTCCCCTCTTTCATGTCAATGATAGCACCAACGGTGCGAAGAAAAGGACGTCCCAAAATAATTGGACATGAAGGTTCACATTCAATATCCATAATAGTGAAATCAACGGGAACATAATTGTCATTGACAATGATAAGAACATCGTCGATCTTCCCCAAAGGTTTCTTTACGGAAGAATCAACAAGACGAACACCAAAAGAACAAGGATCAAAAGGTTTGAATTCAAACATATCATACATTCTTTTGGGCATAACGGAGGTACTAGCTCCAACATCACATAAAGCATAGCAAGAGAAGTTGTTCAATTTAATTTTGACTATGGGATCCCAACCATCTTCTAGCTTCCTAGGGATGGAAGTCTCAAGCTTGAGCTTTTCTTCCCTAGCTTTGGTAAGAGCATTGGTGATATGCTCTGTGAAGGCAAGGTTAAGTGTGCTAGTGTGGGGGTCTTTGGCCATTCTTTGTAAAAAGGTGACAACTTCTGAGAGACTACAGTTATCAAAATCAATTTTATCATTATTGAGCAGAATTGTAGTGTCATCTTCTTTGTTTGAATTGCTCTCTATTATAAGAGTTTGGACGTCTTCCCAAGTTTGGGGAAGTGTGGGAGCAACTTTAAACAGAGGTCATACTTTTTTCCTGGAAGACCATGCCATGGGCATAACTCTCCATTAAAACTAACATAATCACAAGGTTTATTACTTTGGTAGATCCCGACAGTGGTGATTGGCGTGATGGAAGAAGGGGTGTACTCCTCCCACTTAGTGTTTTTGGTGGAACCCATAGCAGCAGCAAGCAAGATAACTATTTTTGTGATTTTTGGTAAGGGACACTAAAGCAAAAACTGAAAGGTAAACTAACAAGACTAAAAAGCAAAGATAAAAGATAGCGTGCAACTCCCCTATCTTGAAGAGTGGAGTCCCCGGCAACGGCGCCAGAAACTTGCTTGATGGCTTCTCGCCCCTCGTTGGTTACCCCAAGTGGAAGGTTGAGATGTAGCGTAGCGGCAAATTTCCCTTGGCAAAGATACCAAGGATCGAATCCCGTGAGACTCCGAGGGTCGACAAGTAGGTGTCAATGGCGCCAGAAACTTAGCGGTTGACGGGACCTGCACACAGATACAGATAACTTTGCTCCCAACGAGTACGGAGAGGTTGTCAATCCCTCCGGCCTTGTTGTTTACAAAGGATCAAACACAAGAGATAATAATGATAGCTATGACTGCAACTAGGAAATAAAAACAGTAAGTAAATAGAAGGTGTGATCAGCGGTGGTAATATGGACCGGGGTCCCATGATGTTCACTAGTGATGTCTCTCTCCCAAAAGACGATAAAACAGCAAAGCGAGGTAAACAAATTACAGCTGGGCAATTGACAGGATTATGTGCGCAAACCAATGCTAACTATGCTGCAAAGAAAGGTAGAGGCTCAAAAGCATGGGCGGTACGCCAAGGCAAGTAGACCGAAAATCCATCTGCATCTACTACTAATCATCCACCTTGAGATATCTATCCAGAACATCTCGCTGGTATTAAGTTGCGAATCCCACCCAAAGTGTAAACTCAAAGCAACAGACAACTGCATTAAAAGAACTTTGCGTAAAGTAAACAATCCTTGCACCCGCAAGTACAAGCACCGTTGTTTTCTCCCTTGTGGCAACAGCATATCCCCCAGACTCATGTTTCTGTCACTCAAGCTAGTCATCAGGGGGCATGAACCCACAATCAAGCATAACGCTCCCTCTTGGACTTACTACCTACTACTTGGCCAAAGCAATAAACGGCAACGGAGAACATGCAAGAATTACTCAAGAACAAAGATATAAAAGAGGTGAATCAAATATATTACTCAAACACAATCTGAACATAGTCTCATAATCCATCGGATTCCAGCAAACTCAGCAAAGCAACAGCAGAAAGATTACATATGTGCCTCGATCATGTAGGGCAGCTCACGAGGTCTAAACCATGCAGAGCAAAGAGGGGAGGAGAACATCACATAGCTACTGATCATGGACCCATGGTCCAAGGTGGACTACTCACGACTCATCCGGGAAGTGTCCATGGTGGTGGAGAAGCTCCCGGTGGTGGTTCTCCCCTCCGGCAGGGTGCCGGGAAGAGTTCTCCTGATGCTCTCGATCTTGGAAGCGCTGCGGCGGTGGAACAGAGGCGAGATCGCGAAAAAGGGTTCTGTCTTCGAGGGTTTCGGGACGAGAGGGATATATATGCGAAGGGGGGCAGCCAAAGGCGGAGCAGGGGCCCCAGGCGCCCCCTGGCGCGGCCAGGGGTGGGGCCGCGCCAGGTGGCCGCCTGGGCCTCCCTTGGCTCCCCTCTAGCCCATCTTTGGTTCTTCGCGAAGCTTCCTGTACGCTGATTTTTCCTATATTTTTCCTGGAATTTTTGGAGCACTTTTAATATGGGGGAAACCTGAAATAGAAAAACAGCAGAAAACAGAAACTGGCACTGTGGTGCACTGAGTTAATAGGTTAGTCCAAATATGATCAAAAGTGTATGGAAGTGCATCAATATCATAGCAATATCACACAAAAGAAGCATGTAGCAAGCAGAAATTATAGATACGTTTTGGACGTATCACACCATCGTGGTGAGCCTCTTGTTATGTCCATGCTTTTCTTACTTTTATTATTGCTTGTTATTATTACTTTAGATAGATATTTGTCTAATTTTCTTACGTTTATTATTGCTTGTTATTATATAGTGCGATGGTTTTGATATCCGCCCACGTGGGCCCTCGTCCTGTCTACGATTCGGATGTGGTATATTATCTTTAATTTATAACTATTTGTTTTAGTGTTTATGACAATTATGCCGACCAACCTGACATGCATAGATGTTTTTATATGTCTAGGAGGTAGTTGAACCGGAAATTCCAACCGACCCTCTTGTGGAGAGGTTAAATTTAGTTGAAGAGGAAAACATTTTCTTGAAGAAAAAATTGGAAAAAATGGAGGAGGAGAAGATGGAATTGGAGTTGCATGTTGCGGAAGTCGTCGATAATCACAAGATCAAGATGGACCCTATTGTCGAGAGGTTAAATTTAGTTGAAGAAGAAAACAATTTCTTGAAGGAAAAAATAAAAAAAATTGAGAACGAGAAGATGATATTGGAGTTGCATGTTGCGGATGTCGTTGATGATCACAAGATCAAGATGGATGCAATGCAGTTGAAGATTAGAAAGATTAGAAAATATGCCATTCATACCGAGGCTTGGTATCATTATGCCGTTGGATCAATTGTTACCTTGGTTGCGATTATGATCGCACTTGTTTTCGCATTGAAATGTTTTACATAGTTTCAATGTATGGTGAAAATTAATTAGATGCTCTGGAGAGCTATATGTTTTTAGATGAGAACTATGTATGTACTTTGGTTTTAATGTGATGATGAACTTCTATTAATTTGGTCACTTAATTATCTATTTATGATGTTCTGTTATGGTTTTTGACACACTTAATTATATATAATGCACGCAGATGAACCGGCATTGGATGTACGGTGACAGACACACCTCCGAGTATATTAAGGGCGTGCATGAGTTTCTCAATGCGGCTGAGGCAAACAAGCAGAATGATTTTATGTGTTGTCCATGCACTAAATGTGGGAATACGATGTCTTACTCTAACCGGAAAATCCTTCACTCCCACCTGCTTTACAAGGGTTTCATGCCACACTATAATGTTTGGATGATGGAAGACGGCGAAGAAATAGGGGTTATGATGGAAGACGGCGAAGAAGAAGAGTACGATGACAACTATGTGCCCCCTGAATACAGTGATGCTGCAAAGGGGGGAGCTGGTGAAGATCAAAAGGAACCAGACGATGTGCCCAATGATGCTGTAACAGGTGAAGCTGCTGAAGATCAAGAGGAACCAGACGATGTGCCCGATGATGATGATCTCCGCCGGGTCATTGTCGATGCAAGGACGCAATGCGAAAGTCAAAAGGAGAAGCTGAAGTTCGATCGCATGTTAGAGGATCACAAAAAAAGGGTCATTTGATTTTATTTATTTATCTTCAAGTATTTCTAATATAAAAATATGAGAGAGGGAGTAAAATGACTCTCCCAAAAATACAGAAATACTGAGGATTTAATAAAAAAATAAAATACGTTTTCTTTGGAGTTTTTGATATTTTATTTGAATTAGGAAAAATTGCATGTTTTTAAAATTGCTTTTTGGGCCAAGAAAAATGTTCATCCTGTTCTAAATATTTCATTTAGACGGTGAAAATTTGTTTTGGCATTTTTAGATTTTATTTTATTTTCTAGGATTTTTCGTAGTTTCGGCGTTTAAAAAAAATAGGAGTCCCCATGCCCGACTGGGCCGAAGGCCCAGCCGAGCCAGGCCCGCACCGCGCCGCCGCCTTCCCCGCGCCGCGC
The DNA here is from genome assembly GCA_902687465.1 of Secale cereale. Lineage (NCBI taxonomy): Eukaryota > Viridiplantae > Streptophyta > Magnoliopsida > Poales > Poaceae > Secale > Secale cereale. The sequence continues at coordinate 763,187,802 of LR738712.1, forward strand.
CGGACTCGTGTCTGAGCCGGACACCACTGCCACCGGCCGCTGCCTTGCCCCCTCCTCCAAGCATCACCCCCCCTCCTATAAATGCCGTCGCCCCCGCCTCTTCTCACGCTCACCTCGCCTCGCCCCGCCGTCGCCTGCCACCGCCGACGCCTGCCACCGCCCCGCCGTCCGCCGCCGACGCCACCCCGCAGGAGTCCGACGAGGTAGCCGCGCCGCCGCCGGTTTTCGGTAGAAAACCGCCCCTTTTTTTCTCTTAGAAACCCTAGTTGGTTTTTTTAGTTTAGATCGGTTTTTTTATCGGTTTAGTTGTTTAGCGAGCGTTCACCCGTTTGTTCGTTTTAACGAACGAATTCGTCGTTTAGTCCCAGCTAACGAATGTCCGTTCGTTAAGCTGTTCTTCAGTTTTCTTTTTCGTAGTTATTTTCTGATCGCGATTTCTGATCCGATCTTCGCTTTAGTTTATCTTTTCGCTCGATTATCGGAATCAGGCGATTCAAGCGCCTGGACTTTCGTCTCGAAACCCTCTTTTCGTTTAACCTAGTCAACCAAGCGTTTGCTTCTGTTAAATTTGGACTTAGGTCCAGATTGGTAGCGCAGTTGGTTCTTTTCGCCGTTTGATTTTCGTTGTTTCGATTTGTTTGATTCTTTTGCAAACCGGAGTTCTTAAGTTGAACTTTCTGGTTAGATCTCTTATTTGAGTTTTACCCGTGCATTAGTTAAGTACTTATTGTGTGCTTGTTTGTTTGCGATAGAGTACCCGGAGTGCGCTGCTTGCTACTTTGAATCTCTAGATTTTGCGGATCATCAGCAAGGCAAGTAACACTTTGATCGTACTTTCCAATACCCAGTTTTCATTGCATTAGTATTTATCCTCAAACACATTGCATGAGTAGGATCAAATAACATGTGGGACTGGGAAGTAGATGAGGTAGTACCTATTACCTGTATTATATTCAAACCTTTGGGAGTTATCTCTACGTTTGCTGTTAGGTTATGCTATGCTAGTAGACGTGGATTGGGTGAGTGTATCCATGACAGATGTGAGATTGTTAAATTAATGGTTTAACTTAAGGTGGCAACTTGAACACACATCTGAGTGGATTGAGGCACCTGAGTATTCCAGCGATTGCTTGTTGTTTTTCTTTATGGACCGCCACCCAGACTCAAAGGGATCATGAGATTATTCATACTAGAAACTTCCATGTGCAGCCACATGCTATTATGGGCTCTAGCATAGTTGACTAAGTCGTGCGAACTCTTACAGTGGTGGACTAGCAGATGTAGGGGATGTAGGTTGGTACGGTTGATGGGCCTCTAACCCCTCGTTGGTTACCCCAAATGGAAGGTGTGAGATGCAGTGTTGTGGAAGTTTTTCCCTTAGCAAAGATGCCAAGGATCGAATCCCCAGAGACTCCTAGGTTCAACAAGTAGGTGTCAACTGCTAACGGCGCCAGATATTAGCAATCAACGTGGACCTGCACACAGATACAAATAACTTTGCTCCCAACGAGTACAGAGAGGTTGTCAATCCCTCCGGCCTTGTAGTTCACAAAGGATTAAACGCAAATGATAGTAGTGATAGATAATGTTTGCAATAGTAAATAATAGCGAAAAGTAAATAGCGGGTGTGATCAATGATGGTAATATGGACCGGAGTCTCATGATGTTCACTAGTGATGTCTCTCTCCCAAAAGACGATAAAATAGCTATGTGAGGTAAACGAATTACAGCTGGGCAATTGACAGGACCACGAACGCAAACCAATGCTGACTACATTGCAAGAAAGGTTGAGGTTCAAAGCATGGGCGGTACGCCAAAGTAAGTAGACCGAAATCCATCAATATCTACTACTAATCATCCACCTTGAGATATCTATCCAGAACATCTTGCTGGTATTAAGTTGCGAGCCTCACCCATAGTGTAAACTCAATGCAACAGACAACTGCATTAAAAGAACTTTGCGTAAAGTAAACAATCCTTGCACCCGCGGGCACAAGCACCGTTGTTTTCCCCCTTGTGGCAACAGCACATCCCCTAGACTCATGTTTCTGTCACTCAAACTAGTCATCGAGGGGCATGAACCCACAATCGAGCATAACGTTCCCTCTTGGAGTCACTACCTATTACTTGGCCAAAGCAATAAATAACAACGGAGAACATGCAAGAATTACTTATGAACATAAATATAAAAGAGGTAGATCAAATATATTACTCAATCACAATCTGAACATAATCTCATAATCCATCGGATGACAGCAAACTCAACATAGCAACAGCATAAGGATTACATATGTGCCTCGGTCATGTAGGGCAGCTCACGAGGACAAATTAGTGAAGCACAAGAACGGGAGGAGAACATCACATAGCTACTGGTCATTGACTCATGGTCCAAGGGAGACTACTCACAACTCATCCGGGTGGCGTCCATGGTGGTGGAGAGGCTCCCGATGATCATCCTCCCCTCCGACAGGGTGCCGGGAAGAGTTCTCCTGGTGCTCCCGATCTTGGAAGCGGCGGCGGCGGCGGAACAGAGATGAGATCGCGAAAAAGAGTTCCCGTCCCGAGGGTTTCGAAGGAAGCTCTAAATATTTGCCAAAGGGGGGCACCATACGGGGCTCGGGGGGCCCAGGCGCCCCCCGGCGCGGCCCGGGGGGG
>LR738712.1:763190526-763215135 GCA_902687465.1 Secale cereale
CCCCCCCCCCCCGGCTGTCCTTCGGGCGCAAGGTAGGTTCTGGAACGCTGATTTTTTATATAATTTTTCTGGATTTTTCCTGGCAGTTCTCGTAATGTGAAAACCTGAAATACAAAAACAGCCGAAAACAGAAACTGGCACTGGGGTGCACTGGATTAGTAGGTTAGTCCAAATATGATCAAAAGTGTATGGAAGTGTATAAATATCATAGCAATATCACCCAAAAGTGGCATGGAGCAAGCAGAAATTAGAGATATGTTTTGGACGTATCAACATCCCCAAGCTTAATTCATGCTCGTCCTCGAGTAGGTAAATGATAACAAGAATAATTTCTGTGGTGACATGCTATTAACCATATAGGACTTTTTCATAGTCATATGACAAAAGCTTACTGAGACAATGATTCTATAGCAATTAAGTTGTGATACGTCCAAAATGCATCACTATTTTGTATCATAATTTATCCTTATTCATTGATATATTTCACGTTATGATGATGTTCTTATGTTATTTTGGTCTATTTTACACAGTTTGCAACTTTCCGATGCCGGAACAGCAGACGCAGGATTCAGCAGGAAAAAGTGGATGCTGAGTTGCTGAAGAAGAATATCTCCAAATTACCTGAAAATTGACGGGAGGTATTTTTCAGACGAATCACGAAGACACGCAAAAGGGGAGTCAGAGGGGGGCCACAGGGTGCCCAGGCGGCCTGGGGGCGCCCCCCTGGCCGCGCCGGGGGGCCGCCTGGAGCCCCTGGCCCACCTCTGGTCGCCCCCTTTTGCATATATGTTCCCCGTGATCCAAAAACCCTAGGCACGGAACTTTTTACGGAGTTCCGCCGCCGCTTCGAGGCGGAAACCTACAGAGAAGAAAAGGGCATCTCCGGCGGGCAGATTCCGCCGGGGAGATCACCTCCCGGAAGGGGAGATCGTCGCCATCGTCATCACCATCGTCACGGGCATCATCGAGATCATCATCAACATCATCCCCAACACCAGCACCATCTCCATCTTCATCCAAATCTCATCTTACTATCGCAACTCGTGCTGTAACTCGTACTACCTATCCTCTCTACTCCATCGGTGTTGATTACTACTTTGTGGTGAATGCTATTGAGTTTTGTTGGAGAAATACTATTATGTCCAGATTGTTTATCACATATTTATCCCCACTGATCATGATCTCTTTTATGTCTTGTGAGTAGTTACCTTAGTTCTTGAGGACATGGGGAAAGTCTTGTTGTTAGTAGTCATATGCTGTTGAAGTAATATGTGTTGTTTGATACTTAAGTTGTGTTGTCATTCTACTAGTGGTGTTGTGTGAGTCGAACACCCAACACTTCGCCTTATTAAGGACCTAGGAGAATACATTGTGTATAAAGAATGCTTATGGTGGGTTGCCGAAGTGACAGAAACCTGAACCCCAGTTCGCACGCTTTTGCATAAGGGAATAATGGATCCTCGATCGTATTGCTATGGTTAGGCTTTTGCCTTAAATTCTATCTTGTATTTGCGGATGCTTGCAAGGTGTTTAATCATAAGAGTGCATTCATCTTAGTCTAGAGAGTGCACTAGCATAGATCCACCCACTCAACACTTATCAACACATAACATAGTATCGATACGGAATATGGCGAAAGCACATGACTACCTCTCCCGTGTGTCCTCAAGAACGCTTTAGTCTTTATAAGTTCAGTTGCTAGGCCTCTCCTTTGCTAAGAAAGGATTGGGCCACTTGTTACTCTCAGTACCTTTTACATTACTTGCCTTTACATTCCTGTTGCTTATACCGAGAAAACTCCTAAAAGTTATCTTTCAGTGCTTGCAGTAATTTCTTGCTCAGAATCGCTTATCAATACCTTCTGCTCCTCGTTGGGTTCGACACTCTTACTTATCGAAAACGCTGCAATAGATCCCTTACGGTTGAGGGTCATCAAGTACCGTTTTCTAGCGCCGTTGCCAGGGAGCGTAGCGCTATTGGTAAAGTGAAACTGGTAAGAAAGTTTTTATAATTCTGTCTTTATTTTTGCTATTTTCTGCTCTTTATCCTTATGGACAACCCTATTATTGGAGCGTTGCTTGCGGGAAGACGCCCCACACCTGTGGTGGTTGATCCTCCCCCTACTGAAATTGTGCCTTATAAAATACCAGCTGGCATTATCGATTATGTTTTGGCTAATCGTTATGCAGGAGACAGACATCCCGGTGAACACTTGCTATATTTGTCACGACTATGTTCATTATTTAAGCTTGCAGGTGTATCGAGGGAGTTTGTCATGAGGAAATTGTTTGTCGTATCACTTATAGATAAAGCTTCAGATTGGTATGGGCTTCTCGATAACTCAGACTTGCTGGACTGGCAGGAGCTTATGTCTCTCTTTTATACTAAGTTTTATCCTCTTCATGAAATTCATCGAGACAGGAATTATATCTATAACTTTAGGTCTCGTGACGGAGAAAGCATTGCTCAAGCTTGGGGGAGATTGAAGTCTCTAATGCTCAAATGCCCTATTCATAAGCTTCCCAAGGAAATTATACTTACAAATTTTTATGCCACGCTTTCTCGTCAGGATAAGGAGATGCTGGATGCCTCCTCTAGTGGGGTATTTCAGAAGAAGAGTGTTGAAGAAAGGTGGGATCTCCTTGAAAGAATCCAGAGGAATACCGAAGATTGGGAAATTGATAAAGGTATTGAACCCGCTATAAATTATGAACATGATTATATTGAGAGCTATGTGGAAACTGATTACTTCAATACTTTTTGCTCTAAGATTGGTCTTGATTCCCATCTAGTGATTGATTTGTGCAAGAATTTTGCCTCTCACGTTGATTCTTTTAAAAAGAAGAGAGACCAGCACCATGAACCTTTTAAAGAACCACCTATTGATATTTATGTTGCTGAGCCTATTTTGCCTGCAGTTATATATGAAAAGCCTCCTTTTCCCACGAGGATAAAGGAGCACTCTCTTGTGACAGGCATAATAAATAAAAGTGAGAGAAGAGTTGATGAGCCTGAGGACCAGATCAGGGTCGATCCTCAAGTTGCATTGATTAAAGACCTTGCTACTGATGATGTTTTGGATTCCAATATAAATTTTTGTGCTGTTTCCACTAACCTTGTCACGGCCAAGAATAAAGGCCCAATTTCAGGTACTCCAGTGGTATTTGTTAAAATAGGTGATCACAATTATTATGGGCTATGCGATTTGGGATCGAGTGCAAGTGCTATTCCTTATTCACTTTATGAAGAAATCATCGGTGAGATTTCCCCTTGTGAACTTGAAGAAGTTGATGTTACTATTCATCTTGCAAATAGAACAACTATCTCTCCTATCGGAATTGTGAGGGACTTTGAAGTCCTATGTGGAAAGGTAAAATACCTTACCGACTTTCTAGTACTTGGATCAGAGAGAGACAATTTTTGTCCAATTATTTTTGGTAGACCTTTTCTTAGAACTTGTGGAGCTATAATAGATTGCAAGAAAGGTAAAGTTTATGTTGCATTCGATGGCGAGCCATATGAATTTAATTTTTCTAAGTTCTCTAAGCAGCCTCGTGGTACTGATTTACCTAGTGATGATAAAATTATTGAAAGTATTGCCTCTATTGCTATTCCCCCTAATGATCCTTTGCAGCAATACATGGAGGACAACGAGAATGATTTGCACATGCAGGAAAGAAATGAACTAGATGAAATATTCTTGAGGCAGTCTGTTATCCTGAAGCACAACCTTTCGGTTGAACCTTTTGGAATTTTATCAAAACCGAAAGAAGACCCGGTGTTCGATCTTAAACCCCTTCCCGATACGCTCAAGTATGCTTATTTAGATGAAAAGAAAGTATATCCTGTTATTATCAATTCTAACCTTTCAGGATATGAAGAGGAGCGATTATTGGGAGTACTTCGTAAACACCGAGGCGCAATTGGCTACACCCTTGATGACCTTAAGGGCATTAGTCCATCTATCTGTCAACATACTATCAACCTTGAGCCTGATGCTAAACCAGTTGTTGATCATCAACGACGGTTGAACCCGAAGATGATGGATGTTGTGAGAACTGAGATTCTCAAGCTTCTAGCCGCAAGTATTATCTACCCTATAGCTGATAGTAAGTGGGTAAGTCCGGTACATTGTGTTCCCAAAAAAGGAGGTACAATTGTGGTTCCTAATGATAAAAATGAATTAATACCTCAGAGAATTATTATTGGATATAGAATGTGTATTGATTACAGGAAGTTGAACAAGGCAACCAGGAAGGATCACTATCCGTTGCCGTTCAACAACCAAATGCTTGAAAGGTTATCCAAAAATACCCACTTTTGTTATCTCGATGGTTATTCTGGCTTCTCTCAAATTCATGTTAACACTGCCGATCAAGAGAAGACCACTTTTACTTGTCCCTTTGGTACTTATGCTTACAGGCGTATACCTTTTGGTTTATGTAATGCCCCTGCTACTTTTCAAAGGTGTATGTCTGCTATTTTTCATGGTTTCTGCGGGGATATTATGGAAGTCTTCATGGACGATTTCTCCGTCTATGGAACTTCATTTGACCATTGTCTTCACAACCTTAATAAAGTTTTGCAGAGATGCGAGGAGACAAATTTGGTACTCAACTGGGAGAAGTGCGACTTTATGGTTAATGAAGGAATTGTTCTTGGTCACAAGATTTCCGAAAGGGGAATTGAAGTGGACAAGGCCAAGATCGAAGCTATTGAGAGGATGCCCTATCCAAGGGACATCAAAGGTATTCGCAGTTTTCTCGGTCATGCAGGTTTTTATAGAAGATTTATTAAAGACTTTTCTAAAACCTCGAGACCACTCACTAATCTTCTCCAGAAGGATGTTCCTTTTGTTTTTGATGAAAATTGTAAGGAAGCTTTTGAAGTCCTTAAGAAAGCTTTAATAACTGCTCCTATAGTACAACCACCTGACTGGAATTTACCTTTTGAGATTATGTGTGATGCAAGTGATTTTGCTGTTGGAGCTATTTTAGGACAAAGAGTTGATAAGAAATTGAATGTTATACATTATGCTAGTAAAACCCTTGATAGTGCTCAAAAAAACTATGCTACTACTGAGAAAGAATTCTTAGTTGTAGTTTTTGCTTGTGATAAGTTTATGCAGTATATTGTTGATTCCAAAGTTATTATTCATACTGATCATGCTGCCATTAAGTATCTTATGACAAAGAAGGATGCCAAGCCAAGGCTTATCAGATGGGTACTCCTTCTTCAAGAATTTGATTTGCAGATTGTTGATAGGAAAGGGGAAGACAATCCGGTGGCGGACAATCTTTCAAGAATGGAAGATATACCGCATGACCCCATCCCAGTTAACGATAGTTTTCCAGACGAGCAACTTGCCGTTGTAAAAGTACAATCTCTTTCCGATCCTTGGTATGCAGATTATGCTAATTTTATTGTTGCAAAGTATTTGCCTCCAGGTTTAACATTTCAGCAAAGGAAGAAGTTCTTTCATGATTTGAGGCACTACTTTTGTGATGACCCACATCTTTTCAAAGAAGGTCCCGACGGGATCGTGAGAAGATGCATTCCGGAACATGAGCAGAAGGACATTCTCCGACGGTGTCATGATAGTCCCTATGGAGGACATCATGCCGGTGAGAGGACTGCACATAAGGTTCTTCAATCAGGTTTTTATTGGCCTACTCTCTTTAAAGATGCTAGAAATTATGTTTTAGCTTGTGATAAATGTCATAGAGTTGGTAACATTAGTAGAAGGAATGAGATGCCTATGAATTACTCACTAGTGATTGAACCTTTCGATTGTTGGGGTTTTGATTTTATGGGTCCTTTTCCTTCTTCGCACAAGTACACTCACATTTTAGTAGCTGTTGATTATGTGACCAAGTGGGTTGAAGCAATCCCCACTGAAAGTGCTGATCACAAGACATCTTTGAAAATGCTTAAAGATGTAATTTTTCCTAGGTTTGGTGTACCAAGGTATCTCATGACCGATGGAGGATCACACTTCACGCACGGAGCTTTTTGAAAAGCTCTGGCTAAATACGATGTTAATCATAGAATTGCTTCACCTTATCATCCTCAAACTAGTGGGCAAGTTGAGCTCACCAATAGAGAGATTAAGATGATCTTGCAGAAAACAGTAAACAGAAATAGGAAAGATTGGTCAAACAAGTTAGGACATGCTTTGTGGGCATACAGAACTGCTTATAAAAACCCCATGGGCATGTCTCCCTATAAGATGGTGTATGGCAAGGCTTGCCATTTGCCATTAGAGTTAGAGCACAAAGCTTTCTGGGCTGTTAGAGAGCTTAACGCTGACCCAAAACTAGCTGGTGAGAAGCGTCTCATGAACTTGACCTCTCTAGATGAATGGAGAAGTGAAGCTTACGAGAGCGCTAAAATGTTTAAGGAAAAGGTAAAGAAGTGGCTTGATAGGAAGATTCTGAAACGTGAATTTAATGTTGGTGATAAAGTTTTGTTGTTTAGATCCCGTTTCAGGTTTTCTCCAGGTAAACTACTTTCCAGGTGGGAAGGACCATTTCATATTGAAGTTTATCGGTCTGGTGCAATTAAGATTAATAATTTTGAAGGCACCAAACCTCAAGTTGTGAATGGGCAAAGACTTAAACATTACATAGCAGGAGACCCTGTCGATGTTGATGTGAATATAATATACACAACAAGCCATGAAGAACATGTTGCAGCCCTGTTTCAGACGCCAGCAGAAGCAGAATAAAGAAAAGGTATGTAGTACGGTAAGGAAACACCGCAAACCATCATAAAAATTCCATATTACGAGTTTTTGCAAAATTAGTAAAATTCCGAGTCGAAGTGGAGCCGGAGACGACCTCCAGGGAGTCCAGGCGCCCCCCTGGCGCCCCCCCCCCCCTGGGCCGCGCCGGCAGGCCGCCTGGACACCCTGGAGCCCGTCTCCGACCCCGCTTTGGTCCGTTACCTTCCTTTCTGTACATAAATTTTTCCTATATACTTGCCCGGATTGTTCCGGCAATGTATCTTGCGATTTCGCGTGTTTTCTCTTCGATCTATTTCTGCCAGGAAATCTTTCAGCTGAATTTAGGTGCCATGGCTTCTCCAAGTTCCCCCAAGGACAAGTTCGTAGTCAACGTCATCAACCCTTACCTCGCTGAGGTGAAGAAGCACCCTCAGGTTGTTCAGATGAAGGACGGTGTCCTTCATCAAGAAGATCTGAAGGGACATATCAAGGAGGGGAGCATCCAGGCCAGGCTGGAAGAAGTGGAGCAGGAAGTCTTCGAGTACAAGAAGATGATCGAGCGTGGTGTCGAAGCTAACTTTGACATCACCAACGAGCTAAAGAACTACTTCCTGAAGGAGATGAAGGAGATGTGGGAAAGAATCGCCGCGTCTGAAGAAAGAATTATAGAGCTCCAAGGGCAAATTAATGATCTACATAACCAGAACTGTGAGTATGAACTAAGGTTTCTGCGCATGGGTTTGGGTGCTGAATGCAGGATTCAGGAGATGAGCCTCTCACATGAGACTTTAGCAAGATATCCATGGAAGCGTTTCGCCAAGGACTACGTGATTAACGCCAACAAGCATGGGTGAAATCTTCTTGGGTAATGGCATTCCCTTGGCTTGTTCCAAGCTTGGGGGAGTGCCCGGTATCTTTATCTTTACCTTTTGTCTTTTAGAGTCAAGTAGAGTCGTATCATGTCTAGGGAGGTTGTTATATGAGATAGGTGTCTGCATTGAGGTCTATCGCTCCTTCGGTGAGGAATTGTATCCGTGAGTGTGGAGTCGTTTATGATGGAATATTAATGAGAAGTTTATCGGTTCCTTTTGCTCCACTCGGTATTCTCTTCACGCAATCGACCTTATATGATGATTCTTATGGGGAGTATTGACCTTATGTCAGGTATGGCTATGAAACATTATTTAATCTTGGCAAATATAGCTTTGGTCATAACAACAAGCATGATTTTCTTAAATTACCAACATAGCCAAAACTTTATGTTATTATGCTTGAAGTGTTATGCTGACAAGGACGACAACTTGATGTGTTATGCTTATTTCAATGTTCATGCTTTATATTGCTTTGCATCTTAGTCATCATCAATTGTCTGTTCTCTCAAAACCTTTGCTAGCCTATCTCTATACTAAGCGGTATTCTGCTTGTGCATCCATACCCTTAAAACCAATACCTTCCACATGAGTCCAGCATACCTACCTACTCGTGGTACTCCATTACCACTCCCTAAAGTATATAATATATGTGTTATCCTTAAATGTTCAAAATCTTTTATTTTTGTGCCTCTGTCTTAGCTCATGAGGAAGTAATAGCTAATTCATAGTCTTTTTGAGATGGACAAGCTTCACCCCGGGATTGCATGACTAATGTGCAAACCCATAATACGAAAAGGAACTGGCATTGAGTGCGCCCGGCTTAAAAATAATATAACAAACAAACCCTCATTCACGCTTTGTTCATGAGAAATCAGAAAACTTTGGCAGTGATAAACAAAGGAGAATAAGAGGATGGTATCGTCTTCATGCGGGAGCCGTTCCTTGAAACTTGTCCAGTTCAAGAAGCAATTGAGTTATCTATTAGCATTCGTTGACAAATCATGCACCTCTCAAAACTTGTTTTCATTCTGTTTGATTTGAGGATAGCACATGAGTTTTCCCTACTACCCTAGAGGAGGGCCTATCTTTTAATTTTAAAATTGAGTCAGTTATTCCTACTTTCCTCTATTTCTCAAAGAGAGCAGACATTTGATGTTGATAAGGATTCATTCATATAGAGCCTGCATTAAGATTTGTCATATCATATCTTTGTTGACATTATCATTCGATAAGTAAGTTGTTTGTCATGCCCAGCTAAGGCAAATATCTTCCTTTGTGTTAACACTTTCACTTCTTGCCTATTAACATGTTATTTTCAAAAAGCTTCAATTGAATATAAGAGCAAAAGTTAAATCTATTGTTGTTCTTTGGCCAAAGGACATGTTTGCCATGATATAATGAGTTTCCTTAGCCCTACTTTCGAATATAAGTGTATCACTCCTTCATAAGGGCCTTATGAGTTGAAGATTGCTGTTGAGGATATTTGAGTTGGTAAAGAAACTATGATGCTTCTTGTCCGTATCCTCTTTATCGACACTTCACTCTCTAAACTTGTGGACAGGTTTATCGAGTTCATATTCGCTTGGGGACAAGCGAGGTCTAAGCTTGGGGGTGTTGATACGTCCAAAATGCATCACTATTTTGTATCATAATTTATCCTTATTCATTGATATATTTCACGTTATGATGATGTTCTTATGTTGTTTTGGTCTATTTTACACAGTTTGCAACTTTCCGATGCTGGAACAGCAGACGCAGGATTCAGCAGGAAAAAGTGGATGCTGAGTTGCTGAAGAAGAATATCTCCAAATTACCTGAAAATAGACGGGAGGTATTTTTCAGACGAATCACGAAGACACGCAAAAGGGGAGTCAGAGGGGGGCCACAGGGTGCCCAGGCGGCCTGGGGTCGCCCCCCTGGCCGCGCCGGGGGGGGGCGCCTGGAGCCCCTGGCCCACCTCTGGTCGCCCCCTTTTGAATATATGTTCCCCGTGATCCAAAAACCCTAGGCACAGGACTTTTTACGGAGTTCCGTGATGGGCCTCGAACCCCTCGTTGGTTACCCCAAGTGGAAGGTGTAAGATGCAGTAAGTAGAAGTGTTTTCCCCTAGCAAAGATGCCAAGGATTGATTCCTCAGAGACTCCTAGGTTCAACAAGTAGGTGTCAATTGCTACGGCGCCAGATTAGTAGAAACCAACGTGGACCTGCACACAGATACAAATAACTTTGCTCCCAACGAGTACAGAGAGGTTGTCAATCTCTCCGGCCTTGTAGTTCACAAAGGATTAAAAGAAATGATAGTAGTGATAGATAGTTTTTGCGATAGTAAGTAATAATGGAAAGTAAATAGCGATGTGATCAATGATGGTAATATGGACCGGAGTCTCATGATGTTCACTAGTGATGTCTCTCTCCCAAAAGACGATAAAACAGCTATGTGAGGTAAACAAATTACAGCTGGGCAATTGACAGGACCACGAACGCAAACCAATGCTGACTATATTGCAAGAAAGGTTGAGGTTCAAAGCATGGGCGGTACGCCAAAGTAAGTAGACCGAAATCCATCAATATCTACTACTAATCATCCACCTTGAGATATCTATCCAGAACATCTCGCTGGTATTAAGTTGCGAGTCCCACCCATAGTGTAAACTCAATGCAACAGACAACTGCATTAAAAGAACTTTGCGTAAAGTAAACAATCCTTGCACCCGCGGGCACAAGCACTGTTGTTTTCCCCCTTGTGGCAACAGCACATCCCCTAGACTCATGTTTCTGTCACTCAAGCTAGTCATCGAGGGGCATGAACCCACAATCGAGCATAACGTTCCCTCTTGGAGTCACTACCTACTACTCGGCCAAAGCAATAAATAACAATGGAGAACGTGCAAGAATTACTTATGAACTAAAATATAAAAGAGGTGAATCAAATATATTACTCAAGATCAATCTGAACATAATCTCATAATCCATCGGATCCCAGCAAACTCAACATAGCAACAGCGTAAGGATTACATAGGTGCCTCGATCATGTAGGGCAGCTCACGAGGACTAATTAGTGAAGCACAAGAACGGGAGGAGAACATCACATAGCTACTGGTCATGGACTCATGGTCCAAGGGGGACTACTCACGAGTCATCCGGGAGGCGTCCATGGTGGTGGAGAAGCTCCCGGTGGTGATCCTCCCCTCCGACAGGGTGCCGGGAAGAGTTCTCCTGGTGCTCCCGATCTTGGAAGCGGCAGCGGCGGCGGAACAGAGATGGGATCGTGAAAAGAAGTCCTCGTTCTGAGGGTTTCGGAGGTCCCTCTAAATATATGCCAAAGGGGGGCACCGGACGGGCTTCGGGGGGCCCAGGCGCCCCCCCGGCGCGGCCCAGGGGGGCGCGCCCACAGGGCGCCTGGAGCCCCTGTGGCCCCCCCAGGTTGCCCTTCGGACGCAGTGTTGTTTCCGGTTCGCTGGTTTTTTATATAATTTTTCTGGATTTTTCTGGGCAGTTCTCGAAACGTGAAAACCTGAAATACAAAAACAGCCGAAAACAGAAACTGGCACTGGGGTGCACTGGATTAGTAAGTTAGTCCAAATATGATCAAAAGTGTATGGAAGTGTATGAATATCATAGCAATATCACCCAAAAGTGGCATGGAGCAAGCAGAAATTATAGATACGTTTTGGACGTATCAACATCCCCAAGCTTAATTCCTGCTCGTCCTCGAGTAGGTAAATGACAACAAGAATAATTTCTGTGGTGACATGCTATTAACCATATAGGACTTTCTCATAGTCATATGACAAAAGCTTACTGAGACAATGATTCTAAAGTAATTAAGTTGTCTCAAGAGAAAATCACAAATGACTGAAAGTTTTACAACATGAAACTGAAACATCAAAAAGATTTGCAATGAACATGATGTGCAAATATGATAAAGTGATATCTAGCTTGCCCCCTTTAGTGATGCAAAACATAAATGCAAGGGCACCTTCAAGGTTTAAGTGATGACTAGATACAATCATTTCAGAATAAACGATATCACAATCATGCAAAAGACAATGCTACTTTGGGACAATGCACATTACACTCAGAATGACAATCATGCTCTCAGTAGTTGGTGCTTCAATCATAAAGGTAAAAGAAATGGTTAAGTGCTAGAGCTTTTTATTTTGAAAGCATGGAAGCAATTGTGTCAACGGTAGTAGTACTTCATATGTGTCATGCATAAAACATCCTATAAGTTGCAAGCCTCATGCATCGAATACCAATAGTGCTCGCTCCTTGTCCTAATTAGCTCGGATCCCCATGGGTTATCATTGCATTGCATATGTTATAACCAAGTGTCACAAAGGGGTACCTCTATGCCACCTGTACAAAGGTCCAAGGAGATAGATCGCATTTGATTTCTCGTTTTTGATAGATCTCAACTTGAGGACATCCATACCGGGACAACATAGAAAATAGATGATGGACTCCTCTTTAATGCATAGGCATATTCTCGTGAGAGATTGAGGATTAATGTCCAAGCTAAAACTTCCACCATGATGCATGGCTTTGGTTGGCGGCCCAATGTTCTTCTCTAACAATATGCATAGTTATTCAACCCACGGTAAATCACCCTTACTTCAGACAAGACGAACATGCATAGCAACTCACATGATATTCAACAAAAGTGTGACAGTTGATGGCGTCCCCAGAAACATGGTTACCGCTCAGCAAGCAACTCATAAGAAATAAGATGCATAGGCAACATATTCTTTACCACAATAGTTTTTAGGCTACTTTCCCATGAGCTATGTATTGCATGGTTAATTTGCTTAGTACAGGTGGAGGTTAGGAAAAGACTGGGAGCGACCAATTAAGAGAGCAATGACGGTCATAATCATGCAGAGCGACAAAGCAATATTGAATCAGGCATGGAAGTTATATCGCTACTTAGAAATAAAAGATCATCAAGGCTTGTCAGACTTTCTTTACAGTCTTGAATATGCGTGAGCATACGCCAAGTCAATCAAAATAAATTCTCGAAGGAAGATATTACTAAACCATACCACATCATAGGAAAACAAATCAAGTTGGTACTCCAACAACACATTGGGAACCCCCCCAGCTATTTGAGATTAACCATAAGAAAACCTGAACTACTAAGCACCATCATGAAAGTAGCATCTTTATCATAGACACATTAACCAGTGCAATGGAAGCAAACTCTCTTAATAAGGTGAGCATGGTAATTAAAGAGAGTTCAAGCAACCAACTAAATAAAAGATCTTGAAAAGATAAGCATGAATACTATGAGCAGAGCATGATAGTAGCTTATTAAAAGACAAAGAACACACACAGCATAGATAGACATGAAAATTCTATGTTATGTTCTAGGTAGAAGTGGAGCGTGTTTCTCTCCCATATAAAGGAATGCTGGGTTCCGACTCGTTATGAAAAACTAAAAATAAAACTAAAGCAAGACGCTCCAAGCATAGCACATAACACATGAAGTGATCAAAATATAGCGAAACGAAAGACGAACTGATAATGTTGATGGAGAAGGGGATGCACGGGGGGCATCCCCAAGCTTAGACGCTTGAGTCTCCTTGAATATTTCTTGGGGGTGCACGGGGGCATCCCCAAGCTTGAGCGCTTGACACTCCTGAATCTTTTTATCATCTTCCCTCGCACACTTGAAAACTCCCTTCATACATAACTCATCATAATCTGATTAGCGAGGTTAGTACCCTTAATAAAATAATTATACCTTGCTGGAAATAAGGATATACTTGAAGTTCTACTGTTTATCAAGATTGCCAAAAGGTTTTTGCAAAGAAAAAGCAAGTTCTTAATTTGCAAAGTGAAGGTAAGGCAAAACAGGACAGAATCTGTGAAAAACAGAACAGCAGGCAGTAATTGACCTGTTCGGGATACTTCTGCAACTCAAATCAAAAAACTCAGAACTGACGCACGAAAGACAATTATATAGAGAACGCTGTGGAAAAAATTCAGACCAAATATATGATCTGGTGATTTTATACGAATTTTTCTATCCAAGGACAGAATCTGTTTCCTGGACAGCACCTCACAACTTTTGAACTTTCTAGCAATCAGAGGCTATACTTGGCACAAATATGAAAAGCAAAGATACAATGATGATGCTACAGCAGTAAACAACATCAAGACACAACAAAATCAAAAATTTATTCATGTGGGCTGCCTCCCAAAAGCGCTTTCTTTTATGCCTTTAAGCTAGGCATAATGCATAGAGGAATCAATAATCATCATAATAATCGGAGTTATAAATTGTTTCAAATGGTTCCTCAACAAGTTCGTTCTTGTTCCTTCTTGGAAAGGGGTACACACCTTTTGCCTTCCCGCGTAAGCGGATTTGTCCCTTACCTATATCAATGAAGCCTTTAACTGCTCGGAGGAAGTCCCTTCCAAGCACTATATTTCCTTGGTTTGGCTCCACGATGAAGAAATCAATCATTGCAATCCCTTTAAGGAATTTAACCGGTACGTCTTTTATTTTTCCCTGGATTTCAGAAATATCTCGATTAGTGTGTTCATGATAAATCCATGTTAAATTTTAAAGAATCATGAACAATTTTTGGCATAGTACAAACCATAGATCCAATATCACAATAAGCAAGGAAGTCTTGATTAGAGATGCTAATCATAACAAGAGGCTCCCAGTCATTATCTATTTCCAAAATATCTCTCTTATTGGGTTTGGGTTTCTCTACCTTCATTAAGTCTATAGCATCCATTCTCTTTTCAATAGTAACAAGTCTATCTATGACAATATCAAAATTATGATCATAAACAAAGTAACTAGATAGACCATGTATAATTTCAAGAGCTCTAGCTTCATCACACTCTAGGAAATCTCCCTCGGCTATAATATCAAGAGAGTGTTTACACCATTTAAAAAGACCCTGGTGAAAATTCCTAAGCACAATTTTTATAGGTATCCAAGGCATAATTCTCCTATGTGCATCAGAAATTCTGTCCCGTGCCTTCTTCATATTTTCTCCATCCCTTTGATGGAAATCTAGAACTTCTGATTCCCTCAAAGCACAATATCCTAACATGTTTAGCTAAACAGATAGAACTACTAACAGGAAGGCAAAATAAAAAATTTTGTAATTTTTTTTTGATAAAGGATACTAAAGCAAAAACTGAAAGGTAAACTAACAAGACTAAAAAGCAAAGGTAAAAGATAGCATGCAACTCCCCTATCCTGAAGAGTGGAGTCCCCGGCAACGGCGCTAGAAAAACTGCTTGATGGGCCTCTAACCCCTCGTTGGTTACCCCAAGTGGAAGGTGTGAGATGCAGTGTTGTGGAAGTTTTTCCCTTAGCAAAGATGCCAAGGATCAAATCCCCAGAGACTCCTAGGTTCAACAAGTAGGTGTCAACTGCTAACGGCACCAGATATTAGCAATCAACGTGGACCTGCACACAGATACAAATAACTTTGCTCCCAACGAGTACAGAGAGGTTGTCAATCCCTCCGGCCTTGTAGTTCACAAAGGATTAAACGCAAATGATAGTAGTGATAGATAATGTTTGCAATAGTAAATAATAGCGAAAAGTAAATAGCGGGTGTGATCACTGATGGTAATATGGACCGGAGTCTCATGATGTTCACTAGTGATGTCTCTCTCCCAAAAGACAATAAAACAGCTATGTGAGGTAAACAAATTACAGCTGGGCAATTGACAGGACCACGAACGCAAACCAATGCTGACTACATTGCAAGAAAGGTTGAGGTTCAAAGCATGGGCGGTACGCCAGAGTAAGTAGACCGAAATCCATCAATATCTACTACTAATCATCCACCTTGAGATATCTATCCAGAACATCTCGCTGGTATTAAGTTGCGAGCCCCACCCATAGTGTAAACTCAATGCAACAGACAACTGCATTAAAAGAACTTTGCGTAAAGTAAACAATCCTTGCACCCGCGCGCACAAGCACCATTGTTTTCCCCCTTGTGGCAACAACACATCCCCTAGACTCATGTTTCTGTCACTCAAACTAGTCATCGAGGGGCATGAACCCACAATCGAGCATAACGTTCCCTCTTGGAGTCACTACCTTTTACTTGGCCAAAGCAATAAATAACAACGGAGAACATGCAAGAATTACTTATGAACATAAATATAAAAGAGGTAGATCAAATATATTACTCAATCACAATCTGAACATAATCTCATAATCCATCGGATCCCAGCAAACTCAACATAGCAACAGCATAAGGATTACATATGTACCTCGATCATGTAGGGCAGCTCACAAGGACTAATTAGTGAAGCACAAGAACGGGAGGAGAACATCACATAGCTACTGGTCATGGACTCATGGTCCAAGGGAGACTACTCACAACTCATCCGGAAGGCGTCCATGGTGGTGGAGAGGCTCCCGATGATGATCCTCCCCTCCGGCAGGGTGCCGGGAAGAGTTCTCCTGGTGCTCCCGATCTTGGAAGCGGCGGCGGCGGCGGAACAGAGATGAGATCGCGAAAAAGAGTTCCCGTCCCGAGGGTTTGAAGGAAGCTCTAAATATATGCCAAAGGGGGGCACCAGACGGGGCTCGGGGGGCCCAGGCGCCCCCCCCCGGCGCGGCCCAGGGGGGGCGCGCCGCCAGGGCGCCTGGAGCCCTGGTGCCCCCCCCCCCGGCTTTCCTTCGGACGCAAGGTAGGTTCTGGAACGCTGATTTTTTATATAATTTTTCTGGATTTTTCCTGGCAGTTCTCGTAATGTGAAAACCTGAAATACAAAAACAGCCGAAAACAGAAACTGGCAGTGGGGTGCACTGGATTAGTAGGTTAGTCCAAATATGATCAAAAGTGTATGGAAGTGTATAAATATCATAGCAATATCACCCAAAAGTGGCATGGAGCAAGCAGAAATTATAGATACGTTTTGGACGTATCAACGGTCCACCCGATCATAAGGTGCTAGCGCTTCTGAAAGACTATGTCTCGGTCATCCGTTTCTCAAACATCATGTAGTGTGAGAATCCCAACGGAGGAGATCGGGTCTTGTGAGGAAAAGTGCACAAACCTCTGCAGAGTGTACAAACTAATCATGATTAGCCGTGTCCCCGGTTATGGATGTTTTGAGTATCTAGTACTTGGATTATCATGTGAATCTCATCATGTGACTTTAATTAATTTTGTTGGGTTTTAATGTTTACTTTAATTGGGATTGAGTTGGGTGAACCGTCTCAATGATGTTTCAACTACCATGATAGTTAATTAAAAATCTATTCCTTTGCAATAGGGAAAAATTGGCTTTATGCAAAACTATAACCATAGAGCTTTTCACCAGCCATATTGCATATAGTATAGTCTTACTTTGTTACTCTCTATGTGTTACTTTGCCAGCATATTCCATGTGCTGACCCGTTTTCGGGCTGCAACGTTCATGTTGCAGACTTTTCAGACGACGAGTAAGGTGCCTTTTAGGTCGTGGTTCTATACTCAGTGATGCCGTTGGAGTTGATGGACTCACTTATCTTCCAAGCCTTCCGCTGTTATCGTGTTAGATGGCCTTAAGCCATTTTATTTGTAATAAGTTCATCTTTGGAATTTTCGATGTAATAAGTGTGTGATTGCCACTCTGTTATAATTCCTTCAAGTAATGTGCGTGTCAGCATTACTGATCCAGGTATGACACTGATGCACAGAGATCAAACTGTTTGAGGTCTGGTCGCTACAAGTGACCAATACAATCTCATTTCCTATGCTTAAAGGATTGATAAAGCTCTCATCCGCTCTTCCTACCAAAGGAGTAAAGTAATAACCAACAGATTGTTAACAGGTTATGTACCGATAGACCATCTTCTTTAAGAGCAAAGGCCACAGTAGGAAAAAGATGAATAACCACGTACTTGATTTTGCTTCTTTTCCCTAGAGTTCTACACACCCGTTATGTGAACTACTATTTGCTGGATCTACACATCATTTACTCAATTCTTATCGGCATAGGCCTAGAAGGCACCAGGAATTAGTAATTGATTACCAGAACTACATTGTGCACTACCAAAGTCTAATGGGGTCACGCACCTTGCTTCACTTGATCACACCACTAACCAAAGTCCTCTTGGTTGCAACGTTGCAGCAAAGCCTGCATCTGAAACAAACAAACAAACAAAATGTCTCTGACTGTACCTCTATAGTTTGGAGCCAGCGCAAGGATCGATTTATCTCTTCCCAATGGCGTAGAGATTAGATGATTTGGTGCGATAGTGCAGTGCTTCTTTCAATGGGTGCGGTACTACTCCTTTCTTGGATTGCTTAATTTAATCATGGTGTTGTTGATGGTCATCATGAACGGGCAGATTCGGCTGGAGCCCTGAATTTTGACCTTGTTCCACACTTAAATGACCATCGAATTTCTCTTGGTTTTCCTAGAGGAATGTGCCTGTTCTTTTTCCTATGCGCTTGCCAACAAGAGTGGGAGAGACTATTCTATCCTTTATAATAGTTTGTATTAATTTCATAGTTTCTGCTCCTATTTTAAGTGTGAAAATAGTACCTTAAGGAGAGGCATCAGACCGGCGATTTCGTTTCCACCCTCGAGCCCCTCTCTCTCTCTCTTCCCTTCGTGGCTGCCTTGGTGCTGCCAGAGGTGGACACGGGACGGCTCACCGGGTGGATGTATGTACTTCCTCCGTTTCAAAATAGATGACTCAACCTTATACTAACTTTAGTATATAAAGTTAACTTTAGTATATAGGAGTATAAAGTTAGTACAAGGTTGAATCATCTATTTTAGAACCAAGGGAGTATAAATTATGGGCTAGTTTGGATGGTGTCGTGGAATTAACACGGCAGATGTCCGGTTTAGCGGACTTGATGATGGAACCATCGCACGGGTTAGCTTGAAAGGATTCGTGGCACACAAAGGACACAAAGGATTTATACTAGTTCGGCCCCTTCGGAGAAGGTAAAAGCCTACGTCTAGTTGGTTGATATTGCTTGGGCGTCGGTTTACAGGGAGCGGATTCGCTTTGCCTGCGTCTCGACGGGTTGATTGTTGCTTGTCCTTGAACCATCGCCGGGTCGTCCCTTTATATAGAGGTGACGCCTGGTCCGGTTTACAGAGTCCCGAGGCCGGCTCATAATCGTGTCCGCCTCGGTCTCTGTCTTTTCTTTCCTTTCTCTCAAGTTACATCTCTTGGCGGTTTACAAACCGTACTTCTATACATGGGCCTTGAAATCTCATGGGCCGTAGTCTCTACTAAAAGATTAAAACCAAGCACAATATAACTAAGCCGGTTTACAATATCCGGTTTATACCTACTAACCATATCCCTGACATTAGGCCCCAGAATGATTTGAACTTGTTCATATCAGTCTTCTTCGTCTCATATAATTTTCTTCTGTCTTCATCTTTTTGTAAACCGGCTCTGATGTCATCCTCCGAAATCATTAAAGTCTGACAATGACATCATCTCCGCATTTAACGCCGTGAGCTGTACTGTAGCGTATTTTAAGGGTTATCCCGAAGATCGAGGAGTCACGGGATCTTTATCCGATTTCTGTCTCCTCGATTCTCGTACCTGTCGTTTCATATCTGACTCCAGGCTATAAATACTGCCACCCCCCATTCATTATCTCCTTCTCACTTCATCCTCTTCCTGCGTCTTCTTCCTCCATTGCTGCCCGAGCTCAAACCGCCGCCGATGACCGCCGGATCTCCAGTCTTCGCCTGGCCGCTGCATCAACCTGAGCCTCGACCAGATCAATCTCCGCCGCCGATTCTCACCGTCCCAGGTATGTTCATCCTTCTTACTGTTGATCTACATCCGCCATTGCTTTTCCTTGTTCTTCCGCCATTAGGGCTTCCAATGAAGCTTCGCCTCTTCGTAGACACGTTCCCCATAGAAAATTTGTGACCTTTAGATCCTAGTCAACAGATCTTCTGCTTAATATTAGCTTAGATCTCACCGTCATAATGCTGTAGATTTATCCGTTCCGCCATTAGAGCTCTCAGCAAAGCTTCATCTTGTTCGTTCTTTGAACCTGTGACTCGTAGTAGTTTTACTTTTCAATCTTCTCCATTTTTACTCCGCTGTAGATGCGTCAAATCTTTATTGCTCCTGTCTGACATGTAAACCCATCTTTTTAGTATAAAGTCTGTGTAGCTTTTCTTTGAGTCTTTTAGATTAGTTTCTTTTCCTCAGCATACTCAGATCTTTCCCCCTTAGCAATCATTTGGAAACCTGTTTTTCTCCTCGGTAGATTCGCTAAGTATGTTCCGGTTTAAATTGAGGTACCATAAACCGGAAATGATATAAACTGATGCAATGACTTGAACTGTTCCTCTTCAACTGCCATTAAAACCGGAAATGATATAACTTGTTTTATGATTGCCGGTTTAACCTTGCCAACTAGTTCTCAGTTTCAACCATTGTATAACTTTCATAACTAGATCCCGGATCATTGTTCGTTCATAATCCGTTTCTGTACTTTATCTTCTTCAGCACTTTGTTCAATGGCTAAGCAATATGTTTCCTGCGATTGGGTCCGTTCCGTCGTGACTGAGGATGACTTAATCAAGCTGTCGAAAATCGGCACATTAGGTCCTCAGGCTGAGTTAAAATGGCGTGCTCCGGGTAATGAATGTCCTCCTACTCCTAGATCCGGGGAAGTCATCGTATTTCTGGACCATATCTCTAGAGGCTTCTCTCCCCCTGGTTCAAGATTTTTCCGGGATGTTCTTGCCACCTTCCAACTGCACCCACAGGATATCGGACCAAATTCTGTTTCCAACATTTGCGATTTCCAAGTATTTTCTGAAGTGTATCTGCAAGAAGAACCTTCAGTTGATTTATTCCGGGATTTCTTTCATGCAAACCGGCGTACGGAATTTACCAGCGGACCTCACCAAGAGCTTGGTGGGATCAGTATTCAGAAGAGGAGGGATGCAGTCTTTCCTCACGCCGCTTTACATACTCATCCTAAGGAGTGGAACAAATCCTGGTTTTATTGTGTAGACACTTCTCCTGAAGGTGAAAATCCTTTGCCGGGTTATCGCGAAACTCGTATCCCGGCAAATCACCCCTTGCCACAACGGCTTAGCGCTGCTGAACGGACCCGGTTCTCACCACAGCTCTCCAAGCTGAGAGCTTTTATGGCAAATGGTCTAATCGGCACTGATTTCCTTCGCTGCTGGCTATCCTGGAGCATCCTTCCCTTAAGCCGGCGCCCTAAGCTAATGTGCAAATACTCTGGTAAACCGGATGATCCTCAGAGGTTTACTAAGGATACGCTTTCTGAATCGGAGGTAGTGGAATCAGCCAAGAAGATTGTCAATCCTGCCTTAACAGATTGCTCTAAAGTTGGCTTGGCCCCATACTTTAAGAAGAATAAGCTGCCTGAAGTAAGCTTTTCTTTACCCTGTACTTGTAAACCGTCCTCTTTGAACCGTCTTTCACTTGCCTTTGCTTTTTCAATTAGGCTGATGACCCCTTCTGGAGAAGAAAGCCTCAGGAAAGAACTGTAAAGCAGACTCGCCGGAAAACTCCTGCAAACAAGAAGAGGAAAGCAGCCGTCGATGCCGGTTCTCCTTCTGAGGATGATGATCCGGATTCCGAGGTATGCCTTACTCCGGTTTAAGTCTCGCTTTCATGTACTTGTAATCATATCTAATGATACCTTTTCACAGGAACCGCTTGAAGGTGATAACCCGGCTGAGATTGAGGTAACCCTTATTTCTTCTGATTCCGAACCTCTTCCTCAAAAAAGCCGTCGGACAGTCAGAAAATATCAATTTTCTCATCCTTATGCTAAGTTGGATCCTAACTTTACTTTGAAGAAGCAACAGCACGAAGCTTTTCGCCGGACCACTCGCCACAGTGGCTTGGCGGTGGAGTCCTCTGGAATCTCATTAACTCCGGTTCGAAAGCGCCGTGCTGAGGTGATACTCTCTCCGACTCCTCTTCATCCCAAGGCCGGACTTATCCGAAAACCCCTTAAACCGTCTGATCCTGACTATCAGGAAACTCCGCTGTCTTCTTCCGACGAATCGACCGCTACACAGCTTCCTCCTTTGAAGACCGTTCCGGGGTAACTCTCTTCACCTCTTCCGGTTTATGACACCCCTCATTTCTCTTTATAATGCTAACTTATTTTGCCTGTTTTCCAGCAAACCGAAACCTAGCAAAAGGGCCAAGGCGAATAAACCTGTTGCTGATCCTTCTGCTGATGAACCGGTGATTGATCCGTCTACAGCTGTTCCTCCAGAAGGTACCCCTGCAGCTCCGGTTGAAGAACCTGTTCTTGAAACTCCTGTTACAGAAAACGTCCAAGATCCACCGAGTTCGGCTCGGGTTAATTCTCCTCAAGTTAACCCGGCATCTCCTGATCCGGCTCAAGTTGAAGTTATTCCTCCCAATGTACCCACTTCTCCTGATGTTGTGGTTACTGGTACTGCTTATGTCGTTCCAGCTGAACCCACCGTTTTAGCAAAACATACAGCTAAAGCGGAAAAGATAACTCAGGAAAAAG
Organism: Secale cereale; assembly: GCA_902687465.1. Lineage (NCBI taxonomy): Eukaryota > Viridiplantae > Streptophyta > Magnoliopsida > Poales > Poaceae > Secale > Secale cereale. Next base: position 763,212,624 of record LR738712.1, read on the forward strand.
GGAAATGGAGTACTGATATATCCAGTCTTTCTAGTATGAGTGCTCAAGATATCTATTCCGGATATTTAAACCGGCTCCACAGCAGCCGGGATTATGAAGCCAGCCTGGTGAACCTGATGAGAGAAAAATATGAAGTAAGTTTCCTCTTCTGACTTTGCTTTTTTGACGCATCTTTATCTCATAGCAGCCCCCAAGTTCCGGTTTAGCTGCTTTACTGAAGGTGATCCGGAACTTTGTAGTTTGAACTGCTGATCCATACATTAGCCCCCAAGTATCAGGTAGATAACTTGGTTATGTAGTTGATACTTGTAATTTCAAATTGTCTTTGGTGCATTGCTTCAACTGCCATTAGCCCCCAAGTGTCAAGTAGACAACTTGGTTGTGTGCTTGAGACTTGTACTTTCAAATTGTCTTTGCTGTATTACTTCAACTGCCATTAGCCCCCAAGTGTCAAGTAGACAACTTGGTTGTGTGCTTGAGACTTGTAATTTCTAACCTTGCTTTTGAACTTTGTCTGCAGGCTGAGCTGAACCGGAATGCTCTGGAGATCAATGAACTTCGAAGCCGGCTTACGGAGACTGAGTCAGCCACTTCAAAGGCTAAGAAAGAACTTCAAGTGAGTTTAAAGACTGCTGAAGACTTGAAGAGGTTCTTTGACGAGGAGCGGACTACTTTTGAAGTCCAGAAAAAAGATCTTGAGAAACGTGTTCAGGATGCCGAAGGAGCACTTAACCCGGTTACTGAAGAGTTGACCGGGTTAAAGCGCCAAATTGACTTGATGACTTCTGCTATTTTTGGTAAGCATAATCTGAACTCCTGCCTTTATCTTTGTAACCTGTGACCTGCACCGGTTTAACTTTCATTGTTGTATGTAGGACGCCGTGTCTCTCATCTTGGGGATGACTTACGGAAGAAACTCAAGGCCTGCTATACCTTGGTCGAACAGTTGTACTCTGGAACGCAAAGGATTATCAGTGCCACTTCCTTCGGTAAACCGGCTCCTTCAACTATCAAAGATACTTTGAATAGTTTGTCCATTCTGCCGGCTCGTCTTGAAGAGGTTAAGAAATTGGCTGCTCGAGGAGGTGCTCTTCTGGCCCTTACGAGGGCTAAAGCTTGGGTCCCGGACATTGATCCGGAGGAGGTGTTAACCGGATTTCCTGATACCAAGGAGGACGGTTCAACGTTTAATGAAAAGGATCTTTATGCTCTGACAAAGGAGATGCGTCCCCTCGCCAGCAAGATTGCGGTGGAGTCTGACTTGTCTCGATATCATCCATCATATAACCTGCAGAACGAGCGGGTGGAGCGACCGGTTTACGATATTGTAAACTTAATTCCGCCGGTTCGTCCTCACACCTTTGCTCCTGATATTGATCCTGCTGAGCTTATCAACGATGAAGTATATTTCCGTGCCTTGGTAAAGATTGACTGGCGTGCACCGGATTTCCCACCGCTTCATGAGGAGGAAGACGTTCCGGAACAAGACGGTGGCCAACCATCTCAGCAAGGAGAAGCACAATCTTGAATGCTACTGTTGTAATCATGATTGTTATTCCGTCAAACAATGCTTCCAACTCTTTGGCTTTTTATGCCATGTAATAGGTTTAGCTGAAACTTAATGCGCTGTGATCCGACATTTGGTCTTCATGAAGTATTCGTTCGTTGACTTGTTGATTGATACGGATGCTTTGTTCTGTTCATAAAAATATCAAAAAACATGTCCTAGTGGCTTACCACTGGACGGATTAACTTGTTCTCTTGACACATCTAATAAGCATATCTTTTACAAACTAACTGCGATACCTGAGATGTATGTAGCCAATATACCTTAAACCGGTAAGGATGTTTAAAATCACCTTAATCGGTCTTCATCAATTCTAATAAACACCTGAAACTCTTCGGTTCATCTTGTCGATAAATCTTTCTCATCTTGGTTCAGAAAACTTGTAACTTGTACCTGATACTCCATCCGGGCTTGAATGAACACCAGGCTTGGTCATAACTGATCGTGTACTGCCAACCTGTTGGCTCATCATGAAGTCGATCCGGGTTATGATGAACGCCGGTTTAATTCTCGCTGGTGTTCATGACCCAGACTTATAACATTATAGATAGGTGGTCAACTTCTGGAGCTGTTCCACTCGGTTTAAAAGGTTATGGAACACAAAAAACATCAAGAAACACACAATTCTTGTAAATCAGACCATGTAGTCGAGGCTTTTTCAAAGAGCTGCCAGGCTCAAAAAACAAGGTTCAGCCAATCAATGGGATGTGGGCAAACCTACTGTCCCAAGGAGCCTAGCCAAACACTGAACGTGAGCGTATCGACTGTTCAGAGGGCCGATAGAACCGCAAATAAAAACCGAGCCAATCATTGGGACGTGGGCAAACCGGACTTTCCCAAGGGGCCTAGCCAATCACTGAACATGAGCGTATCGACTGTTCAGAGGGCCGATATAATTGTAAACATAGCCAATCATTGGGACGTGGGCAAACCGGACTGTCCCAA
>LR738712.1:763215145-763297538 GCA_902687465.1 Secale cereale
GAGCGTATCGACTGTTCAGGGGGCCCAAAGAATCATAAACATAGCCAATCAATGGGACGTGGGCAAACCGGACTGTCCCAAGGGGCCGGGCCATCCCTGAACGTGAGCGTATCGACTGTTCAGGGGGCCGAAGGAATCATAAACATAGCCAATCAATGGGACGTGGGCAAACCGGACTGTCCCAAGGGGCCGGGCCATCCCTGAACGTGAGCGTATCGACTGTTCAGGGGGCCGAAGGAATCATAAACATAGCCAATCAATGGGACGTGGGCAAACCGGACTGTCCCAAGGGGCCTCTAAAGTTCCTCCTGACTCTGCAGGTTTTTCTTTTTATGGGGTTTTTCTCTTCTTGAACCGGATATAATCTCTTGTTCCCGAGAGTTCTACCGCTCCTTCACATATCCTGCAAAGATTAGTTTCTAAAACCGGCCAACATTGAAATATGATACTTGATAACAAACTGATATGGTTATTTGCCGCAAAATTTGTGTGTATGGAGAAAGGGCTGAGCCCCGATTTACCGAGGGTGCCGGTTTATTCATTATTCATAATATATACATAGGATACATTGGAGCACATAGCTCAAGTGTAGTACGGCCGTAAATGGGCGATGTTCCACGGCCTCTTCGTCTCCTCTTCTGATGTCCGTGAATCCTTGTGTTCTCGAATGTCCACCAAGTAATATGAACCGTTGTGTAAATTCTTGCTGACCAAAAAGGGCCCTTCCCATGGCGGGGATAGCTTGTGCATATCTGTTTGATCTTGGATAAGCCGAAGTACCAAGTCACCCTCCTGGAATGTCCTGGTTCTAATCCGGCGGCTATGATATCTGCGCAGATCTTGCTGATAAATCGCCGACCGTGCTGCAGCTATATCACGCTCTTCATCCAACCGATCTAAACCGTCTTGTCTTGACTCCTCATTAGCAGCTTCCACATAGGCCGCTACCCTTGGTGAATCATGGCGTATGTCACTTGGAAGAACTGCTTCTGCGCCGTAAACCATGAAGAAAGGTGTATAACCTGTAGACCGGTTTGGTGTAGTGTTAATACTCCAAAGGACAGACGGTAATTCTTCAACCCAACACCCTGGGGTTCTCTGCAAAGGTGTCATAAGCCGGGGTTTGATTCCTCGCAAAATCTCCTGATTTGCCCTTTCTGCCTGACCATTGGATTGGGGGTGAGCCACAGAAGACACGTCCAAACGAATATGCTCTCGTTGACAGAATTCTTCCATCTCACCCTGAGATAAATTGGTGCCATTATCTGTGATGATGCTGTGTGGAAAACCAAACCGGAATATTACTTTTTTGATGAATTTGACCGCTGTTGCCGCATCACATTTGCTTATAGGCTCCGCTTCAACCCACTTCGTAAACTTGTCTACTGCTACTAGTAGATGAGTTTTCTGATCTTGGGATCGCTTGAAAGGGCCAACCATGTCAAGCCCCCAAGTTGCAAAAGGCCAAGTTATTGGTATCATCCGGAGTTCCTGTGCCGGAACAAGGGCACGTCTTGAGAACTTCTGACAAGCGTCACACTTGCGGACCAGGTCTGTCGCATCTGCATGCGCGGTTAACCAATAAAAGCCATGTCGGAAAGCTTTAGCCACTAAAGATTTTGATCCGGCATGATGACCACAATCCCCTTCATGAATCTCTCTTAGAATCTCACAACCTTCCTCAGCTGAAACACATCGTTGAAATACTCCAGAAGTGCTACGATGGTGCAGCTCTCCGTTGGCAATTGTCATAGACTTGGAACGCCGGATTATCTGCCATGCTTCGTCTTCGTCGTCTGGCAACTCTCCTCGGCTTAAGTACGCCAAATAGGGTAACGTCCAATCCGGAATAATATGGAGTGCTGCAACTAATTGTGCCTCCGGGTCCGGAATAGCTATGTCATTCTCCGAAGGTACTTGAACCGAAGGACTGTGCAGTTCATCCAAAAAGGTGTTTGGTGGTACCGGTTTACGTTGCGACCCTAGCCGGCTTAAAGCGTCGGCCGCTTCGTTCTTCCGCCGGTCTATATGATCTACCTGATACCCCTTCAAGTATCCTGCGACCGCTTCAACCTCTCGCCGATAAGCCGCCATGAGGGGATCCCTTGAATCCCACTTGCCCGAAACTTGTTGTGCCACTAAGTCTGAATCGCCCAGGCACTTAACCCGGATCAAATTCATCTCCTTTGCCAATCGCAAACCATGAAGCAATGCTTCATATTCTGCTGCATTATTAGTACAAGGAAATAATAACCGGAGGACATAACAAAATTTATCACCTCTGGGGGAAGTTAAGACAACTCCAGCCCCCGAGCCCTCCAACTGCTTTGAACCGTCGAAGTGAATCGTCCAATAAGTAAGATCCGGCTTCTCCTCAGGAGTCTGCAACTCCGTCCAGTCATTGATGAAATCGACCAATGCCTGAGATTTTATTGCGGTACGCGGTACATACTTCAACTCATGCGGACTGAGCTCAATAGCCCACTTGGCTACCCTGCCCGTAGCTTCCCTATTCTGGATTATGTCCCCCAACGGAGCTGAACTAACCACAGTTATTGGATGCCCTTGGAAATAATGCTTCAGTTTCCGGTTTGCCATGAACACCCCATATACCAACTTCTGCCAATGAGGGTACCTTTGCTTAGACTCGATGAGTACTTCACTCACATAATAAACCGGGCGCTGAACCGGATGTTCCTTCCCTGCTTCCTTGCGCTCAACCACAATCGCAACGCTGACTGCCCGTGTATTCGCAGCAACATATAACAGCAAAGGCTCCTTATCAATGGGAGCAGCTAAAACCGGCGGTTTTGCTAGTTGCTGTTTCAGATTCTCAAACGCTGTATTTGCCTCATCACTCCAAATGAACCGGTCCGTTTTCTTCAACATTTGATAAAGTGGGATCGCCTTTTCTCCCAAGCGACTGATAAACCGGCTTAGCGCCGTGATCCGGCCAGCTATGCGTTGAACATCATTGATGCAAGCCAGTTTTGTCAAAGATGTGATGGCCTTGATCTTCTCCGGGTTGGCCTCTATTCCCCTGTTTGAGACCAGGAATCCCAGAAGCTTACCAGCCGGAACACCAAAAGCACATTTCTCCGGATTAAGCATCATCCTGTAAGCTCGAAGATTATCAAAGGTTTCTTTGAGGTCTTCTATCATTGTTCTTTCCTCTTTTGATTTGACCACGATGTCATCCACATAAGCATGCACGTTCCTTCCTATCTGCCCTTTCAAACAATTCTGAACGCAACGCTGATAAGTTGCCTGTGCACACTTGAGCCCAAAGGGCATAGATACATAGCAAAAAGCACCAAAAGGAGTTATGAAGGCTGTCTTCTCTTGATCTTCAACTGCCATCTTGATCTGGTGATAACCTGAATACGCATCCAGAAAACTCAGCCGCTCACACCCTGCTGTGGCATCGATAATCTGATCAATGCGAGGTAGAGCAAAAGGATCAGTTGGGCAAGCTTTATTGAGGTCTGTGTAGTCCACACACATCCTCCACTTCCCATTCTTCTTTAGAACCAGAACCGGATTAGCCAACCATTCCGGATGAAAGACTTCCACTATGAACCCTACTGCCAAAAGTCTGGCCACTTCTTCTCCTATAGCCTTGCGCCTCTCTTCATTAAAGCGGCGCAGATACTGTTTTACCGGTTTAAATTTTGGATCAATGTTCAACTTGTGCTCAGCGAGTTCCCTCGGTATACCTGGCATGTCAGAAGGTTTCCATGCAAAGATATCCCGGTTCTCACGGATGAACTCGATGAGCGCGCTTTCCTATTTGGGATCAAGGTTAGCACTGATGGTAAATTGCTTAGACGAGTCTCCAGGCACAAAATTAACCTGCTTAGTCTCTTCCGCTGACTTGAACTTCAATGCCGGATCATGCTCGGTAGTTGGTTTCTTCAGTGGAGTCATATCTGCCGGATCAACATTATCTTTATAAAATTTTAATTCTTCCGTGGCACATACTGCTTCTGCATAAGCTGCATCACCTTCCTCGCATTCCACCGCTATCTTTCGACTGCCATGAACCGTGATCGTGCCCTTATGACCAGGCATCTTAAGCTGCAAGTAAACATAACATGGCCTAGCCATAAATTTAGCATAAACCGTCCTTCCAAACAGAGCATGATACGGACTTTTAATTTTGACAACTTCAAAAGTGACCATCTCCGATCTGGAATCATGCTCATCTCCAAAGGTAACTTCTAAGTCAATCTTACCAACTGGATAAGGTGACTTACCTGGGACCACCCCGTGAAACACTGTGTTTGACGTTCTTAACTTTTTATCTGTCAGACCCATACGACGGAAAGTCTCGTAATACAGTATATTGATACTGCTACCCCCGTCCATGAGGACCTTAGTAAACTTGTATCCTCCCACCTGAGGTGCTACCACCAAGGCTAAGTGTCCCGGATTATCCACCCGTAAAGGGTGGTCCTCTCTGCTCCATACAATGGGCTGTTCCGACCATCGGAGAAATTGCGGTGTTGCCGGTTCCACTGCATTAACAGCCCGCTTTAACACTTTCTGGTCTCTCTTACATAAACTCGTGGTGAAAACATGATATTGACCGCTGCTCAACTCCTTCGGATTACTCTGGTATCCGGATTGCTGCTGTTGTTGCGGACGCTGTTGCTGCTGGTTTCCTTGGTTATTATAACTCCCTTGGCCCTGCTGCTGATTATTCTGACTGTTGTAACCACCTTGATGATGCGATTGATTTCCCTGACCATTGTAACCGCCTTGATGATGCGATTGATTTCCCTGACCATTGTAACCACCTTGATGATGCGATTGATTTCCCTGACCATTGTAGTTTCCTTGACTATTTTGGCCGCCTGGCCGGGATTGATAACCGCCGTTGTTCCCTTGATAACCGCCGTTGCCCCTATATCCTGATCCGGAGTTGTTCCCTTGATAACCCGGACCATAAAACCCGGGCCCTGAACCGCCGTTCGGGGGCCGGCTAGGAGGATTAAAACGGCCGTTCCCTGCTTTCATAAAGGACAGGCATTCTCTTATAGTGTGCCTTGCAATCCTCCCTCGTCCGCTATGCTTTAGACAGGGTTGATCCAAATCCTGCTCCCAACCCGGGTTTCCTCCGCTGGTTTGGAGAGTGGAACCCTGCTGATTAACCTGAAGACCGCCTTGAGCCTGTGTATTAGCAACAAAATCGGAGCTATTTTCTGCCTTCCGTTTGCCCAAAAAGCTTGAAGTAACTGGATTAACCGGCGCCGGTTTACCAGACTTGCTGGCCTTCCCTGTTTTATCTCCTTCTGACTCCGGATACTTGGTATTATCTGAGTCTCCGTACTTCACTAGGGCACTCATTAAAGTCCCCATGTCATTGCAGTCCCGTTTAAGCCGTCCGAGTTTTAATTTTAAAGATTCAAACTGGCAATTGTTCTCCAATGTTACAATTGCTGTGCTAGGGTTGATGCCATTTGAGGACTGCAAGATCTCTGCCACTCTGCGTACCCAAGCTGCTGTAGACTCCTGCTCTCCTTGCACACATGCTGCTAAATCTATCACCGACATCGGTTGCTTGCATGTATCCTTGAAGTTTTTGATGAATTGACTGCGCAGTTCCCCCCACGACCCAATAGAGTTTGGGGGCAGCGCCTTTAGCCAGGTCCGGGCCGTGCCCTCAAGCATCATAGTGAAATATTTGGCACAAGCCGACTCATCCACATCCAGCATCTCCATGGCCATCTCGTAACTCTCCACCCAAGCTTCGGGTGGTAAATCGGCTGTGTAGTTAGGCACCTTGCGAGGTCCTTTGAAATCCTTGGGCAACTTAACGCTCCGTAGGGCGGGGACAAGACATTGTATCCCAAAACCGCTCGCTGTAGCCCCTGTCCCTATAGTGGCTGTGTGAACCGGCGTCGACTGACGAATTTCCTCTCTGGCCTCTGATCTAGGCCGGTTTAGGTCCGGGGCTGGCATCTCCGCCCTTGCCGGATTATCCTGCCTGTGCTGATGTCTCCTGCGCTCACTGCTAGACACTTCTGGCTCCTCCCAATGTCTAGAATAACTTCGGTTGGGACGTGGTGTTGAATGTAACCTTTCCCTGGTATGAGAGTACGCTTGCTGCTGTACTAATGCCATATTAAGCAGCTTCTGGGCCCTGCGCGCCTCTATCGCCACCGGGGACGTTTCTTCCACGGGTAAAGCGGCCAACCGTGCCGCCGCTGCAGCAATATTATCCAAAGGGTTTGAATAGTGTCCTGGAGGGACAGGAACATAAGGCGCCGATGTAATCCGACGCTCCCGTTCTGCGGTGGGCTGCTGAACCGGCTCATCCCGAGCCGGTGGGCTTCTCCGGTTTAGGGCCGGATTATTACTGGCCCCAGCCCCAGGTGTTTTGAACAAATTCGTAGATTCGTAACCCGGCGGTAGGCGGGATCGATACTTTCGCCCCCTTACTCCTTCCACAGAAGCCTGCTCCATCCTCAAATGAAAAGCTTGATCATCCAACTCTGCTTGTCTTATGGCTAACATCTCTCCTTCTGCCTTTAAATCCTCCTTTAACTGATCGATCCGGGCTTTCAACTGAAGAAGCGCTGCATCATGTTGCGCCTTGTCTGCTGGAGCTACGACCTCCACTGCCTTAGCTGTGAACTCCTCGATCAAGGTGGATAGAACTTCAGTAAGGGAGGGATTTGAACCGCTTCCCCCTGCACCAGCCTCTGCTGTTGTTCCGTTCGTCGGGGGTTGTGAACCGGCCATGAAGACCGCCACCCGGTTTGGCGGGCCAAAGGGGTCCGGAATACTGTTTCCATCGGACTCGCCCTCAGACCGGCCGTCCCGCAACTGATACAGAGATTCAATTTCTCCGGATGAAGACTCGTCATCTGAGTAGACGACGGTTGCACCATCAGATTCCGATCCGTCCTCGGCTTGGCCTCCGTGAATTGCTCCAACGAACACATGCTTCATGGCAGGCTGAATCCGGGCCGATCTCGCACGCTGAGCCGGCTCGACGATGTTGGGGAGGGTGTCCGGCTCAGGTCCCGGTTCACCAATTTTGCCAATGAAGACTTGGATGCTGCCGAAGGGGACCCGGTATCCGTATTCGATCGAATCGGCCTCCGGTCCCCAACCCGCGTCGTCGATGTAGATCCGGCCACGATGACTCTTGGTCATCCGGCCGACTGCGTAACCCTTTAACCCTTCGAAGCCGCCTTTCAAGAACTCGAAACCATCGTGCGCAGGCCCCACGGTGGGCGCCAACTGTCGTGGAATTAACACGGCAGATGTCCGGTTTAGCGGACTTGATGATGGAACCATCGCACGGGTTAGCTTGAAAGGATTCATGGCACACAAAGGACACAAAGGATTTATACTAGTTCGGCCCCTTCGGAGAAGGTAAAAGCCTACGTCTAGTTGGTTGATATTGCTTGGGCGTCGGTTTACAGGGAGCGGATTCGCTTTGCCTGCGTCTCGACGGGTTGATTGTTGCTTGTCCTTGAACCGTCGCCGGGTCGTCCCTCTATATAGAGGTGACGCCTGGTCCGGTTTACAGAGTCCCGAGGCCGGCTCATAATCGTGTCCGCCTCGGTCTCTGTCTTTTCTTTCCTTTCTCTCAAGTTACATCTCTTGGCGGTTTACAAACCGTACTTCTATACATGGGCCTTGAAATCTCATGGGCCGTAGTCTCTACTAAAATATTAAAACCAAGCACAATATAACTAAGCCGGTTTACAATATCCGGTTTATACCTACTAACCATATCCCTGACAGATGGTGTCCACGGCTGCATGCCTGGACGATAGGGCTGCGTGGCGTGGACACGGTTTCAGATTATTTCTCTGCCTGGTCAGGCAACGCCGGATTTTTTTTTTTTTGAGGGTAACTAGGGATTTTATTCATTGATCAAAACATCTGGAATACAAATGATATTTGGGGTGATCCCTAGCCACAAGTGGTGACCTTCCGGAAGCGACGAAGCTGCCTTTGCCAAAGCATGAGCTTCATAGTTCGCTTCCCTAACCTCAAAACGAAAAGTAACTTTAACAAAGTCTTTAACTCTATCTCTAATCTCATCTAGAATCATAGAATAAGATGATTGCGCACCCTGGTTGATATCCGTAACAACCTGCATACAGTCTGAAGCTATTATCACATGTGGTATGTTGAGGTCCTTTGCAAGAGCAAGAGCTTCATTGCAAGCACAGGCTTCCAAACTTGGCGCATCAATTAGACCCTTAAAGATCATGGCCGAGGCTCCCAAAAATTTACCATCCTTGTCTCTGCAAACAACAGCAGCAGTGCCCATACCTCCATCACGTGAGATACCTCCATCAACATTGATTTTTGCCGCGCCTTCACCCGGGGCGATCCACCTCTGAACACGCGCCTGGCCAGTGCCTCTTAATGGCTGTGTAGTCCTGACAGAAGCGATCTCCAGGTCCTCCAGGTACCTATTGATAGAACACATGGTTGACAAGGGGCTCTGAAACTCATCATCATGTATAGCTCGCCTCCTCGCCCACCAGATCGACCACATTGTAGTTAGTACTCTCGCAAGGTCTTGTTGATTCAGAGTTTCAAAGAGCCAAAACAGCAAGAGCCGGGCGTCATCAACCGTGTTGGATAGCAAAAGCTCGAGCACTTCTTCATCCCCTAGTGCCCAGACGCACCGTGCCATGCGGCAGTCGAAGAGTGAATGTCGCCAGGAATGTTCAGCTGAGTTGCATATAGAGCAGGCCGGCGAGGTTGCCATCTTCCTCTCATGTCTGACTGTTCCCGTTGGCAGTGACATGTGTGACAGGCGCCATACAAAAACTCTCACCTTCGATGGGATTTTGACCTTCCACAGTTGTGACCAAGAATGCCTCTCAGCCGCCACATTTGACATGCCCGTTCTGTGCTCAAGCCAATCTTCTCGCTGCTCCCTAATACCACTTAGCATTTTGTAAGCTGACCGGACCGTAAAGACACCTCTCCTGTCATAGTGCCAAGCCCAGAAATCATGCTGTACTCTGGAACCGAGTGGTATGTTCAAGATAACATCCACATCTGGGCATACAAAATGCTCCTCGGGAATATCTTCCTTCCAACACCTAGTCACAAGTTCGATCAGTTCCGAGACTCATTGTGGAGGGCTTGCGGAAATGGCACATAAAGGTCGCAACTTGAAGTCTCGGGGTAGCCAGTTGTCTTGCCAAATATGGGTTGTGGAGCCTGATCCAATTCTCTTAATTATCCCTAGTGCTAGCACATCGCGGCCCTCCAAGAGCGAGCGCCACACCTGAGACGGACGGGCACCCAGGTTGGCATCCAAAATGTCAGTTTGTGGATAATATCGCGCTTTTAGGACCCGTGCACTGAGAGAGGATGGATCCTGCAGTAACCGCCAAACTTGCCGAGCAAGCAACGCAAGATTGAAAAGCTCCACATCTCGAAAGCCCATACCACCCATGAACTTTGGCTTGCACATCGTTCTCCATGAAACCCTGGCTGGCTTTCTCTGGCCTTGCTTACTGCCCCACCAGAAATTTCGAAGGAGACCATTGATATGTTCGCATAAACCCCGCGGCAACTTAAAACAAGCCATAGAGTATGTCTGTCGGGGGAAACTGTCCTCCCACGAGCACCTATGGGACCGGAGCCCCTTCTACGTTGCGGTGAGGGAGCGGAGGGAGCACGAAGAGCAGATCGAGGGGCACACGCGGGCAGTTTACCCAGGTTCGGGCCGCGCGGACGCGTAAAACCCTACTCCTGCTTAGGTTGTATTGAGTTCTTGAGCTCGGGAGCTTGGAGAGCTAGCTACACCGAGTGAAAGAGGTCGTCTAGGTTCCGAACCCCCTCTACGTTGTGCATGGGCCTCCTTTTATAGCTCAAAGGGGTCACCGACAGGTGTCAACGTAGAGGAGGGTAAAAGCGTAACTTTGGTGGTAGTTGTAACAGTGCGGGAATAGTGCGTGAACAGTGGATGAACAGTGGTCTTCACCTAACTTTGACAGTGGGGGACAAGGGCATTAAATGCCCGTCGCCGTCGACCCCAAAAGTGTCCGTCCATGCTTCTCCGTTCGCCACGGCGGTAGCCTCGTCACCATGGCTTGCCACCGTGTGCCCCAGGCTGCACAGCCATCCGCCACGTGCCCCTGGAAGGGTCCCAGGGTGACGCGTGGACCGATGAGCTGGAGCGCGGGCACACAGCATAGGTTTCCCCGGCAAGCACCTTGTCGGGGTCTTGATCTTGCCGGGCCCGTAAGCTTGCCGCTTCCCGGGCCCTGCCGGGGCGCATGATGCGCCGAGGCATCTCTTGAGGCATGTGTTTCTTGGTCCTCCTGGCAAGCTCCTCTTGCCAGGGTCTTGTGTTAAAGTGATAACCTTGAGCCTGGTACGGCCTTCCCGGCAAGCTCCACTTGCCGGGGTCTTGATCTTCTGACTTGTATACTTTGTTCTTGAATGGCTTCATAAGGACCGGAAAGGTACTTGGCGAGCACGTGGTAAACCCTGCCGCGGGAAGCTGCTACTGCCCGTGCACAAGTTGGGGTACTAAGTTACCCCTATCTTAGTACACCGACAGGAGCCCCCGGGCCTGGGCCACACACGGTGCCGAGCGCTGTTGGGCCAGGCCCAAGACAGTGCACGGGCACACGCGGCCCACGGCACGCCGTATCTCCTTCCGTATCCGCCGCATCCCTCCCTAACGGCACGCGTCGATTGCGGCGTCGTGGGAGAGATCGTGGCCTTGTTCTTTAATGGGAAATGCGGAACGTCCCCCACTTCCCCCTTAAAAGCAGAGGAAGCAGGGGCATTTCCCCTCCTTCGTCTTCATTGCGCCTTTCTTCTCCAGAAACCCCCGCTGCTCCTTGCCTCCGCCCCTCCTCCGCCGTCTTCCGCATCCGTGGCGCCGTCGAGCTCCTCGCTTCTTCCCTCGCCGCCTCCGCCATGGCTCCGAAGAGCGACAAGGCGAAGAGCGACAAGGCCAAGAACGACAAGGCCAAGAAGGAGAAATCCGAGCAGGCAGCGAAGCTGGCCGCCCTGCGGAAGAGGTCCGTGGTCTTTGCGCCGAGGCTTGGCGCGAGGGAGCTGCGGAACAAATATTATCTGTTCTGGGCGAGGGAGACCAAGGCCCATCCCCGCACCAGAGTCTTCCCCGCCGTCGCCAAAGATATGTTCCCCGGCGGGTATTTCTTCTTCGCTGCATTCTTCTACTGTGGACTGTGCCCTCCGTATTCGGAGTTCTTTTGCGATATCATGAACACATATGGCCTCCACCTCCTAGATTTCTCTCCCAACGCCATCCTTACGATGGCCGTTTTCGTACATCTGTGCGAAAACTATGTTGGGATCCATCCCAATGTAGCTCTTTTCCGCCATTTCTTCATGCCTAGGGTAGAGGCTGGCGCTCCCCTCTCCGGCGGCATCTCCTGGATCTTCAGGCTGAACAAGAAGGATTCGTACCTGAAGGGAGAGCTCCGCGGCAAGTGGGAAGAATGGAGAGCCGATTGGTGCTGGGTGGTGGAGGATAAGCCGGAGCCCTTCACTGCGCCGCGCACGACTGCAATAGTGCGCGGCAGGGATTGGAGTGAATTGGCCCCGGAGGAAAACAAGCTTAGCATCGCCCTCATCAGGATTATTCGTCTCCGGGTCGCCAAACTAACCATCGGAGAGGTTGGGGCAGATTTCCTCCGCCGCTGCATTGCCCCTTTACAAGAAAGGAAAAGGCCCGCCTGGGAATTCGGCAACGCGGCGGATATCATGAGGCTGCGCCCTGGATTGAACTACAATTTCACTGCCTTGGAGTTGAAGGGGATGGTCCGGGAGCTCTTCAAGCATGACCCGGCCCACCCGGAATGGTTTAGACCTCCCCGGGGAGTGGTACCGCTGTGCAACAGCACTGCCCGGGATTCCTTGCGCGCGATGATGCCTGCGTGCGACTCCCATGGCGTCATCCCCACCTGGATAGAGCCTCCGCCGGATACCGTGCTGAGCTTTTTCGACAACTTGGTCGAGACGCCCAAGAACGCCGAGGAGAACAAGGGCCTCACCCGGGCCACTACGGCAAGGGATATAGCCTACATCGCTACCAGGATGGAGGAGGCCGCCGCAGCTGCGGCGGCGGGTGACTTTGGTTACACCGTGGACGATGCTGAGGCCGCGGACGCAGTGAGCCAAGCAGAGGAGGCGGAAATCCTCAAGTTGCTTAAGCTTCCGCCCGAGGAGTTTGCCGGGGTGCCATCTCTGAAGTTTGCCGGGACGAGTGAAGTTGCCGGAGGGAGCGAGGTTGCCGGAGGAAGCGAGGTCGCCGGACATGGCGCTGAGTCCAGCGGGCCTGCCGAGGAGGAGGAGGGCGCCGAGGCTGATGAAGACTCTGGTGGATCCCTAAATCTTGATGACGACGCCTCCTCGTCCTCAGAGAACTCCCCGCCTCCGGCAAGTCCTAAGCAGCAACCGAGGAAGCGCCTCCGCAAGGCAGCTGAGACGGCGAGGCCGCAGGCGCCCCGACAGCAGCCAGTGCGCCGTGCGTCGCGCGCCGCCAGGACGAGCGAAGCCGTCGAGGGGGCGCCTCGCGCTCAAGCGCCAAGCGGAGGAGGATCTTCCCGAAGCGCAACGGGTGCTCCATCTGCCCCTCGGTCCTCGGCGGCGATGGGGGTTGGGTCTTCGCAGCCTACAACCCCGGAGACCGCCAAGCGACCGAGGGAGCCTTCCCCTTCAGCTCCTCGCGCGGGAGCGAACCAGGCGGAGTTTGACTTCTCTGCCCTCAGCTCCGACGACGAGGAAGATGAGTAAGTGCTTGTACTTCTTTAGTCTCTTTGATTTTGTCTTGATTTTCCTTGTTGTTCTGATCTTGTTTCTGTTTTGCTCTCAGGACCCTGACCCAGCGGATGGCGAAGAGAGCCAAGATCCCTGTGGTCGAGGTTGAAGACGACTCGCCCGTCGCGGCGACTGGGGACGCGCCAGCGGCAAGTTTGCCGGATCAACCTGCCGCTCCGAGGAGCAGCCCCCAGCGCAGCCCCCAGCGTAAGTCTGGTACTTGTCTTTCTGCTTGGCGGGCGCGCTTGAGGTTATCTCTTGTACTGATACTTTGTTGTTTTGTTTGTCTTGTGCAGAAGTGGAGCCGCAGCCGCAGGAGCAACCGGAGGTCACCCCCGAAGAGCTGCCTGTTCCACCCTCCCCGCCAAGGGTGAATTCCCCGGCGAGGGAGAACGCTCCGCCAAGGATGGGCACCCCGCCAAGGGCGGGCACCCCGCCAAGGGTGAGCAGCCCGACAAGGGTGAGCACCCCGCCAAGGGAGGGCGAGGGCGGCCCTCCGCCAGCAGGGGCCACCACTCCGCCGCCAAGGGTGGATTCCCCGGCGAGGGAGCCTGTCGTCGAAGAAGTCCGAGAAGGTAAGTCCTTGTAGCTTTTCCTTTTTGAACTTGTCTTTTTGGATATTTGCTTGACTTTTTCTTTTCTTTTTCTTCTGCTAGATCCTCCTGCCCCAGAGCGGATGGAGACGGAGGCCACCGTTGAGGAGGAGGTGCACGGCGACGGCGGCAACGCCACTGCCGCTGAGGGCATGGCTGGAGCCGACGAGTCTACCGCAGAAGAGACCGCCCCGCCCGCAGACGCCGCGGCTGGGGAAGGGACCGGCGACCACACTGCTGGCCCGGAGGCAGCAGGAGCGTCAAGCGCTGCACCGGCCGCCGACCCTTCCGCCTCCACGGCCGAGCAGGGCGTCTACCTGGAGGCCCCCAACGGGGTTTTCATACAAGTCCCGTGGGCGTCCTCGTCTCGAGCCCCCGTGGAGGGAGAGACCTTTGACGGAGAGGTCCTCGCCTCCGCGGGGTTGAAGGTTGTTGAAGCGCCCGGCGGTGGCGACGAGCCCGAAGAGGAGAAGCTCCTTCGCCGGCTCCTGGCCCTGTACCGGGCCCGGCAAGCGAAGCTGGAGTCTCGGGAAGCTCTCACCACCAAGGCTGGAGCTGACTTGGAGAAGCGCGCCGCGGAGCTCCGCGCCGCCAACCAGGCGGCCCTCCGCAACTTGGCGGAGGAGCGTGAAGGGCTTGCCGAGGAGCAGCAAGCATTCCTCCTTGAGAAGGCTGAGGCCGAGGAGCAGCAGCGATTGGTTGGCGAAGAGCTGTCCCGGCGAGAAGGAGCACTCAACCAGCGGAAGGTCGACCTCGACGCCCACGAGGACGACCTCACCGCCCGGGAGCAGGCCATTGGCGGAGCCCTGAAGGAGGCGAAGGCCGCCGCGGCCACCGCGGAGACCGCCAAGAAGGACCTTGAGGCCAAGGTGGAGCAGCTGGAGCGGTACCTGAAGGCGAGCGCGGACAGAATCACCGCGCTCAATGTGGAGCGGGAAAAAGACGCCCACACCAACTCTGATCTGCAGGTACGTCTCTCCAAGAAGGGCGACGAGCTTACTGCCGCCAAGGATTCCATTGCTGACTTAGAGTTGAAGGTCTCCACTCTGACTGATTCGCTCGACGCCGCCCGGGACCGCGAGACGAAGCTGAAAGACGAGCTCCGCAAGGAACGAGGCCTGGTGGAGAGCGCCGCCGTCTCGGCAAACAACTTCAGCCGGGCGGTGGAGCAGTGGACTGACGATCTGGTCACCTCCGCTGTCAATATTGACAAGGAGATGGTGGCGCTCAGGGCGGAGCATCTCTCGTACTCCCCGGACGAGAATCTCCCCCACAGCGCCAAGTTAAGTCTGTTCTTCAGGGGAATAGCGCCGGCGCTCGCGCGGTTGCAGGAGAAGATCCCCGTGCAGCTGGTCGACGAGGCGCGTCGGCTCTGCATGGGCACCTTGGAGCGTGTCTTGACGAAGATCGTCTACCGCAACCCCGGCATCAACCTTGTCAACGTCCTCCGCACCTTGCCGGCCGAAGCTGATCAGGAGGCGTTGAAGGCGCAGGTCGCCCACATCGTCGCCAAGGTGAACAAGATCACAAGGCGTGAAGGTGACCGCGTAGATTAGATTTCTTTCTTTCTGTTTCCCTTGCCGCTGCAAGGCATGTTGTGGACAAGAATCTATTAGTATTACGGCAAGCTATCTTTGTAATATACAATCCTATTTTGATCAATCAATGTTGTGTTATCTCCCTTGCTTTTGGTCCTCCACTTTGTATGCTTTCTACCTTACGCTTTCAGGGGACTTGCCGGCAAGGGGCCCTTGCCGCGAGCGCTGAGTGCTGGACTCCGAGCAGCCTGCTGGCAAAAGACCTTGTCGGCAAGTAACCTTGCCGCAGCTAGTCGCAGCACACTTAGCTTGCTGAGCGAACTCGAAAACGAAGTAAGGGCGCGACACTTGTCGCAGCTCACTTAAACCGTTGAGCGTGCTCGAAAACAAAGTAAGGGTGCGGCTAGCCATGGGTAGGTTCCTCCGCGCACAGGTTTTCCATACAAAGTGTGGTTGTTCAAGGAAGACAACTAAAATTTAAAAATTTGAATTACTCAAACTTTGGTAACTTAGCTTTCATAGTTTCGTTCGTTCCCCGGCAAAGCTTCTCTTTCTTGAACAGCACTTGGTTCATCCTCCACCTCCTTCCCCCCCCGCGGCAAACTTGTGCGCGAGGAATATTCCTTCTGCTTAAGAGGGAAAGAAAAAGAGGAGGGAAAACAAGTATAGGGCCTCTTGGCCTGCTAATGCTTACCGGGGATGTGCGTTGCACATGATGCCAAACAATGCATGCAAATAACAAAGAAAGGCACGGAAATGGCAAATAGTGCGAAGCACGAAAAGCTTTACTGATGCACGGGATCTGCGCCCGGCTTTGTACAAAGGTTTACGTGCAACAGCGGCAAGACTCGTACAAAAGGTGGTTGTCGGAGCGGATCACGGCAACCGCGCCTTATGGGTGAAACTTGCGAAGATGCTCTATGTTCCAGGAATTGCTCACCGGTAAGCCTTCTTCGGTCTCAAGGCGGACAGCGCCAGGCCTTGTGACTTGTCTCACCCGATAAGGGCCTTCCCACTTCGGCGTCAACTTGTTGGAATTCTTGGCGGACTGAGCACGCCGATGAACAAGGTCGCCTTCCTCGAGACTCCTGGCCTTAACCTTGCGGCTATGATAGCGGCGCAAGGCTTGCTGGTATCGAGCAGCTCGTACAGCAGCCTGGAGACGTTCCTCCTCGAGGAGCAATGCATCATCTTGTCGCAGTTGCTCTTGCTCGAGCTCATCATAAGCGAGCACTCGAGGAGATCCGTATACGAGTTCCGTGTGGAGAACTGCCTCTGCTCCATAAACAAGAGCAAAGGGTGTCTGTCCGGTGGCTCGACTTGGTGTCGTCCTGATTGACCAAAGAGCTGCCGGTAACTCCTCCATCCAGTTTCTTCCGCACTTGCGCAGCCTGTCGAAGGTTCTTGTCTTGAGCCCGCGCAGCACTTCAGCATTGGCCCTCTCCGCTTGACCATTGCTCCTCGGGTGAGCAACAGAAGCGAAGCAGACCTTGGCGCCAAGGTCCTGGACGTACTGCATGAAGGTGCGACTTGTGAACTGTGTGCCGTTGTCGGTGATGATCCGGTTAGGGATTCCGAAACGGCAAACAATCGCTCTGAAGAACCTGACTGCTGACTGTGCTGTCACCTTTCTCACTGGTTCCACTTCTGGCCACTTTGTGAACTTGTCGATTGCTACGTACAAGTACTCAAAGCCCCCGGCAGCGCGGGGAAAGGGGCCGAGGATATCGAGCCCCCAGACCGAGAAGGGCCAGGACAAAGGGATCGTCTGGAGAGCTTGAGCTGGCTGGTGAATTTGCTTGGCATGGAACTGGCACGCTTCACACTTGGTTACTTGTGCAGTTGCATCTTGGAGGGCTTCTTGCCAGAAGAACCCTTGCCGGAACGCCTTCCCGGCAAGTGCCCTTGCGCCAATGTGGTGGCCACATATGCCTCCATGTATCTCTGCCAACAGCTTCTGTCCATCTTCTCTGGAGATGCACTTCAACCTGACGCCGTTGAGCCTTCTTCTGTACAGTTCATTGTCAACGAACTAGTACATACTTGCCTGTCTGGTTATTTTCTCTATCTCTTCTGGCTCGTCGGGAAGTTCTCCAGTTTGCAGAAAACGGACGATCTGCTGCGCCCATGCCGGAGCCCGAGGCTCAACGGCAAGGACTAAAGGCATGAGGGCCGCTGCGGGAACCCCAGCTTCTACGGCAAGAACCTCCGGCTCTGCCGGAGCTGACGGTCCCCCGGCAAGCCTACCGGGGCAAGGCTTGTCAGGAACACTTGCTTCAACTGCACAGACCCTTGGATCTGCAGGAGCAAACTGTTCCTCAGCATTTTGACTGTTGATCTTGGGGACCTTGGCGGCGGTTTCGGGAAGATCCGCCGGCAAGTAGTCGCCGGAGACTAACTTTCTCTTCTTGTTCTGCCCAACTGATGGTGTAACGGATGGCTGAGTTAGCTTGAGCGGGAAGGTCCCTGGTTCCACAGGTAACTTCATCGCAGCACACTTTGAGAGGCCATCTGCAATATCGTTCTGAGCTCTTGGGACGTGCTCCATTTGCAGACCTTCAAAGTGCTCTTCAAGCTTCCTCACTTCATCGACATAAGCTTCCATCAAAGGGCTCTGATAACTCTTATTCACTTGTCGGACTACCAACTGTGAATCTCCCCGCACAATCAACTTCTTGATCCCAAGCTCGGTTGCGATTCTGAGGCCGGCAAGCAGACCTTCATACTCAGCAGTATTGTTTGTCGCTTGTTCTCTGGGAATGTGCATCTGGATGACATACTTGAGGTGCTCTCCGGTGGGCGCTATGAGCACCACGCCGGCACCGGCGCCTTGCAGCGAGAAAGCACCATCAAAGTACATCATCCATTCGCTGCTCGCTTCTTGTACGGGGACGCTTGTCTCTTGGACTTCTTCATCTGGTGTTGGGGTCCATTCCGCTATGAATTCTGCCAAAGCTCTGCTCTGTATGGTTGAAGTACTCTCAAACCTGAGACCAAAGCTTGACAGCTCCAGTGCCCACTCGACGATCCTTCCTGTTGCCTCTGGATTCTGCAATATCCTCTTCAACGGAAAGCGAGTGACCACTGTTATCTCGTGCGCTTGGAAGTAATGGCGCAGCTTTCTTGAGGCCATGAGGAGGCCAAAAAGCAACTTCTGCACCCCATAGTATCTTGATCTAGCCCCCTGCAAGAGGGAACTTACAAAATACACTGGGCGCTGCACCATCTTCTTCCGTACTTCTCCTTGTTCCTGCGCAGATTTGTCCTTGTCGGGGCCGGAGCTTGTCGGGGAAGCCCCCTGCTTGTCGCTGGATTCGCTTGCCGGAGGTGTGGGCTCTTCCTCTGCCTCCCTTTCCGCTACCAACGCAGCACTAACCACTTGATTGGTTGCTGCTAGGTACAGCAGCAACTTCTCTTGTGGCCTAGGTGCGACAAGTATCGGAGTATAGGACAGGTATCCTTTCAAGTCCTACAGCGCTGCCTCCGCTTCTGGAGTCCATTTCATAGGACCTGCCTTTTTCAAGATTTTGAAGAAAGGCAGGGCGCGTTCTGCAGACTTTGAAATGAACCTGCTGAGGGCAGCCACACAGCCAGCAAGTCTTCTTACGTCCTTGACTCGCTTTGGGGCTTCAATCTGCTCGATGGCTTTTATCTTGTCGGGATTGGCCTCAATCCCCCTCTGGGACACAAAGAACCCGAGAAGCTTGCCGGAGGGGACTCCGAAGACGCACTTCTCGGGGTTCAACTTGAGCTGGATCTTGCGCAGGTTCGCAAATGTTTCTTCCAAGTCTTGGATCAGGGTATCTTTGCTCTTGCTCTTGACCACTATATCATCCATGTAGGCTTCTACATTTATGTGGATCTGTGGCTCAAAAGCAGTGTGCACCACCCTTGCAAATATTGAGCCTGCATTCTTCAATCCAAAGGGCATGCGTATGAAGCAATATGTGCCACATGGAGTAATGAATGCAGTCTTCTCTTCATCTTCCTTGGCCATGAATATCTGGTGGTAACCTGAGTATGCATCAAGGAAGGAAAGCAGCTCACATCCGGCGGTGGAGTCAACAATCTGGTCAATACGCGGCAAGGGAAATGGATCCTTGGGACACGCTTTATTCACATCAGTGAAGTCTATACAAAGTCTCCACTTCCCGTTGGCCTTGCGCACGACAACTGGATTGGCCCACCACGTAGGATGGATCACGCCCCTAACTAGGCCTGCTGCTTCCAGCTTCTTTATCTCTTCGGCGATGAATTCTTGGCGCTCCACGGCTTGCTTTCTGACCTTCTGCTTGACGGGCCGCGCATGAGGACAAACAGCAAGCTTGTGCTCAATCACCTTCCTGGGAACGCCGGGGATGTCAGACGGTTGCCATGCAAACACATCGACATTCGCCCGCAGGAAGGCAACGAGCGCGCTTTCCTATTTGTCATCGAGTGTAGCACTGATGGTGAAGGTACCACCAGTGCCGTCCTCCTTGGCGGACACCTTCTTGGTTGCCAGTGGAGCTGCCATTCCTTTCTTACACTTGCCGGTGGAGCTCGATGGTGCGTCCTCGACGGCCGCGCAGCACTCCGAAGAGGTGCGTTTGCTGGAGTGGGCCCCAGAGCTCTTGCCGGACTTGGTCTTGTTCTTCCCCCAGGGAGCTTCAGCGGCAAGTGTGTTGCTTTCTGCTGCGGCTGCTGCATCCCGGTAGATCTTGTCGGCGCAGATAAGCGCGTCCTTCTTGTCGCCGGGGACAGAGATGACGCTTATCGGCCCCGGCATCTTGAGTACGTTGTAGGCATAGTGGGAAGCTGCCATGAACTTGGCGAGGGCAGGACGTCCAAGTATCCCATTGTATGGCAATGGGATATCGGCCACGTCGAAGGTTATCCTCTCCGTCCTGAAGTTGAGCTCCCCGCCAAAGGTCACTGGCAGAGTAATCTTCCCCTTCGGCTTGCTCCTTCCCGGGTTTATTCCTTGGAACGACCCGGTTTCTTCGAGCTCGCCGTCTGGGATCTGAAGTTTCTTGATCACAGCTGAGGAGATCAAGTTCAGGCCAGCCCCGCCGTCAACCAACATTTTGGTGACCTTGAGGTTGCGGATGGTTGGTGAGACCAACATCGGCAAGCACCCGACCGCCGTTGTGCGGTCAGGGTGATCCTCAAGATCAAAAATGATGGGCGTGCTGGACCACTTCAGCAGCCTGCGTGACTCGACGGGCGGCTCAGCTGCGTTTACTTCCCGCACAGACTGATTGAGTTGGCGGTGGGAAGTATGCAGAGAGGCGCCTCCGTCGACACACAGAACTTCTGTGGCCTTCTGGAACTCCTGCTCGCTGTTATCTCCTTCCTCCATGTCGTCGTCGTCCTCTTCCTCATCCTTGTCGCGGCCCCGGGGAGGTCTATCACCTTGCCGCTGCTTGGCCTTGCCGCGGCGTCCTCCCCGGCCATTGAATGGCCGCTTCTTGCTTGGCTCTCCTCCGCCTCCTTGGGCCTTCTCCTTGTTGCGACGCTCGTATTCAGCTTTCTGCTGCTCTACGAGGTACTCGACTCGCTTGCAGTTCTGTAGATCGTGGCCCTTGGTGCGGTGGATCTTGCAGTATTGCTTGTCGGAGCCGTCCTGCTTGTTGGCTGCCGCCACAGGGGCGGGTTCCTTGCCGGAACCGCCAGCCTGTGCCTTCTTGGCGGGAGCCTCCTTGCCGGACTGCTCGACAACCAGCACCTCCTTGTTCTTCTTCTTTCTGTTGTTCCGCCGTCGGCTCTTCCTTGCCGGGGCGGCATCCTCGCTGTCGCTTCCCCCTGCGCCAGCATCCTCTCCGGGGAGTCTCCTCCCCTCTTCGGCGCGCGCGCACTTGTCAGCCAGAGCGTAGAGCTCGCTGACGTCCCGAATCTTGGTCATGGCCATCTCTTCCCTCATGCGGCGGTTACGCACGTTCTGGTGGAACGCGCTGATAACCGCGGCAGGGTGGACGTCGGGAATGTTGTGTTGCACGCGGCTGAACCTCTGGATGTACTTGCGCAGGGATTCTCTCTCCTTCTGGGCCAAGATGTGGAGATCGCTCTCCTGGCCGTGGGGTTTGTGGCCGCCCGTGAAGGCGCCAACAAACTGGTGGCACAGATCCGCCCACGAAGAAATGGAGCTTTCCGGCAAGTGCATAAGCCAGGAGCGGACGTTAGGCTTAAGCACTAGCGGGAAGTAGTTGGCTAGTATCTTCTCGTCGCGTCCCCCGGCATCCTGCACCGCGATGGTGTAGATGCTGAGGAACTCCGAGGGGTGCGTCTTGCCGTCGTACTTCTCGGGTACGTCGGGCTTAAAATTCTTCATGCTGAGCCACTGGACTCGCCGCAGCTCACGGGTGAACGCAGGGCAACCCGCCGCGTACGGCAAGTCGCCTGGTTCACCGGGCGCGTACGTGTCGACAGCGGTCCCAGCGCGCTGATCCGATTGTCGCCGGGCTTCTCGTCGGCGCTCGATGCGCGTCCGAGCGTCTTCTTGCCGCCGGTCGTCGAGGACTTGGCGCTGGTCCCGACGAGCCCGCGGATCCGACGACGCCGTGGAGTCGTCGTCGACGTTAATCCGGCGGGGTGGCGTCTTCTGCTTCCGCGGCGGGGAGTGCACGGTGGTTGCACCCCCGGCGGTCTTGTCGCCATCGGCCTTCGTCTGGTCGACTTGCCGCGGCCGCGACGTCGCCGGCTGCTGCGGCGTGTCGTTGTTGGCGAAGGCGATGAGGCTCTGGATCATCGCCCTCCAGTCTTCGGCCTTGTCTGCCGCTGGAGGGAAATCGAGGAGCAGCTGTGCTCTTGCTAGAGCTTCTGCTGGAGAGGAGGGGAGCGGCGGCGAGCGGTGCGAGGAGCGAGATATGCTCGGACTCCTAACAGGGTTAGAAGGAGTAGTTTCTCGCCCCGGCGACCGCGCCTTGCTCGTGCCAGGACGATGGCCTTGAGCGTCCCGCAATCCTCCGGTTTGTCCTTGCCCCAACAAGCGAATGGTACCTCCTGTACCACGGCGCTGCTGGCTTGGCACCTCCCGAGAGAGGCGTGGTGCGTCTACGGACACCGAGGCCTTGGAATTCGCCCGGTCGTCCGTCTTGTCCTTGGATTTGGTGGCGCCGTGAGTTCCCTCGCCGGCGACCACCCTTCCGCCGGCGTCTCCTCCACCAACCGTTGGTTCTGGTGGCGGTGGAACCGACGCAGACGGGCCTCCGACCTCCGAAACCTTCTTTTTCGGAGGCATGTTGGTGCTGCTGATGAAGTTGATGAAGCTGGAGAAGTTGATGAAGAATGCGCCCGCGTGAGCGCCGGATCAGGTTCGCACAACCTCGATGCCCCCTACCTGGCGCGCCAAGTATGTCGGGGGAAACTGTCCTCCCACGAGCACCTATGGGACCGGAGCCCCTTCTACGTTGCGGTGAGGGAGCGGAGGGAGCACGAAGAGCAGATCGAGGGGCACACGCTGGCAGTTTACCCAGGTTCGGGCCGCGCGGACGCGTAAAACCCTACTCCTGCTTAGGTTGTATTGAGTTCTTGAGCTCGGGAGCTTGGAGAGCTAGCTACACCGAGCGAAAGAGGTCGTCTAGGTTCCGAACCCCCTCTACGTTGTGCATGGGCCTCCTTTTATAGCTCAAAGGGGGTCACCGACAGGTGTCAACGTAGAGGAGGGTAAAAGCGTAACTTTGGTGGTAGTTGTAATAGTGCGGGAATAGTGCGTGAACAGTGGATGAACAGTGGTCTTCACCTAACTTTGACAGTGGGGGACAAGGGCATTAAATGCCCGTCGCCGTCGACCCCAAAAGTGTCCGTCCATGCTTCTCCGTTCGCCACGGCGGTAGCCTCGTCACCATGGCTTGCCACCGTGTGCCCCAGGCTGCACAGCCATCCGCCACGTGCCCCTGGAAGGGTCCCAGGGTGACGCGTGGACCGATGAGCTGGAGCGCGGGCACACAGCATAGGTTTCCCCGACAAGCACCTTGCCGGGGTCTTGATCTTGCCGGGCCCGTAAGCTTGCCGCTTCCCGGGCCCTGCCGGGGCGCATGATGCGCCGAGGCATCTCTTGAGGCATGTGTTTCTTGGTCCTCCTGGCAAGCTCCTCTTGCCAGGGTCTTGTGTTAAAGTGATAACCTTGAGCCTGGTACGGCCTTCCCGGCAAGCTCCACTTGCCGGGGTCTTGATCTTCTGACTTGTATACTTTGTTCTTGAATGGCTTCATAAGGACCGGAAAGGTACTTGGCGAGCACGTGGTAAACCCTGCCGCGGGAAGCTGCTACTGCCCGTGCACAAGTTGGGGTACTAAGGTACCCCTATCTTAGTACACCGACAATGTCGGAATGGATTGCGCAACCGATTTAATCAAGACTTCTTTCCCCCCCGCCGACAGGCATTTCTCCATCCATCCTTGTATTTGTTTCCATATTCTATCCTTCATATATCTGAAGCAACCCTCCTTCTCCTTCCCTACATCAGTAGGTAGGCCCAAGTACTTCTCATTCAACGATTCATTATGAACTTCGAGGACATTTTTTACATCCGCACGTGCAGTCTCCGGTACTCCCTTACTGAAAAATATCGAGGATTTATCCGTGTTGATGCGTTGGCCAGATGCCGCACAATATACATCAAGCAGTTTCTGTTGGGGAACGTAGTATTTTAAAATTTTCCTACGATCACGCAAGATCTATCTACCAGATGCATAGCAACGAGAGGGAAGAGTGTGTCTACGTACCCTCGTAGACCGGAAGCGGAAGCGTCAAGTGACGCGGTTGATGTAGTCGAACTTCTTCGCGATTCAACCGATCAAGCACCGAACGTACGGCACCTCCGCGTTCAGCACACGTTCAGCTTGATGACGTCCCATGAGCTCTTGATCCAGTTGAGCTTCACGGGAGAGTTTCGTCAGCACGATGGCGTGGTGACGGATATGATGTATTCACCGGCGCAGGGCTTCGCCTAAGCACCGCGACGGTATGACCGAGGTGTGTTTCTGTGGAGGGGGGCACCGCACACGGCTGGAACAATTCAACTTGTGTGTCTTTGGGTGCCCCCCTGCCCCCGTATATAAAGGAGCAAGGGGGAGGCCGGCCGGCCCTTGTTTGGTGCGGCTAGGGATGCAATCCTACTAGGAATAGGATTGCAATCCTATTCCTAGTAGGAATCACCAAAGAAGGAAGAGAGGGAAAGGAAAAGAGGAAGAGGTGGCGCCCCCCCCCCCCAATCCTAGTCCAACTAGGAACCCTAGGTGGGGCACCGGCCAGCCCTATGGGCTGCCTCTCTCTTTTCCATAAGGCCCACTATGGACCATCCCCCTTCGTAGGGGGTTCCGGTAACCCCCTCCGGCAATCCCGTTAAATCCGAAACTTTTCCGGAACACTTCCGGTGTCCGAATATAGTCGTCCAATATATCAATCTTTATGTCTCGGACATTCCGAGACTCCTCGTCATGTCCGTGATCTCATCCGGGACTCCGAACTACCTTTGGTACATCAAAACTCATAAACTCATAATACCGATCGTCATCAAACGTTAAGCGTGCGGACCCTACGGGTTCGAGAACTATGTAGACATGACCGAGACTCATCTCCGGTCAATAACCAATAGCGGAACCTGGATGTTCATATTGGCTCCTACATATTCTACGAAGATCTTTTATCGGTCAAACCGCATAACAACATACGTTGTTCCTTTTGTCATCGGTATGTTACTTGCCCGAGACTCGATCGTCGGTATCTCTATACCTAGTTCAATCTCGTTACCGGCAAGTCTCTTTACTCGTTCCGTAACACATCATCTCGTGACTAACTCATTAGTCTTTTGCTTGCAAGGCTTATTATGATGTGTGTTACCGAGAGGGCCCAGAGATACCTCTCCAACACTCGGAGTGACAAATCCTAATCTTGATCTATGCCAACACCACGAATACTTTCGGATACACCTGTAGAGCATCTTTATGATCACCCAGTTACGTTGTGACGTTTGATAGCACACAAGGTGTTCCTATGGTATTCGGGAGTTGCATAATCTCATAGTCATAGGAACATGTATAAGTCATGAAGAAAGCAATAGCAGTAAAACTAAACGATCATAGTGCTATGCTAACGGATGGGTCTAGTCCATCACATCATTCTCCTAATGATGTGATCTCGTTGATCAAATGACAACTCATGTCTATGGCTAGGAAACATAGCCATCTTTGATCAATGAGCTAGTCTAGTAGAGGCATACTAGGGACATACTATTTTGTCTATGTATTCACACATGTATCAAGTTTCCGGTTAATACAATTCTAGCATGAATAAAAGACATTTATCATGATATAAGGAAATACAAATAACATCTTTATTATTGCCTCTAGGGCATATTTCCTTCAGTCTCCCACTTGCACTAGAGTCAATAATCTAGCTCACATCGCCATGTGATTTAATACCAATAGTTCACATCGTTATGTGAATAACACCCACAGTTCACATCGCCATGTGACCAACACCCAAAGGGTTTACTAGAGTCCATAATCTAGTTCACATCGCTATGTGATTTATACCCAAGAGTAATAAGGTGTGATCATGTTTTGCTTGTGAGAGAAGTTTAGTCAACGGGTCTGTCACATTCAGATCCGTATGTATTTTGCAAATTTCTATGTCTACAATGCTCTGCATAGAGCTACTCTAGCTAATTGCTCCCACTTTCAATACGTATCCAGATTGATACTTGGAGTCATCTGGATTTAGTGTCAAAGCTTGCATCGGCGTAACCCTTTACGACGAACTCTTTATCACCTCCATAATCGAGAAACATTTCCTTAGTCATCCAAGTACTAAGGATAATTTTGACCGCTGTACAGTGATCTACTCCTGGATCACTATTGTGCCTCCCTGTCAAACTCATGGCAAGGTACACAACGTGTTTTGTACACAGCATGGCATACTTTATAGAACCTATGGCTGAGGCATAGGGAATGACTTTCATTCTCTCTATATTTTTCTGCCGTGGTCTGGCTTTGAGTCTTACTCAACTTCACACCTTACAAGTCAGGCAAGAACTCCTTCTTTGACTGATCCATTTTGAACTACTTCAAAATCTTATCAAGGTATGTACTCATCGAAAGTCTTATCAAGCGTCTTGATCTATCTCTATAGATCTTGATGCCCAATATGTAAGCAACTTCACCAAGGTCTTTCTTTGAAAAACTCCTTTCAAACACTTCTTTATGCTTTCCAGAAAATTCTACATCATTTCCGATCGACAATATATCATTCACATATACTTATCAGAAAGGTTGTAGTGCTCCCACTCACTTCTTGTAAATACAGGCTTCACCGCAAGTCTGTATAAATCTATATGCTTTGATCAACTTATCAAAACGTATATTCCAACTCCGAGATGCTTGCACCAGTCCATAGATGGATCACTGGAGCTTGCACATTTTGTTAGCACCTTTAGGATTGACAAAACCTTCTGGTTGCATCATATACAAGTCTTCTTTAATAAATCCATTAAAGAATGCAGTTTTGTTATCCATTTGCCAGATTTCATAAAATGCGGCAATTACTAACATGATTCGGACAGACTTAAGCATCGCTACGGGTGAGAAAGTCTCATCGTAGTCAACTCCTTGAACTTGTCGAAACCCTTTCGCAACAAGTCGAGCTTTGTAAACAGTAATATTACCGTTTGCGTCGGTCTTCCTCTTGAAGATCCATTTATTTTCGATGGCTTGCCGATCATCGGGCAAGTCAACCAAAGACCATACTTTGTTCTAATACATGGATCCCATCTCAGATTTCATGGTCTCAAGCCATTTTGCGGAATCTGGGCTCATCATCGCTTCCTCATAGTTCGTAGGTTCATCATGGTCTAGTAACATGATTTCCAGAACTGGGTTGCCGTACCACTCTGGTGCGGAACGTACTCTGGTTGATCTACGATGTTCAGCAGAAACTTGATCTGAAGTTTCATGATCATCATCATTAGCTTCCTCACTAATTGGTGTAGGAATCACTGGAACTAGTTTCTATGATGTTCCACTTTCCAATTCGGGAGAAGGTACAATTACCTCATCAAGTTCTACTTTCCTCCCACTCACTTCTTTCGAGAGAAACTCCTTCTCTAGAAAGGATCCATTCTTAGCAACGAATATCTTGCCTTTGGATCTGTGATAGAAGGTGTACCCAACAGTTTCTTTTGGGTATCCTATGAAGATTTACTTCTCCGATTTGGGTTCAAGCTTATCATGTTGAAACTTTTTCACATAAGCATCGCAATCCCAAATTTAAAGAAATGACAGCTTAGGTTTCTCGTCAAACCATAGTTCATATGGTGTCATCTCCACGGATTTAGATGGTGCCCTATTTAATGTGAATGTAGCTGTCTCTAATGCATAAACCCAAAAGCGATAGTGGTAGATCGGTAAGAGACATCATTGATCGCACCATATCTAATAAAGTACGGTTATGACGTTCAGACACACCATTACGCTGTGGTGTTCCGGGTGGCGTGAATTGTGAAACTATTCCACATTGTTTCAAATGAAGACCAAACTCGTAACTCAAATATTCTCCTCCACGATCAGATCGTAGAAACTTTATTTTCTTGTTACGATGATTCTCTACTTCACTCTGAAATTCTTTGAACTTTTCAAATGTTTCAGACTTGTGCTTCATTAAGTAGATATACCCATATCTGCTCAAATCATCAGTGAAGGTCAGAAAATAACGATACCCGTCGCGAGCTTCAACACTCATTGGCCCACATACATCAGTATGTATGATTTCCAACAAATCTGTTGCTCGCTCCATAGTTCCGGAGAACGGAGTTTTAGTCATCTTGCCCATGAGGCATGGTTCGCAAGCACCAAGTGATTCATAATCAAGTGATTCCAAAAGTCCATCACTATGGAGTTTCTTCATGCGCTTTACACCAATATGACCCAAACGGCAGTGCCACAAATAAGTTGCACTATCATTATTAACCTTGCATCTTTTGGTTTCAATATTATGAATATGTGTATCACCACGATCGAGATCCAACAAACCATTTTCATTGGGTGTATGACCATAGAAGGTTTTATTCATGTAAACAGAACAACAATTATTCTCTAACTTACATGAATAACCGTATTGCAATAAACATGATCAAATCATATTCATGCTCAACACCAAATAACACTTATTTAGGTTCAACACTAATCCCGAAAGTATAGGGAGTGTGCGATGATGATCATATCAATCTTGGAACTACTTCCAATACTCATCGTCACTTCATCCTTTAACTAGTTTCTGTTCATTATGCAACTTCCATTTCGAGTTACTACTCTTTAGCAACTGAACCAATATCAAATACCGAGGGGTTGCTATGAACACTAGTAAAATACACATCAATAATCTGTATATCAAATATACCTTTGTTCACTTTGCCATCCTTCTTATCCGCCAAATATCTAGGGCAGTTCCACTTCTAGTGACCATTTCCTTTGCAGTAGAAGCACTTGTTTCAGGCTTGAGTTTAGCTTTGGGTTTCTTCACGGGAGTGACAACTTGCTTGTCATTCTTCTTGAAGTTCCCCTTCTATCCCTTTGCCCTTTACTTGAAACAAGTGGTCTGGTTAACCATCAACACTTGATGCTCTTTCTTGATTTCTACCTTCGACGATTTCAGCATCGTGAAGAGCTCGGGAATTACTTTCGTCATCCCTTGCATATTATAGTTCATCACGAAGTTCTACTAACTTGGTGATAGTGTCTAGAGAACTTTGTCAATTACTATCTTATCTGGAAGATTAACTCCCACTTGATTCAAGCAATTGTACTACCCAGACAATCTGAGCACATGCTCACTGGTTGAGCTATTCTCCTCCATCTTGTAGGCAAAGTACTGTCAGAGGTCTTATACCTCTCGACACGGGCATGAGTATGAAATACTAATTTCAACTCTTGGAACATCTTATATGCTCCGTGGCGTTCAAAACGTTTTTGAAGTCCCGGTTATAAGCCGTAAAGTATGGTGCACTAAACTATCAAGTAGTCATCATATCGAGCTTTTGTCAAAACGTTCATAACGTCTACATCTGCTCCTGCAATAGGTCTGTCACCTAGCGGTGCATCAAGGACATAATTCTCTGTGCAGCAATGAGGATAATCCTCAGATCACGGAACAATTCCGCATCATTGCTACTAACATCTTTCAACTTGGTTTTCTCTAGGAACATATAAAAAATAAACGTGGAGCAACATCGCGAGCTATTGATCTACAACATAGATATGCTAATACTACCAGGACTAAGTTCATGATAAATTAAAGTTCAATTTAATCATATTAATTTAAAGAACTCCCACTTAGATAGACATCCCTCCGGTCATCTAAATGATCACGTGATCCAAATCAACTAAACCATGTCCGATCATCACGTGAGATGGAGTAGTTTCAATGGTGAACATCTTATGTTGATCATATCTACTATATGATTCACGCTCGACCTTTCGGTCTCCAGTGTTCCGAGGCCATATCTGCATATGCTAGGCTCGTCAATTTTAACCCGAGTATTCTGCGTGTGCAAAACTGGCTTACACCCGTTGTATTTGAACGTAGGGCTTATCACACCCGATCATCACGTGGTGTCTCGGCACGACGAACTTTCGCAACGGTGCATACTCAGGGAGAACACTTATACCTTGAAATTTAGTAAGGGATCATCTTATAATGCTACCGTCGTTCTAAGCAAAATAAGAAGCATAATAAGATAAACATCACATGCAATCAAAATATGTGACATGATATGGCCATCATCATCTTGTGCTTTTGATCTCCATCTCCAAAGCACCTCCATGATCACCTTCGTCACCGGCGTGACACCTTGATCTCCATCGTAGCATCGTTGTCGTCTCGCCAACTATTGCGTCTACGACTATCGCTACCGCTTAGTGATAAAGTAAAGCAATTACATGGCGATTGCATTTCATACAATAAAGCGACAACCATATGGCTCCTGCCAGTTGCCTATAATATTACAAAACATGATCATCTCATACAAAACCGTATAACTCATCATGTCTTGACCATATCACATCACAACATGCCCTGCAAAAACAAGTTAGACGTCCTCTACTTTGTTGTTGGAAGTTTTACGTGGCTGCTACGGGCTTTAGCAAGAACCGTTCTTACCTACGCATAAAAAACCACAACGATGTTTTGTCAAGTATGTGATGTTTTAACCTTCACAAGGACCGGGCGTAGCCATACTTGATTCAGCTAAAGTGAGAGAGACAGACACCCGCCAGTCACCTTTAAGCAACGAGTGCTCATAACGGTGAAACCAGTCTCGCGTAAGCGTACGCGTAATGTCGGTCCGGGCCGCTTCATCTCACAATACCGCCGAAGCAAAGTATGACATGCTGGTAAGCAGTATGACTAGTATCGCCCACAACTCATTGTGTTCTACTCGTGCATATCATCTACGTATAGACCTGGCTCTGATGCCACTGTTGGGGAACGTAGTATTTTAAAAATTTCCTACGATCACGCAAGATCTATCTACCAGATGCATAGCAACGAGAGGGAAGAGTGTGTCTACGTACCCTCGTAGACCGGAAGCGGAAGCGTCAAGTGACGCGGTTGATGTAGTCGAACTTCTTCGCGATTCAACCGATCAAGCACCGAACGTACGGCACCTCCGCGTTCAGCACACGTTCAGCTTGATGACGTCCCATGAGATCTTGATCCAGTTGAGCTTCACGGGAGAGTTTCGTCAGCACGACGGCGTGGTGACGGATATGATGTATTCACCGGCGCAGGGCTTCGCCTAAGCACCGCGACGGTATGACCGAGGTGTGTTTCTGTGGAGGGGGGCACCGCACACGGCTGGAACAATTCAACTTGTGTGTCTTTGGGTGCCCCCCTGCCCCCGTATATAAAGGAGCAAGGGGGAGGCCGGCCGGCCCTTGTTTGGTGCGGCTAGGGATGCAATCCTACTAGGAATAGGATTGCAATCCTATTCCTAGTAGGAATCACCAAAGAAGGAAGAGAGGGAAAGGAAAAAAGGAAGAGGTGGCGCCCCCCCCCCCCCAATCCTAGTCCAACTAGGAACCCTAGGTGGGGCGCCGGCCAGCCCTATGGGCTGCCTCTCTCTTTCCCATAAGGCCCACTATGGACCATCCCCCTTCGTAGGGGGTTCCGGTAACCCCCTCCGGCAATCCCGTTAAATCCGAAACTTTTCCGGAACACTTCCGGTGTCCGAATATAGTCGTCCAATATATCAATCTTTATGTCTCGGACATTCCGAGACTCCTCGTCATGTCCGTGATCTCATCCGGGACTCCGAACTACCTTCGGTACATCAAAACTCATAAACTCATAATACCGATCGTCATCAAACGTTAAGTGTGCGGACCCTACGGGTTCGAGAACTATGTAGACATGACCGAGACTCATCTCCGGTCAATAACCAATAGCGGAACCTGGATGTTCATATTGGCTCCTACATATTCTACGAAGATCTTTTATCGGTCAAACCGCATAACAACATACGTTGTTCCTTTTGTCATCGGTATGTTACTTGCCCGAGACTCGATCGTCGGTATCTCTATACCTAGTTCAATCTCATTACCGGCAAGTCTCTTTACTCGTTCCGTAACACATCATCTCGTGACTAACTCATTAGTCTTCTGCTTGCAAGGCTTATTATGATGTGTGTTACCGAGAGGGCCCAGAGATACCTCTCCGACACTCGGAGTGACAAATCCTAATCTTGATCTATGCCAACACCACGAATACTTTCGGATACACCTGTAGAGCATCTTTATGATCACCCAGTTACGTTGTGACGTTTGATAGCACACAAGGTGTTCCTATGGTATTCGGGAGTTGCATAATCTCATAGTCATAGGAACATGTATAAGTCATGAAGAAAGCAATAGCAGTAAAACTAAACGATCATAGTGCTATGCTAACGGATGGGTCTATTCCATCACATCATTCTCCTAATGATGTGATCCCGTTGATCAAATGACAACTCATGTCTATGGCTAGGAAACATAGCCATCTTTGATCAATGAGCTAGTCTAGTAGAGGCATACTAGGGACATACTATTTTGTCTATGTATTCACACATGTATCAAGTTTCCGGTTAATACAATTCTAGCATGAATAAAAGATATTTATCATGATATAAGGAAATACAAATAGCATCTTTATTATTGCCTCTAGGGCATATTTCCTTCAGTTTCTTCACCCTGGATGCAGCAGCAGTTGTTGCTTCAAAGAAAAGGAGGCTATCATCGGCAAAGAGAAGGTGATTGACTTTTGGTGCCGATGCAGCTACCGCCAAACCTCGAACACCCAGAGCTTCTGACTTTAGCAAACAAGACAGACCCTCCGCAGCTAACAGGAAGAGATAAGGGGAGCTCGGGTCCCCCTGCCGTAAACCCCTTGAGGGCCTGAAATCGTCCAAGATGCCACCATTAAAAAGGACTGAAAAAGATACAGAAGATACACACCTCATAATAGTTGCTGTAAATCGTGGGCTAAAACCCATCTTGAGCATGACTGCCTGTAGATAAGGCCATTCAATCCTGTCATAAGCCTTCATCATGTCGAGCTTGAGTGCACAGTAGCGATTGCCATTCGCTCTCCTTGTTTTCATATAATGCAGACATTCATAAGTTGTTATAAAGTTGTCTGTTATAAGGCGTCCAGGCACAAAGGCCGACTGCTCTTGAGAAATCACTTGTGGGAGTATAATCTTCAACCTATTTGCTAAGACCTTTGATGCAATCTTGTAGATCACGTTGCACAGGATTATAGGTCGAAACTGTCCTAATAGTTTTGGACTTGCTATCTTTGGAATCATAACGATGAACGTGCGATTGATTTCCTCCGGTGAGTCATCTCCATTGAGCAACCTGATTATCATACCTGTTACCTCATCCCCACAGACCTCCCAGTGCCGTTGAAAGAAATGGGTCGGGAAACCATCAGGCCCAGGGGCCTTCGTGGGAAACATCTGAAAAAGCGCAGTCTTAATCTCATCTTTAGTGTAAGAAGCGTTGAGGCCAGCATTCATAGTTGCATCCACTCTGGTCGGTATATGTGACAGAACCTCTTCCATGCCGATGGTTCCCTCTGAGGTATACAGATTGGAGTAAAAGGAACTAGCCATGTCTGCTAGTTCGGCCGGATCCCTGCATATCGATCCATCTTGCCGCTGCAATTGTGTGATGTTGTTTTTGGCTCTCCAAGCACTTGCTTTCTTCTGAAAATACTATGTGTTGCTGTCTCCTTCTGAAAGCCACCGAACACGCAATCGCTGTCTCATCATGATCTCCTCTCGGTATGATATTTCAACAATGCGATTTTGGATATTTTTCTCCTCCTCGCTTGGGTCTACTCGAAGAGGATCACCACGCAAAACTGCTAGTTCCTGTCTAAGTCTCCTCAACTCTTGGCGCACAGAGCCAAAAGTAGTCCTCCCCCAGTTTTTCAGCGAAGAGGCAACTGTCGTGAGCTTTGCAGCAAGCTCAGGTACCGTAGTCGCGGGTAGTTCATCCCGCCAAACTTGCTCCAGTGTACCCTTGAAGGATTCTTCAGTCTCCCACATACACTCATAGCGAAACGGTCTCTTTAAAGCAATCCTTAAGTTGTTAGATTCCAACTCATTGAGTAAAAGAATTGGGCAGTGATCTGATTTCGCTGCCGTGAGGTGTTCCACAGAAGCAAAAGGGAACAAAGTCGACCAAGAAGGAGTTGCAAGGGCGCGATCAAGACGTACCCGGCAGTATTCTCCTCCTACCACTCGTTTCTCAAATGTCCAGTCCAAGCCCTTGTAGCCAAGATCTGCGAGCTCGCACACATCAACAGCCTCTCTGAAACCAGCTATCTGTGCACTGTCCCTCTCATTCGGTCCCATCTGCTCCTCTGGCCGTAGGATCTCGTTGAAATCCCCCATGCAGACCCATGGCATCGTGTTCTCTCCTCGCAAGAACTTCATCGTATCCCAGGTTTTGTACCTAAGGCTCCTGTTTGCAGCTCCATAAAAACAAGACAAGCGCCAAGGATCTTTATTTGGTTCTTTAATAATCGAGTCAATATGATACTGAGAGGATCTTTATTTGGAGTAGCAAGGATCTTTATTTGGTTCTTCCAATACAAGCACAAACCTCCACTGCGACCGCTACTTGCTACTCCAAAACTGCCCCTAAAACCTAGACTACCCACCAAACCTTCCACCCTATACTTCGCTAGCTGAGTTTCAACTATACAAAGCACATCCGGCGCACAAGCCTCCACTAAATCGCGAAGCTCACGAACCGTCGCGGGGTCGCCAATCCCCCGACAGTTCCAACATAAGAGCCTCATTTGGCCCGGCGGTCCCCCAGCTCGGAGGCCGCCTGAATACTCATATCCATCTCATCTACTCCCTGCTCATCTCCCTGTTTCCTCCTCTTTACTATCGGAGCTTTCTCAGGAGTTGACGCCGAAGGTATGTTGGCATCACGGGTCACTCCATCTGGCCCATTTTCCAGCTGCAAGACTGTCCCAGCTACCTTCCCTGCGAGGTTTGGGATTGGTTGCCCACGGATGTTTAGGGTCCCATCCGAGGAGACCAGCCTCTTTCGGGCATTAGCGATGTCCATTGGATTCTGTTCATAGGCCGTATTCCTCATCCCTGTTGATTCAGCGCGCTCCTCTGACCTTCCCCTTTCTCCCATCATCCCCCCTCCATTTTGCCTTCCTCCCCTAGGTCCTCTTCCACCCGATCTTCCCCCTCGAGCACTTGCATCCGTACCTCCCCTTCCCCCTGTGGCATAATCCGGCGGGCCAGGGTTCCACAGCAGCCAATCACCCCACTCACAAGTGCGTGGATCATGCACCCCGTCGCCGCATTCCTCAACTGTGTGGCCCATCAGACCACAGAAGAAACAGAAGTCCGGTAGCTTATCGTAGAACACTGGGTACTTCTTCCTCTCCTTCAAGGTGATCGGGACAAATCTCACCAAAGGTGTGTTAACATCCACAAAAACTCTGACACGCAGAATACCCGCTGGATTAATCTTGCCTTCAGTAACAATCACCGTGAATGGTGGCTCTCCCACCTTTGCAGCCACCCGTTCTGCTAATTCCTTTTTTGCTGTAAGCCCCGCTGGTAGTCCCTTTATCCTTGCCCACACCGGCAACTTGTTTAGCTTGTACTCAGTCACATCAGTAAAGCCATCGTATTCTTGAAGGATCACAGGGGCGTTCCGGAAAATCCATGGCCCTCCTTCCATCACTCTCCTCCAATCTCCAAGACAGTGGCACTGAACCAGAAACAAGTTGGGGCCCTTCACGTTAATTGTCACACCGTGCGCAGATGCCCATGCGTTTCTCATCTGCCTGAGCAGCGCGGCATGGCTAAAGGGTTTTGTGGTATGAACCCTAAAGAGACTTAGCCAGCGCACTCCTTCAATCAGCTCATCCACCTCTCCAGATAGATCCAGATCATCCTCCTCTTCCCCATGCAGTTGCATACCCGCAAACTTGTCCTCTAGATCTGGTTCTGGGCCATAGCCCCAGTCTTCGTCCTCCCCCTCCCCATCTGCCGCACCAAGATCTGTTCCCCGCCCTCCCTGCGCGCTCCCATCACCAGCTCCATCTGCACTCTGACTCCCATCTCCCATCTCCATCTTCTTCCCCGCATCGTCTACCTCCTTTCCCCCACCAACTCTAACCCCCATCTCCAACGCCTGAAGGGTCGTTTCCGCCATGCAGCCACTTCTATAGTCTCACACGAACGATAGGACTTCAGGCTGCCGAGCAGAGCCGGCCGCCGTGAAGGATTAACATGGACTCCGCCGTCGCCGCCGGAGGACAGGTGGAACCCTAGAACGCCGGATGAGAGGATGGTAATTAGACATAAAAAATCAGCTCATGGGCCCATGTACGAGGAACAATTTCCATTATTAAAGCCCAGGCAGCTGTTTTGTGTGCCCAGGCGCTCGAATTCTCACGCCTGGTTTAGGCTAATTACCTCCCTAACTGCACCGCCCAGGCTAACCGCCTGCACGCAAACCTCCGGCCTCTCATCTAATTGATGCATACAATCACTTTATTATTTATTCATAAATATTTTATAAAGTAATACATTAGTAAGTTTGAACGCACAAAATTTGAAAATTAATGGTCGGGAGATCAAAAAGTTGTTCGTGAGTTTTTTGAAATTTCACGTATTAAAAAATGTTAATAAAATAAAAAAATCACCAATTCAAAAAAAAAATCATGAACGGAAAATATGCTAAAAATTCAAAAACTGTTCATGAGTTACAAAATAGTATATTCATTCACGAAATGGTCGTTGTGTCAAAAAATGATCTTGTATTTCAAAAAGAAAAGAAAATTAAATCAAAAAAATATTTGTGAATTTAAAATATTGTTCCATCAATTTTAAAAAAATGTCCATCCATTATAGAAATGTTCGCTGATTTAAGAAAAGTGTTTTAAAAAACTAAAAAAAAATCAAGTACAATAAAATATTCATGACTTCAAAATATGTTCTTGATTTTAGAAAATATTCGAAAATTTGTACAAGTTCTCGCGAATTTTAAAAATATTCATGATTTTAAATATGTTCATGAGTATGAAAAATGTTGATGATTTTAAAATTATTCATGATTTCACAAAATTGAGAATGATAGTGTATCTCGATGATGCGGAAAAATGTGGTCATGAGCACTGGAGATTATGATTTGTTTTCCAGTTGCAAACGAGCGGACCCTTCTGTTACTTAACAGTTTTGAAGGGGGTGTACCAAAGCAGAACCCTTATTTTCAACTCCGTTAGAAAAATTATAATATTTATTCGGTTTCTACTCTATGTAGAATATAGTTTACAACTGTAATTTACAAGATTAGAGATATAACTGTAATTGTAAGTCATAAAAAATGCTGAAAATTAATTGCCACAGCTTTGAAATTTGTATGAAAAAAAAATTTGTTTGAAAGTAGAGATTGACTTGCACAAAATACTACAAGAATTGCCATGGGTTTTGCAATGCTTGACAATGTGTGGAGTCAAATTTCACTCCGCCAGGCCCACTAGTAGTTTTTGCTTATCTTTTTTTCTGTTGGAACATTATCATCAGGCTTTCTCTTAAGCATGTGCAATATAAATTATCGGTTGGCAAAATAACATTTATTTTAATTCAAAGGTCGAGAAATCAATACAATATATACTTTTGCAGAATAAAAATATACGTAAAAATTGATGACTTAAAGGATTGATAAAGCTCTTCCTACCCAAGGACAAAGTCATAACCAATAGATTCTTATCCATTATCTACGGGTGGACCAACTTCGTATCCCTAGCAGCTAGCTAGGTCTTGTCTTTTATATAAGCAAGGCCCCGTGAAGCGAAAGATGAATAACATGTTCTCCCTCCCTCCCATATTGTAAAGATGTTTTTGACTCTAGTGTAGTGTCAAAAAAGTATTATATTATGGGACAGAGGGAGTACCTGGTTTTGCTTCTCCTCCCTGGGATAGAATTGCAGATCCATTTTGTATAATGTATGTTGTATCTTTTCACATGGGAGGTCTAAATGCTATCAGTATAGGCATAGAAGGCACCGGGATTTATACGAAAAAGGGTTCCCCTGCTTTATATATAAAGCAATATCGCAGTACATCCGAGAGAACGATACAAACACACACCAACCAAGACATTAGAGAGTGAAACATTATTGGAAACATTATTGGAAACATTATCGCAGTACATCCGAGGTCATAATCTGTCAGCAAAATATCAATGATACATGTGTTATTTCGCTTCTCTTCCTTATAATTTGTTCTATCCCTTCACATTAGAGAGTGAAACATTATTGGAAATAGGCATGGAAGGCACAAGGAATCCTCCCTACAGTTTTGCTGACAGATTATGTTGATTGTTTGTCCTAGCTTTACACATTAGTGATTCAGATTTTATTGGTTCAGGCATACAGGAGAACGGGGATCAGGAAACAATCAAACAAGTAGTACTGACAAATGTCCTCGTGCTTCTCCATCCGCAGGATCGCTCTATGAACCAGATCCATTTTGCTTCAGTTGTGCTATACATTCATGGTTGTTGGGCTGCTCATTCTGTTTGGAATAAAATTGAAACTAATGCACACATGATATTCCTAGTACAAAATTCACACGATGCAACATCCACTGGTCGCTACATTTTCAGTCCACCTCACCGACGGTTCGATCTGCTAAATAATGCAAAATACTTCTAAGAAATATCGTCCAAACAACACTGCTCTTGTCTTGCTTCAGTTGTGCTATACATTATTCATGGTTGCACGGTTGCCCGTTCTGTTTGGAACAAAAAAAAACTTAACTCATGCAAATTTGCCGTGCCTTAAATATACGGTAGAGCACTTTAATGCGAGCAATGGCACAAAGTCAATATTTTTTTTCAGAATTTTATGACATTTCGAAAGAAAAAAATTTGATTGCAGGATCATATGCTCCTGTTAGCTAAAGTGAATTTCCAAAAGTTACCAAAGTTTACATTACAAATACTAAAATCCCTGCACCAAATGGCTTTCAAATTCAACAATCATGGCATAGTGATCTAGGGAGCCAACGGTTCACGTCATCTGATACATACAACAGTGGTGAAGAGATTGTGCTACTTAACCATGAAATGGTGAGATTACTAGGAAGGTGACGTGTGAATCAGTGGAGACGTGTCCCGCGTTATCAAGTCAGATTACTACTGCAAAAGACCGTTACTGTCCTCGAGCTTATTACTACAAAAGGACTCCGAAATGATCATCTTCATCAGCTCGATTCAGATCCTCGGCATCAGCCCATGAGTTGCTGAACCACCAGTTATCGGAGACAGTAAGCCTACAAGTGTAGTCTTTCCGTGAATTTGCGTTAATCTGATCCTCAAGATCGATCTACTAATTTGCGAGGGTTCTTGCCGCCGCTGGCTGCTTTGCTGCTATGGCATCTAGCCGCCGAGCATTGCTACCGTTTGCTAGGCGCTGGGCGCTAAGAGAATTCTCCGACGACGACGCGGACGACCCAGGTTATTTTCGTCTGGGCTAGCCGCCCTGTTAATTCTGCCACGGAGCCATATCACTGACTTCGTCCAGATGCACCAGATGATTGGGTAGTCTAGCGAGTTTTACAAGAGAAATTTTCAAACTTGTAAGGCTCCAGTAAAAATCATTTCTCCAATGTCATCTGGCTGCCAAACATTCCTATTCATTATTTACGAAAATTGACAAGTCATAGAAAATATGTTCAAAAAACAATTGTCACAGCTTTGACAATTTTTAGGAAAAGCATATTGTTTGACTGTCAAGATAGAATGCCACAAATAGCAACGATAATCTTGATGGCTGAAGCAATGTTTGACAATGTGCACACACAAATTACACTGCATCATGCCCGCTAGTTGTTTATACCTACCTTCGTTTCTCTTTCAGGATGGAACATTACCATTGGGCTTTGCCTTCTTTTATACAAGTGCAATATAAATTATGTATTGGTTAAATAGATTATTTTAATGCAAATATAGAGAAACCAATACAATATACTCCTGTGCCTCATTTATTTTATACAAGTTCCAACATTCTTCAGACGCCATCTTCATCTCATTGTAGGTTTCTTTCAACTCCGCCTCCCGTGGCTTCATTCCACGAGTCGGATGCAGTGCCGAGATCAAACTTAAAAAAAAAAAATTAACTGTCCCCACGTCGTCCATTGGGCGACACGGGAGGCGATCTCATCCTTCCAACAGCTACCCACGATCCACTTTTTTCACTCGCCGCCGCCAGGAAACGCCCGGCCGGCCGACGGCGGCAGCGGGCCTGTGGTTGCATTGATCTCTCGGCACGGTGGCGGCAACAGGGGAAGAGTTGTAGCGGAGCAAGCCACGGCGAATCAAGCAGGTAGTGACTGATGTGCTGCGAATCGAGTGGGTGCTGGTCGGCTCGCTGCTGGAGTGTTGGGCATGAGGCGTTTTGCACTACATCCGTAGTTGCTGGCTACCTCGAATTGGTATGTAGCTGCAGCGGCTTGGAATCTCCTGATCTGCACATGTGACAATCAGGAGGTAACCAGGTTGGCGGCCGTTGCGTGCTTAGGCTAGGCAGCTTGCAGTCCATGGAAGGCGGGGGCGCGGGTCTTTTTGGGCCTGATCTCCGCCGTATCCAGTGAGATTGGCGGCGGTTTGGTTCGTCTTCTCCTCTGCAACCGGCTGGTGGCGTGGGGGCTATTGGCTCCGTTTGAATAAAGGTGGTTGGCCCTACTATTCTTCTTTTTTGAATAAAGGTGGTTGGCCCTACTATTCTTCGAGTTCCAATTCGTTGATCTGCCTCATACCAGCCACCTCGATCTGGATGCCAACGAGTTCCGGTCTTCCTCTCGGAGAATAGATCTCAGTTATTGGCGCATGGTGTCACTGTTGGGGTATAACCCTAGCTAGCTTGAACTAGTTTTCAGGGACGGAGGTAGACGAAACAAGGGACAGAGATAGATTGATTTTCTGGCAACGAACCACGGCGCCGAACGCCTTTTTTCCCTGTCGTATATATAGCTGGACAAATCAGAACGTATCTGGACTCCTAACCATCTACGTATAACAACCTGGACGCCTAACAAACCAAATCACAGCCGGGTCTTTAGCACACGCGACGCAGCGCCCAAGCTTCTGTTTCCTACGCACGCACGTACGAGCGCCTAACGACCTGCTTCCCTACGCCGTTCTCTACCACGCGTTCTAACGCGTCCAGCTTCTGCTCTGCTAACTAACTACGACTCATTACGAGTACAGACTCGACACGCACACACGCACCCCACGCACGCACACACGCACGCTCGCCACGGCGTCCGGCACGACCAGCATGCACGCACACATTGGTCACCACCACCGCCGT
The DNA here is from genome assembly GCA_902687465.1 of Secale cereale. Lineage (NCBI taxonomy): Eukaryota > Viridiplantae > Streptophyta > Magnoliopsida > Poales > Poaceae > Secale > Secale cereale. The sequence goes on from LR738712.1 coordinate 763,255,937, forward strand.
GTCTTATTCCTAACAATCTCCCCCTAAGACACGACCTACAGAAGGTGCGGCTGGTCGTCGATGTCGGCGACGAGCGCCTTCTCCTTCTTCGGCTGCCGGCAGTCGCGGGAGAAGTGGCCACGAACGCCACAGTTGTAGCACTTCCCGTGCCGCCGTCTCGTGCCCGAGGCCACGCTGCTCGCACCGTCGTCGTGGTCGAGGCTGCCGCCGCGCTGACGTTGCCGTGCCTCCTACTGGGCAGCTGTGAGCATCAACTGATCACCGCCTCGTCCACCGTCGTCCTGCGTGCGCCGACGTAAGCGTTCGTCGAACGCCTTGAGCCTGCTCAACGCCTCCTCGAACGCCATCATGTACACGTCGCAGAACTGCTCGATCCCGGCCACCGCGGCCTACAACCGATCGGGCACCTTGTCGAGCAGTTTTTTCACCATGGTGGCGTCGTCGAGCGTCGAGCCGAGGCCAGCATACCTTGCTGCCATGCCGCCAATCTTGCCGGCGTACGCGTCCAGCGCCTCCCACTCCTCCATGCGCAGCTTGTCGAACTCGCCGCGGAGAGTGGAGAGCAGCGCAGCCTGGACCCAATTGGCGCCGACGAACCTCGTCTTCAAGCTGGCCCACACCTCAGCCGCCGTCTTCTTCGTCGATACCTGCATCAACAAGTCTTCGGAGAGCGCACCGAACAGCACCGCCCTCGCCGTCTTGTTTTTCCCCGCGTCGACCGCCGCGTCGCCGACCGGCGACACCGCTTCCCAGAGGTTCTGGGCGTCGAGGATGGCTTCGGCCTTGATCGCCCACACCGTGTAGTTTTCCGGTGTGAGCATCGGCATCGGCATCGAAACCGTGCTACCCCCTGCGTCGTGCGGGACGATCGCCATGGCTACGAGCACAGGAACAAACGAGGCTCTGTATACGAATTGTTGGGGTCTAACCCTAGTTAGCTTGAACTAGTTTTCTGGGACGGTGGTAGACGAAGCAAGGGACAGAGATAGATTGATTTTCTGGCAACGAACCACGGCGCCGAAGGCCCTCTTTTCCCTGTCATATATATAGCTGGACAAACCAGAACGTATCTGGACTCCTAACCACCTACGTATAACAACGTGGACGCCTAACAAACCAAATCACAGCCGGATCTTTAGCACACGCGACACAGTGCCCAAGCTTCTGTTTCCTACGCACGCACGTACGAGCGCCCAACGACCTGCTTGCCTACGCCGTTCTCTACCACGCGTTCTAACGCGTCCAGCTTCTGCTCCGCTAACTAACTACGACTCATTACGAGTACAGACTCGACACGCACACACGCACCCCACGCACGCACACACGCACGCTCGCCACGGCGTCCGGCACGACCAGCATGCACGCACACGTTGGTCACCACCACCGTGTCTTATTCCTAACAGTCACTGGATTTTTTATCGGAATTGATCTAGTCGGGCGCACACTTATCTTCGGCCAAAGAGGCTACATGAGGGCACGTGGCGAGAAGCTTTGATATCTTCCCGGTGTCGTGGGACATGTCTAAGTATATGTTTTCATGCATTAACAGTGGTGAAGAAAATCATGGCCGCTGCAATTGGAGTCTTGTAGTGGCGGAGAGGAGTTTTGGTTACGATGAAGACTTGTGGCATACGTTTTTTCCATGTGTCGGATGCTGAGTACTTGCAGCAGCGGCCTGAACAGGAGGGGTGACAACATATTTGGAAAGCATTTTTGGTTGTGCTCTCGAGTACCAAGGCATGATTTCTAGGGTAAAAGACCAAGGTCCAGCCTTCATTGGATGTACCTAGCAATTGCCTTGCTGAAAACATTGTTTTGGGATCTCGGCCTTTCTTCAGAGTGAAAACTCAAGATCCTTGATCAGACGGCGGCAACACTTGTGCATTGTTCCTCGAAACAGGCTTTCGCCTTGCTTTATATATAAAGCACCAACCACAGAAGTACACGGCCAAATGATATAAGATAGTGAGGTAGCTCTCTTACAAAGCCGATCCTAAGATATCCGGCAGACACAGACGCATGTGACTATGCTACCAGCTACAAGCATCGCAAGCACCAATCACCCCCACGCTACAACCTAGCACACCTAAGCTCCACGACAACGCCCCCAAGAGGGAAGACGGCACAGAGCGTCGCCGCTGCCGAGACCAAACGGACAAAGGTCTTCATTCGGAGCCCGGGCACGATGAGAAGAACCATATCAACGTCTTCAAGAAGAGAATAGCACCCACGGGTGTCGTCGTCGTTGCCGCCATCATGGCATGGAGCTTTCGCCCGGCAATTCACCCATGCCCCCAAGAGGCCGCTAGGAGGAGCGCGGTGAAGCCAGCACCCGAGATCCGGATCAGGACGCCACCCCACCGGAGAAAGGGCATGTCCGAGCTACCCATTGCCACCCCTCCCGTTGTCCACACAACCCGGGAGATGAGCCACCACCACCACAATGATGCCCGCCAGAGAGCTACCAAGCAGCCCGCCATCCGAGGCCGCCGCCCCGGCGTTCCTGTCTCGAGATACCGTGCACCACTCACATCAAAACGCACACATCCACGGTAGGAGGAGCGACGGCAGTCCATCAACTCCTAGCCCGGCATCAGTCTCGGTGTCTGGGAAGGCGCCTTCAAAGTAGGAGGCACCCACACATGCGTCCCCAGCCAATGCCAGGTGGACTAGGGGGGGGGGGGGACACGACTCCAAGACTACCGACGGCGGCCGGCTAACCAGCCCCAGCCCCTGACCAGGCGAGTTCACACGACACCATGTCCATGGCCACCGGCATCGTTCAGCGAACCGACACACCGCAAGTCCTACCACCACCAACGAGCACCCCCCGGACCACGTCCACCATCGCCAACCCTGAGCAAAAGCACCGACTTGTACCGTGCCTCGAACTGGTCTGCCCAAGCACGAGCCCTAGGTCCTGACACTCTATGCGCGAAAGCCCGTGCCTTTGGACCGAACCGAAGAGAAGGGAGGAGCCACCACCACCCGCACCCCGCCGCCGTATGCCATCGGCCATCGCGGAGGCCGCCGCGGTCTCCACGCCGACGAGTGCACCACCCAGGCGGCCCGTAGACACCCGAACCCGATAGATCGAGCACCCACGAGCTGGCACCAACTCGTCGGAGTCCCTACCATGCCGGAATGCAGCAGCAGATGCCGACCCATGCCGGCCCTCGTCCCAAGAGGTGGCTTGAAAGATAACCATTGGGCCTTCGTTTACATACGTGCAATGTAAATCATCCATTGGCTAAATACATTATTTCAATGCAAAAGAGACCAATAAAATATTTTAGGAAAAAAATAAGAAAATATTATTTGCTTTAGGGATTGGTAAAGCCCTCACAATTATTTTTTCTTCATAAGTTGGTGTGTGTGTGGGGGGTGGGGGGGGGGGCACAACACCCCGGAGCCTAGATAGCTCCGCCGTTGCGTACTCTCTTCCTACCCAAGGACTGAAAGTCATAACCAGAAGATTCTTGGCGCGGTGGACCACCGAATTCATATCACTACCTAGGTTTTGTCTTTTATAAGGGTGAGGCCTGGTACGCAAAAGATGGATAATGTGTACCTCATTTGGCTTCTCTTCCTTGGAGTTTTTCAGATTCTTTTGGCATCATTTGTTGTATCCCTGCACATTAGAAATTGGAACATTATTGGTATAGGCATGGAAGGCACCAGGAATCTTCCTTAGAGGTTTTCAGGCACTCCGTGCACATGGTTCGTCATATCTATGCACGTTAGAGATTTGGATTTTATCGGCTCAGCCATATAAGGGCATGTACAATGGTTCTAGCTTAAGAATGACACGTAAAATAAATGATGAGGTGGAGGAGAGAGAAATCATAAGAAAAGGCTTGTCTTATCTTATTTAAGAGAAGACAAAAGATGATAGCTTAGCACAATTTGTCTCACCATGTTTTTAGGAATAACTAATTATTGAAGATAAGGCTAGGAGATGACCCATTGTAGACTTGTTTTTTTGTCATCTCTAATTTACATGCAAAACTTAAGATAAGACTATCTTAGCAACCATTGTACATGCCCTAAGGCGCAGGAAATCAGCAATAGATTACTGATTTGGTAACAAGATGTACCCAACAACTTTCATGGCATCCTGTCCATGCACTGGATAGCTCAATTAACTAGAGTGAAACTGCTTCAATTGCTACTTCTGTTTGGAAAAAAAATAACTCCTGCAAATTTGCCAGGCCTGAAATATGAGCGTTGATATCTACTTGTAAAACTTGTTGTATGGTAGTGGAAACATAAACACTAGAGCACTTAAATGCAAGCAATGGCACTACGGCTTGTTGTTGCATGCCGGTTCCAAACTGACTACATTGATATTAAGTGCATTATGCTCGCTTTATTAAGTTATAAAAGTGGACTGGAATCTTGGAGAAGTTATTCCTCCTTGATGCTACTACTACATGAGTTGATTATTAGGCTGCTGCCCCATCCAATTGCTTGATTAAATTTCTTTCTTGGTTTGCTTGATTAAATTTCTTTCTTGGTTTGCTTAGGGGTGTTTGTTTTTCTAGTCCTAGGACTTTTTCTAGTCCCTGGGACTTTTTGAAAAAGACTCTTAAGGAGGTACTTCTAAGGACTTTTAGCAAAAAGTCCCCAAAAAGTACCACCCTGTTTGGTTTGCTAGGGACTTTTTCTAGTCCCAAGACAAAAAAGTCCCTGGAACCAAACACCCCCTTAAACAAATCCTTGTGGTGTCCCCATGAACGGGCAGATTCTGCCATTGCATGGGGCAGTACGCCTTGTCTCACACTTGAGTGTCCTTCGATTTTCTCTTCGTTTTGCTAAACGTATGCATCGGCTCTTTTTACTATACACAGCAGGAGTGAAACATGACCATTCCTCCCTTTGCAGTCCATATCACTAATTTCATTGTTTCAGCTCCTATTTTTAATAGCGTCGAAACGATAGTGCCAAATTTCTGTGACATCATTCACATGACTCAAACAAGGACAGTATTGACAACATTAGTTCAGCCCCAACCCGTTTGCTTGGTGGGCAGCAAAAAGGCGTCTGCATTTTGTGTGTCCTTCGATTTTCTCTTCGTTTTGCTAAACAAATGCATGGGCTCTTTTTACTATACACCTCGCAGCAAGAGTGGAACATGACCATTCTACCTTTTGCAGTCCATGCCACTAATTTTTAACAGTGTGTAAACAATATTGCCAAATTTCTTTGACAGCATTCACATGACTCAAACAAGGACAGTATCAACATACGGTCCTTGTTTGAGTCAATGTTCCATGTTATCAATGGTTCAAGAACGAGAATACTGCAATCCAATAATGTTCGATGCTATCAATGGTTTGCATCAACATAGTGTCAAAAGGAAATATCCATTACAGTGCACAATGCAGACACTGCTATTTGGGGCGGCCTCAAATCCTCTCTACAGCTAGTCTTACAGTCCACAAGGTGTGAGCTTGGGGATGTCACGACAGTATCATTCTGGCTTGATCATTGGGTGGAGGGTGGCCGGCTCATTCACTCCTTTCCGACACTCTTCACCTTTTCCAAATCCAAGTCTTGCATTGTCGCCTCGCAGTACGTCAATGGTCACTGGATGATGCAACTACACCCTAATCTCTACTACACGGCGCTGCGAGAGCTGGAGACACTAAACGGCCTACTGAGCAGCATCTCACCGACTTCTGATAGATCAGACATCAGGAAGCCGGTGGTGTTTGATAACAAGCTCTCAACAGCATACTTTTACAAGCTGCTTACTTTCAGAGGCATGGACAGCCCCTCGGCCCCTTACATCTGGATCCGAATCATACCCAAAAGACACCGTGTCTTCCTATGGCTGGCCCTCAAGGACAGGCACAATACTCGAGACAACATGCAAAGGAAGCAATGGACAAGGATTGTAAAACATAACAGCTGTGATTTATGTCCAGCAGCCGAGACCATGCATCATATCTTACTCAGATGCAGGATTGCCCAACTTGTTTGGGCCAAGGCCGGCCTCCTGGATTCGGCAAGCTCCACTGAAACTGCAGCAGACTTCCTGGCCTCTCGAGTAGTGAGGGAGGCATATGGCGCGCTTTGGCACGTTTTCTTTGCAGCTGGCGCAGTGGCGCTTTGGCACGCCAGGAATGCACAAGTCTTCCATAACAATCGCTGGACGGCTGGGAAGATTCTTCCCGAGGTTGCCGAGCTGCTCATGCTCTGGAGGCTGCGAGCACCAGGAGGAAATGCAAGAGAACTTCTAACTTATTGGGCTAATGTAATGGTGCAGGGATAGTTGCACAGAAGTCCCTCAGTCTACTTTCTCCTTTTCTTGTTTTCCTTGTTTTCCTTTTTAGGCTTGGCGTTGGCCTGCTGCACACTCTGTGCGGCGCTCACACCGCCTTCATGTAAAATGACTTTGGTCTCTCGGGCTCCGGCCTGTTTTGAATACATAAGGTAGAACAAGATCTACCTTTTCTTTCAAAAAAAGGACAGTATTGACAAAAGGCGTCTACGTGCTCACGCCTGCGGTTCCCCTGCATTCTGCTCTGTGCTCACAAGATGCTGATCATTGTAACTATTCATGTCCTTTCTTATTTTGCTTCAGAAATTCAAAATTTAAAGTTGACCCATGTGCTATAGTACATCCCAGGTCAGCAGTTCAGTGGGAGTTCTACTGTTGTTTGCAACCACTCCAGTGGGTGTATTTTTTTTCTCAGTTAGAAATAAAAACTATTTTTACTAGTTTCAACTCTAAGTACAATATGGTTTACAAGTATAACTCCGTCCGGGTTTACTGTGCCCTCGTATTTTGCGTATAATTTGAACACAAATTTAACTAATAAGATATAAATTATCTGTCACAATAAGTAGACTATTGAAACCTCTTCTGTGTAGAAACTTAATATTTTATTGTTTCAAGATAATTTTTGTTGGTCGCAGGAACAAAATCGTGATATTATTGTTTGCCCGTACTATGTTTTAGGAGTTGAAAATTAAAATATATTTTCAAAAATTGTGAGAACGTATTCAAAATGGAAATTATTTCAAATCCATTGTCACGTAAAAGACAAATATCAAAACATAACTTAATTTGGACTTTTCGTTCAAACGATATAAAGGTTTGAAATCGGAAGCAAAAAATAAAAGCATGCCCGAGGGACTGCGTGCCGTGAGACCTGCGTGCCACAAATCCTCTCCCGCTATTTTTATTATCTTAATATATGCACACATGTCACCTCATCAAAGGCGCACCACAACGTGCATGAGAATATGCTTTTCCATTTTTAGTTTATCCCAAGCAGACATCTCACCTTACCAAACATGCCACCTCATCAAATATCCACTGAACATGCATGGGAAATGGTTTTACATTATATTATGCCACTTATATTCAAAATATTTTTTGACTACACAATAATCATATTCAATATATGATATTTATTTTTACTTTTTGTTCATATATTAATAATTCTAATACGATCAAATCATTGAAACATATTGAAATTGATTCCTGCAGTATCGCATCTGTTATTTTCTAGCAACTACAAACAAAAAATGGTTGTAGTAAGACAATGAGTGGCATCAAATGTCAGTGCATTAGGCCAGCTAGTACTTTCTACTTTTCTCCTTTTCTCTCCGAGGATGAAAGATTACAATCGAGTTTCTTTTACGTACGTGCAATGTAGATGACCAGTTGGCTAAATACATTAGTTTAATGCATACTTCAGATACCAATACAATGTATTCCTCTGCAAAAATAAATGAGGAAATCTCATTCGCATAAAGGATCGATAAACCTCTCGTACGCTCTTCCTACCCAAGGACTAAAGTCATAACCAATAGATTCTATTAGCAGTTATCTACCGATGGACCAACGGCTTCATATCACTACTTAGGTTTTGTCTTTTATGAAAGTAAGACCCCGGTAAGCAAAAGATTAACGTGCATCATTTGGCTTCTCTTCTTAGAATTTTACAGACCCATTTTGTGCATCATTTGTTGTATCACTACGCATTAGAGATAGGAACATTGTTGGTATCGGCATGAAAATCATTTGTCGTATCCCCATGGACAGACTCTGAATCGAATCCAGTGCGGGTCTTTGGGAACATACCATGAGCCGGAGGCAGTTGAGGGAATGGATGATCCCCAAAAACTGGCCCCCGTGGAGTTGGATGTAGGCCGTGCCCATGGGGCCGATCCATGCCCGTCGTGCGCACCTCCACCGTAGGGGGTGGCGCCGAAGAGGAGGCCGGATCCGGAGGTATCGTGGGAGCGGTGTAGAAGACTCCAACGCACGGAGGCGCGTAGATGCGTCCTCGGCGTGGAGCTGCAAGAGCGACGCCGAGGTCTTGAGGGTGTGCGTCGTCTAGTCCATCGTCCGCATCCAGGCCGTGATGCCCTTGAGCTGCTCCGCGATCTCGTCGAGCTTGGTGGTGGTCTCAGTGTTGTGTTGCTCGACTGACCCCATCGCCGCCGATATCTGTGCCTCCACGACGGTGGGTGCTCTTCGCTTGGGCGCCAGATCGACGTCCGGATCGGGCGTTCCTGCCGAAAGATGGGGATTACGGCGGCGGAGCGAATCCACCACCAACCGCGATCGGACTGACGGATCGAGCCGGAACCGGGGAGGATCGATGACTACTGATACCAAATGTTATGCCCTGGCTAGGGTTATGAGTCTAATGCTCTGGTTCTGGATGACCCCCTCGTCCTTCCTTTTCCCCTACTTAGCCTGGGACTCGCTGCTGGTCTTCACTTGGGCTCGCCAGGCTCTGTCGAGCTGGCGCTCACGTCTTGAAGCCTTGGGCCTTCTTCCTTTGTTGGGCCACCACATGACATTCTGCAACCTAACTCGAGTAGGCTGTTGCTCCAGGCTCAGATATCAAGGGCGACGCCAGTGGAAGAAAGTTGGTACAGTAAGCACCGCTCTTGGCAGCCGTGGGATAGGCCTACTATGGTTCGAAGCAACACTGAAGGAAAACGCAACCCGGGCGCTATCAAGCCAGACCGGTGGCCAGCTGAGTGGACACAGGTCCTAGAACAGCAGAGCGCAGTTGCTTGATCCTCGAAAGTAAGTTCGAGGACCCTGACCAAAACCTCCGGTGAAGTGAAGTAACGAAGTTCCTTTTGGAGTTTAGAGATGCAAAACTGAAGGCTTTGGGCACCAAGTCTTTCACAGAGGCGCCATCAGGGGAAGCTGTTTGAGACAGTTTAGCAATGGTTACCTTACCGTTTTATGTGGTCTGTCATTTGCAGATTTGCTAGAACTAATTTCTTATATACTCTACTCCCTTGTACCAGTGATAGATCAAGAATAAGCTACTGGGACACTGCACAAAGAATAAACTAAAATAAGTAACCATGTGCCCTGTTTAGGGTTTGCCACTTCCCAAATGCCTCGCGCTGAACGTTTCTGGAAGTGGTGCTCTAATTTTGCAGATATTTTAACTTGCTACCAAGTCATGTCCCAAGTTGCTAGTTTGTGTTTGAAATGGAGAAATATCTTCCGATGCTTAATTAGCTGAAATTGTATGTACTAGTAGTACAATGAAACAACAATACAAGTTGTTGTTGCCTCTGTTCTGTTTTGAGTGCCTCTTGCTGCCGACTCTGTTCTAATCGCTTAATACTCACTCTTTCTGCGCACCCCCACCTATAGCATATGTTTGTTTGTTTTTCGAATACAAATACTTATTTTCAAAATTCAGAGATACTGAATGAGTATAATTTACTTCAGAAATACAGATTTTTTTTCTATTAGAGAAAATTAGGTGACTATGGAATTCTGTTCCTTGGTTTCTACTACCTCAGTTTCTAAATATAAGTTTCCTCCCGGGGGCATCGTTTTGGAGCAAGTGTTGGCTGGAGGGGGCAAGAGGAGGAGCGGCGTGGTATCTCACACGTCGACAATGACGGGTGTCAGCGGCATGGAGCAGCGGGGTCTCGCCAGTGGGCGTGTGATGATGGACGAGCGCATGATGTGGCGTTGTCTGGCGTTGTGGTGTCGTCGAAGGCAGCTAGACCGGGCAAGGTACATGCAACAGTATAGCACTAAAGATGGATTGGTGGCAGGTGGCTGCGGCGGCCTCGTACCCGGCAGGCGTCCTGGTTGAGGAGTGCGCTGGACTGGTGGGTGCCCCATACCCGACAGGCGTCCTGGTTGGGACCTCAGGTCTTAGATGTTAGGTTTGGCTGCGAGGTCTGTTTGGTATTAGGCCCAGACTATCAGCATCCATTCATCAACTGGATAGGAGTAGCGACAGTTGTTGCTTAGATGGTGGCTTTAGTCTTACTTTTGTATGACTTTGTAAGCTCTTGTGTGAATAATTAATAAAGTGACTGCATGCATCGTCTAGATGCAGAGGCCCGGGGTCCTCCATTTCAAAAAAAGATATAAGTCTTTGTAGAGATTCCACTATGGACCACAAACGGATGTATATAGATGCATTTTAGAGTGTAGATTTACTCATTTTGCTTCAAATGTAGTCCAGAGTGAATCTTTACAAAGATTTATATTTAGGAACGGAGGGAGTATAATTAATCCAACTGGGAGAACGGGGCTTAGGTGACTATGGAATTCTTGTCCTCTTGGAACCGTATAAAAGTAGTATGGAACTTCAAAGACGGCCCGGTGTGGATCATCTGAATTGCTTGGTCGTCCATGTTACCCCTGTAGTTCGTTGTAAATCATCTGAAGCAGTACTCCTCCAGTGGGCAGTCACGGTTGTTACCTCATGTAGAGGAATCTACATTGGCGTGATCATAAATCATGATGCTTCATAGTCCTAGGATGTCAGCAGATTTTGGTGGCATGATAAGTTTGATTCCAAATCTAACTAATTGCAGAACTTGCGTACATTGTATTTCTGGTATTACAAGCAATGACCGAGCTCCACTCCTTGCCCGTGCGGGTATACAAATGGTTTGATGGCTTATTTGCAAACTACATATGAGCACGTCCACTTAGCAACGGCCGAGCTGTACACCTTTCACACACAGGTGGCAAGCTATGTATGAGGAGGCTCTATCTCTCCTCTCACCCTTCAATAATTAGGAGCACCATTACATTAATGTCCCATAATAATATATAGTTCAACAACCATGATATTGATGCTTTCGAGCTATTCAACATTCCCGTAAAGAGCACACATGTATGGTACAACTTCCTGATGTAAGTTGTGATAAATAAATCAAGCTCAAAGTGTAGTTCCCTAGAAAATCACATTCTGAGATAGCCTGTGCGTTTGCTATATCAAGTCATGTCGTCAAATTAACCATGTCAAGTTTATGGACTAAGAGGACCTACCTCACAGAGTTCCAATACACTTTACACTTCACTTAATAACCATGTAGGATATATGGATAGTTTCAGTACATCTCGCCAATGTAAAAATATTTAATAAAAATAGTATTTTTCTTTTTGTATTTATTCAACCAAAGAAGACTTATATTTACTCATCTCAATTGAAATGGATAATCTAGCCCCGCTCTTACTCCGTGAGATGTCGTTGCCACTTGGTTATGGACCATGGCGGCAGAATAGATCCAAATTTGATTGGATCTGGAGCAATTCTATTGTGATTTGGAAGTGGCTAATGCCCTTTAAGTTTTCGCAGAGGTACCAATGTTTTTTGCTAAATTACGTAATTAACCAGTGTATCTACAAAACTGCCAATACTCTCGAAATGGCGGAATGAGATTGTTGTGGTATAAGTTAAATGGTATCTTCTACACTTAAATTTTTCAAAAAGAGGTTGAAACCCAGTCTCTGCATCTAAGGATGTACACAAACATCTTTATTAAGACTCTGACAAAAGAAATTTATGGATCAATCCAGAGCCATCTTCCTGGTGACATCTGTCACTACATAGTTTGCAACCTGTGTGGGCTAGGAGTAGAGCTCGGCCATTGCTAAGTGTATCTTTGCCTGTAATACCAGAAATGTAATGTACACAGGTTCTGCACTTAGTTATAATTAAATAGCAAAAGGGACCATGCGTTAGAACGGGAGAAAAACAAACATAATCAATGGACATCATCACATGTTATTGCATCACCGAGCTACACTATCACTCTCAATTTTGTGAAATCATGAAAAAAAATAAACTCTTGAACATATTTGAAATCGTGAACATTTTCGAACTTGTAAGGCTCCAGTAAAAATCATTTCTCCAATGTCATCTGGCTGCCAAACATTCCTATTCATTATTTACGAAAATTGACAAGTCATAGAAAATATGTTCAAAAAACAATTGTCACAGCTTTGACAATTTTTAGGAAAAGCATATTGTTTGACTGTCAAGATAGAATGCCACAAATAGCAACGATAATCTTGATGGCTGAAGCAATGTTTGACAATGTGCACACACAAATTACACTGCATCATGCCCGCTAGTTGTTTATACCTACCTTCGTTTCTCTTTCAGGATGGAACATTACCATTGGGCTTTGCCTTCTTTTATACAAGTGCAATATAAATTATGTATTGGTTAAATAGATTATTTTAATGCAAATATAGAGAAACCAATACAATATACTCCTGTGCCTCATTTATTTTATACAAGTTCCAACATTCTTCAGACGCCATCTTCATCTCATTGTAGGTTTCTTTCAACTCCGCCTCCCGTGGCTTCATTCCACGAGTCGGATGCAGTGCCGAGATCAAACTTAAAAAAAAAAAATTAACTGTCCCCACGTCGTCCATTGGGCGACACGGGAGGCGATCTCATCCTTCCAACAGCTACCCACGATCCACTTTTTTCACTCGCCGCCGCCAGGAAACGCCCGGCCGGCCGACGGCGGCAGCGGGCCTGTGGTTGCATTGATCTCTCGGCACGGTGGCGGCAACAGGGGAAGAGTTGTAGCGGAGCAAGCCACGGCGAATCAAGCAGGTAGTGACTGATGTGCTGCGAATCGAGTGGGTGCTGGTCGGCTCGCTGCTGGAGTGTTGGGCATGAGGCGTTTTGCACTACATCCGTAGTTGCTGGCTACCTCGAATTGGTATGTAGCTGCAGCGGCTTGGAATCTCCTGATCTGCACATGTGACAATCAGGAGGTAACCAGGTTGGCGGCCGTTGCGTGCTTAGGCTAGGCAGCTTGCAGTCCATGGAAGGCGGGGGCGCGGGTCTTTTTGGGCCTGATCTCCGCCGTATCCAGTGAGATTGGCGGCGGTTTGGTTCGTCTTCTCCTCTGCAACCGGCTGGTGGCGTGGGGGCTATTGGCTCCGTTTGAATAAAGGTGGTTGGCCCTACTATTCTTCTTTTTTGAATAAAGGTGGTTGGCCCTACTATTCTTCGAGTTCCAATTCGTTGATCTGCCTCATACCAGCCACCTCGATCTGGATGCCAACGAGTTCCGGTCTTCCTCTCGGAGAATAGATCTCAGTTATTGGCGCATGGTGTCACTGTTGGGGTATAACCCTAGCTAGCTTGAACTAGTTTTCAGGGACGGAGGTAGACGAAACAAGGGACAGAGATAGATTGATTTTCTGGCAACGAACCACGGCGCCGAACGCCTTTTTTCCCTGTCGTATATATAGCTGGACAAATCAGAACGTATCTGGACTCCTAACCATCTACGTATAACAACCTGGACGCCTAACAAACCAAATCACAGCCGGGTCTTTAGCACACGCGACGCAGCGCCCAAGCTTCTGTTTCCTACGCACGCACGTACGAGCGCCTAACGACCTGCTTCCCTACGCCGTTCTCTACCACGCGTTCTAACGCGTCCAGCTTCTGCTCTGCTAACTAACTACGACTCATTACGAGTACAGACTCGACACGCACACACGCACCCCACGCACGCACACACGCACGCTCGCCACGGCGTCCGGCACGACCAGCATGCACGCACACGTTGGTCACCACCACCGCCGTGTCTTATTCCTAACAATCTCCCCCTAAAACACGACCTACAGAAGGTGCGGCTCGTCGTCGATGTCGGCGAGGAGCGCCTTCTCCTTCTTCGGCTGCCGGCAGTCGCGGGAGAAGTGGCCACGAACGCCACAGTTGTAGCACTCCCCGTGCCGCCGTCTCGTGCCCGAGGCCACGTTGCTCGCACCGTCGTCGTGGTCGAGGCTGCCGCCGCGCTGACGTTGCCGTGCCTCCTACTGGGCAGCTGTGAGCATCAACTGATCACCGCCTCGTCCACCGTCGTCCTGCGTGCGCCGACGTAAGCGTTCGTCGAACGCCTTGAGCCTGCTCAACGCCTCCTCGAACGCCATCGTGTACACGTCGCAGAACTGCTCGATCCCGGCCACCGCGGCATACAACCGATCGGGCACCGTGTCGAGCAGTTTTTTCACCATGGTGGCGTCGTCGACCGTCGAGCCGAGGCCAGCATACCTTGCTGCCATGCCGCCAATCTTGCCGGCGTACGCGTCCAGCGCCTCCCCCTCCTCCATGCGCAGCTTGTCGAACTCGCCGCGGAGAGTGGAGAGCAGCGCAGCCTGGACCCGATTGGCGCCGACGAACCTCGTCTTCAAGCTGGCCCACACCTCAGCCGCCGTCTTCTTCGTCGATACCTGCATCAACAAGTCTTCGGAGAGCGCACCGAACAGCACCGCCCTCGCCGTCTTGTTTTTCCCCGCGTCGACCGCCGCGTCGCCGGCCGGCGACACCGCTTCCCAGAGGTTTTGGGCGTCGAGGATGGCTTCGGCCTTGATCGCCCACACCGTGTAGTTTTCCGGTGTGAGCATCGGCATCGGCAGCAAAACCGTGCTACCCCCTGCGCCGTGCGGGGCGATCGCCATGGCTACGAGCACAGGAACAAACGAGGCTCTGTATACCAATTGTTGGGGTCTAACCCTAGCTAGCTTGAAATAGTTTTCAGGGACGGAGGTAGATGAAGCAAGGGACAGAGATAGATTGATTTTCTGGCAACAAACCACGGCGCCGAAAGCCGTCTTTTCCCTGTCATATATATAGCTGGACAAACCAGAACGTATCTGGACTCCTAACCACCTACGTATAACAACCTGGACGCCTAACAAACCAAATCACAGCCGGGTCTTTAGCACACGCGACACAACGCCCAAGCTTCTGTTTCCTACGCACGCACGTACGAGCGCCCAACGACCTGCTTGCCTACGCCGTTCTCTACCACGCGTTCTAACGTGTCCAGCTTCTGCTCTGCTAACTAACTACGACTCATTACGAGTACAGACTCGACACGCACACACGCACCCACGCACCCACACACGCACGCTCGCCACGGCGTCCGGCACGACCAGCATGCACGCACACGTTGGTCACCACCACCGCCGTGTCTTATTCCTAACAGTCACTGGATTTTTTATCGGAATTGATCTAGTCGGGCGCACACTTATCTTCGGCCAAAGAGGCTACATGAGGGCACGTGGCGAGAAGCTTTGATATCTTCCCGGTGTCGTGGGACATGTCTAAGTATATGTTTTCATGCATTAACAGTGGTTAAGAAAATCATGGCGGCTGCAATTGGAGTCTTGTAGTGGCGGAGAGGAGTTTTGGTTACGATGAAGACTTGTGGCATACATTTTTTCCATGTGTCGGATGCTGAGTACTTGCAGCAGCGGCCTGAACAGGAGGGGTGACAACATATTTGGAAAGCATTTTTGGTTGTGCTCTCGAGTACCGAGGCATGATTTCTAGGGTAAAAGACCAAGGTCCAGCCTTCATTGGATGTACCTAGCAATTGCCTTGCTGAAGACATTGTTTTCGGATCTCGGCCTTTCTTCAGAGTGAAAACTCAAGATCCTTGATCAGACGGCGGCAACACTTGTGCATTGTTCCTCGAAACAGGCTTTCGCCTTGCTTTATATATAAAGCACCAACCACAGAAGTACACCGCCAAATGATACAAGATAGTGAGGTAGCTCTCTTACAAAGCCGATCCTAAGATATCCGGCAGACACAGACGCATGTGACTATGCTACCAGCTACAAGCATCGCAAGCACCAATCACCCCCACGCTACAACCTAGCACACCTAAGCTCCACGACAACGCCCCCAAGAGGGAAGACGGCACAGAGCGTCGCCGCTGCCGAGACCAAACGGACAAAGGTCTTCATTTGGAGCCCGGGCACGATGAGAAGAACCATATCAACATCTACAAGAAGAGAATAGCACCCACGGGTGTCGTCGTCGTTGCCGCCATCATGGCACGGAGCTTTCGCCCGGCAATTCGCCCATGCCCCCAAGAGGCCGCCAGGAGGAGCGCGGTGAAGCCAGCACCCGAGATCCGGATTAGGATGCCACCCCACCAGAGAAAGGGCATGTCCGAGCTACCCATTGCCACCCCTCCCGTTGTCCACACAACCCGGGAGATGAGCCACCACCACCACAATGATGCCCGCCAGAGAGCTACCAAGCGGCCCGCCATCCGAGGCCGCCGCCCCGGCGTTCCTGTCTCGAGATACCGTGCACCACCCACATCAAAACGCACACATCCACGGTAGGAGGAGCGACGGCAGTCCATCAACTCCTAGCCCGATATCAGTCTCGGTGTCTGGGAAGGCGCCTTCAAAGTAGGAGGCACCCACACATGCGTCCCCAGCCAATGCCAGGTGGACTTGGGGGGGGGGACACGACTCCAAGACTACCGACGGCGGCCGGCTAACACTACTAGAAAAAAGGCTATTAGTGGCGCACCCAATATTGCCATTAGTGGCGCACCCAATATTGCCATTAGTGGCGCACCATGGGTGGGCCACTAATACCACGCCACTAATAAGGAATACTAATGGCAGACCTCTGATGTGCCACTGTTAATCCAAATAACAGTGGCGCACCACTGGTGCGCCATTGGTATGCCACCTAGTGCGCCACTGGTATTGCAGCAGGGGTCCCTACTGATGCGCCACTGATATTCATATGGGTGCGCCACTGTTATTTAACTGGGTGCGCCACTAATGTGCAAGATGGTGCGCCACTGGTATTGCAGCAGGGGTCCCTACTGATGCGCCACTGATATCCATATGGGTGCGCCACTGTTATTTAACTGGGTGCGCCACTAATGTGCAATATGGTGCGCCACTACTATTAATTCTAGGAATTTTTTTTTGCATTTCTGGTATTTGCACAGGTTACAAAATACAATACATCACATAATATAAACAGCACATAATACAATTCATCACATTAGTCTCCGAATTCGAAATAGCGAACAAAGTTCAAATATTAGACAAGTTTAGGTCTCGAGACCGAGTAGCGAGTTTGTCGTCACATTACAAAGTTGATATCATCTAAACTACCATCACATAGAAGAGAGCTGCGGTCACGATGAGCATCATCGCGATGAAACTAGTCTTCATCCGGTTCCTCCTCCGCTCCCTCCTCTCTCCCTCTAGATAGCGCTCGTATCTAGCTTCCGCCTCCGCCCTAGTGGTGTACCCTTTGTAACTGTTACCGCTGAAACGGTGAACCTGTCTCCGACACTCCTCCCAGTCGTCATAGACTCCGGGAACCCTACCCTTGTACACGACATACGACGGCATCTCTATGCACTAGACAAACAAAACGTTAGTAGCAATTCACAGATAATATATAAGTATGCAACAAAAGGATCGGAAGAGAAAAGCAACACATTAATAGCACGGTTCATGGTCCTACTAATAAATAGCATCGATTACATATAAGTTGAACGACTGTCCAAACTAAAGAGACATACAAGTTCATTAAAGTTTAATTACAACACGAGCTAATCGACATTTCAGAACTACATACCATCAATACTTTCTTCGACTCGACTCAGGGACCGGAGCGTGGATGAAGCCGCCGTCATCCGTCGGCGTCATGAATGTGCGGTCGTTGTCAGCCTGCATTTGTAGCGTTGTTTCTATTTCACTGTTGGACGGTTGATATTTGAGGGGGAACTGCCCCGAGGTACGAAGGACATCTTGACATATGATTTCCGCAAACTCCGACTGGATGCGAAAAAATTCTTGTCTGATGTCCATGTCCTGGATTGCCGACAAGCGTGCGGCCCAATCTTGGAGACCCTTTGGTGGCATAAGGTGATTATGGTCCCGTACGATCGCCCGCATGTGATGGAGGGCGTAGTAGGCATCCTTCTGACTGCTAGGCGGCTGCTTGACGCAGGGGAACGTCGTTACGTGGGTGAACACGTGCTTGCCGTACCTACACATTTCCTTCCTGAAGGTGCCTCCAGATTTGGCGTAGCCGGGGAGAGCATCATCAAGAACTTTCTTGATATTTGTGTAGTCTTTCTTCGACTGACGGTCCGAGTCGAAATACGTGGCCGTGGAATATTTCGGGCTTAAGAGGATGAGTGTGCAACGTGTGTCACTGCACAAAACACGGAATGTTAGAAAAAAAAAGAACGATCGAAATCTAAGAAATCATATGTTACGGGGCGGTGAGGGGATGACTTACTCGGGAAAGTAAGGCACGAGGAAGGTATCCTTATCTTTGTTCGCCATAATGACGCCTTCGAGGTATGAACTCGCGACTTGCCGGTCCCCAGCGCTGTCCAAGTGCTTGGCATGCATGTAGAAGGGGTCGACTATCACGATGTCCGGGGTCTTGTCTCTAATGATCTGCATCTCCATATTGAGCGAAAATAGCCGAATGAAGGTGTAGTGCAGCGGATGAAGGTTAAACATAGCGAAGATGTCATCAAACCGCAGGACGATCATACTCCCGATGGTGCCATCGACAAAGCCCTTGCCCTCTGGCACCTTGGCCACGAAAACCGGGTATAAGTCATCTTTCTCGGAGAGACGCCGCTTCTCCATAGAAAGAACACTGTCATGCAGACTCCGCATAGCACCGGTTGCAGCCTTGAGCAGATTAGCTGGTAGCATCGGCCTACCCGCCACATGCACCGCCCTCATGATATCCTTAGGTATTGGTGGCCCGTCCTAAGCACGGATCGTACTCGGTGCCGGCTGGCTCGCACCCTTGTTAGTTTTTCTTTTCCGTCCCTTCTTTGGCTTCTGCTGATGTAATGGGATAAAAGGACGACCCGGAGTTGTACTCGGACCTCATGACAACTAGAACTGGATACTTAATAAAACACACCCAGACAAGTTCCAGATATAACTCGGTGGTTGCTCTCTCACAGGGTGATGTGCGGGAGGATCGCCGGGTAGGATTATGCTTTACGATGTTACTTGGTGAACTCTTCTGCTACTCAAGACGGAGGCTGCCAGAAGCTTTGATAGTTGTTACTATTCCATCTACTCCCTTCCACTGCTTCAAGACGGAGGCTGCGAGAAGCGAGGAAGCTTGTTACTCACCATCTACTTGAAGGAAATATGCCCTAGAGGCAATAATAAAGATGTTATTTGTATTTCCTTATATCATGATAAATGTCTTTTATTCATGCTAGAATTGTACTAACCGGAAACTTAGTACATGTGTGGATACATAGACAAAACAGTATGTCCCTAGTATGCCTCTACTAGACTAGCTCATTGATCAAAGATGGTTATGTTTCCTAGCCATAGACATGAGTTCTCATTTGATCAACGGGATCACATCATTAGGAGAATGATGTGATGGACTAGACCCATCCGTTAGCATAGCACTATGATCGTTTAGTTTTACTGCTATTGCTTTCTTCATGACTTATACATGTTCCTATGACTATGAGATTATGCAACTCCCGAATACCGTAGGAACACCTTGTGTGCTATCAAACGTCACAACGTAACTGGGTGATCATAAAGATGCTCTACAGGTGTCTCCGAAAGTATTCGTGGTGTTGGCATAGATCAAGATTAGGATTTGTCACTCCGAGTGTCGGAGAGGTATCTCTGGGCCCTCTCGGTAATGCACATCATAATAAGCCTTGCAAGCAAAGACTAATGAGTTAGTCACGAGATGATGTATTACGGAACGAGTAAAGAGACTTGCCGGTAACGAGATTGAACTAGGTATTGAGATACCGACGATCGAATCTCGGGCAAGTAACATACCGATGACAAAGGGAACAACGTATGTTGTTATGCGGTTCGACCGATAAAGATCTTCGTAGAATATGTAGGAGCCAATATGGGCATCCAGGTTCCGCTATTGGTTATTGACCGGAGAGATGTCTCGGTCATGTCTACGTAGTTCTCGAACCCGTAGGGTCCGCACGCTTAAACGTTCGTTGACGATATAGTATTTAATGAGTTATGTATGTTGGTGACCGAATGTTATTCGGAGTCCCTGATGTGATCACGGACATGACGAGGAACTCCGGAATGGTCTGGAGATAAAGATTAATATATGAGATAATAGTGTTTGACCTCCGGAAGGGTTCCGGAATTCACCGGAAGGGGTTCTGGATGTTTCCCGAAGTGTTTGGGTACAAGAACACTTTATTTGGGCCAAAAGGGAAAGCACACAAGGTTTTTGGAAGGCGCAAAAGGAAGTTTTGCGGAGTCCAGGGGCCAGACGCCAGGGTCCCTGGCGTCTGGGTCCAGACGCCGGGAACCCTGGCGTCTGGCCCTGGAGTCCGAGAAGGACTCTTGCCTTACGGGTGAAACCGACTTTGTGAAGGCTTTTACTCCAAGTTTCGACCCCTAGGCTCAACATATAAATAGAGGGGTAGGGCTAGCACCCAAGACACATCAAGATACACCAAGCCGTGTGCCGGCTACCCCGACCCTCTAGTTTATCCTCCGTCTAGTTTCTGTAGTGCTTGGCGAAGCCCTGCAGAGATTGTTCTTCATCAACAACCGTCACCACGCCGTCGTGCTGCCGGAACTCATCTACTACTTCGCCCGTCTTGCTGGATCAAGAAGGCGAGGACGTCATCGAGCTGAACGTGTGCTGAACGCGGAGGTGCCGTACGTTCGGTACTAGATCGGGACGGATCGTGAAGGTGCACGACTACATCAACCGCGTTGATAAACGCTTCCGCTTTCGGTCTACGAGGGTACGTAGACACACTCTCCCCTCTCGTTGCTATGCATCTAGTAGATAGATCTTGCGTGATCGTAGGAAAATTTTGAAAATACTACGTTCCCCAGCAGTGGCATCATGAGCCAGGTCTATGCGTAGATGATATGCACGAGTAGAACACAATAAGATTGTGGACGATACTAGTCATACTGCTTACCAGCATGTCATACTTTGCTTCGGCGGTATTGTGAGATGAAGCGGCCCGGACCGACATTACGCGTACGCTTACGCGAGACTGGTTTCACCGTTACGAGCACTCGTTGCTTAAAGGTGACTGGCGGGTGTCTGTCTCTCTCACTTTAGCTGAATCAAGTGTGGCTACGCCCGGTCCTTGTGAAGGTTAAAACAGCACATACTTGACGAAACATCGTTGTGGTTTTGTATGCGTAGGTAAGAACGGTTCTTGCTAAGCCCGTAGCAGCCACGTAAAACTTGCAACAAACAAAGTAGAGGACGTCTAACTTGTTTTTGCAGGGCATGTTGTGATGTGATATGGTCAAGACATGATGAGTTATACGGTTTTGTATGAGATGATCATGTTTTGTAAATTTATCGGCAACTGGCAGGAGCCATATGGTTGTCGCTTTATTGTATGAAATGCAATCGCCATGTAATTGCTTTACTTTATCACTAAGCGGTAGCGATAGTCGTGGAAGCAATAGTTGGCGAGACGACAACGATGCTACGATGAAGATCAAGGTGTCAAGCCGGTGACGAAGGTGATCATGACGGTGCTTTGAAGATGGAGATCAAAAGCACAAGATGATGATGGCCATATCATGTCACATATTTTGATTGCATGTGATGTTTATCTTATTATGCTTCTTATTTTGCTTAGAACGACGGTAGCATTATAAGATGATCCCTTACTAAATTTCAAGGTATAAGTGTTCTCCCTGAGTATGCACCGTTGCGAAAGTTCGTCGTGCCGAGACACCACGTGATGATCGGGTGTGATAAGCTCTACGTTCAAATACAACGGGTGTAAGCCAGTTTTGCACACGCAGAATACTCGGGTTAAACTTGACGAGCCTAGCATATACAGATATGGCCTCGGAACACTGGAGACCGAAAGGTCGAGCGTGGATCATATAGTAGATATGATCAACATAAGATGTTCACAATTGAAAACTACTCCATCTCACGTGATGATCGGACATGGTTTAGTTGATTTGGATCACGTGATCATTTAGATGACCAGAGGGATGTCTATCTAAGTGGGAGTTCTTTAAATTAATATGATTAAACTGAACTTTAATTTATCATGAACTTAGTCCTGATAGTTTTTGCATATCTATGTCGTTGTAGATCAATGGCCCGTGCTACCGTTCCTTTGAATTTTAATGCATTCCTAGAGAAAGCTAAGTTGAAAGATGATGGTAGCAATTACACGGACTGGGTCCGTAACCTGAGGATTATCCTCATTGCTGCACAGAAGAATTATGTCCTTGAAGCACCGCTAGGTGACAAGCCCCCTTCCGCTGATGCAGACGCTTTGAACGTCTGGCAGTCGCGGTCTGATGACTACACGATAGTTCAATGTGCCATGCTTTCCGGCTTAGAACCGGGACTTCAACGACGTTTTGAACGTCATGGAGCATATGAAATGTTCCAGGAGTTGAAGTTAATATTTCAAGCAAATGCCCGAATTGAGAAATATAAGATTTCCAATAAGTTCTACAGCTGCAAGATGGAGGAGAATAGTTCTATCAGTGAACACTTGCTCACAATGTATGGGCACTACAATCATATGACTCAACTTGGTTGCCAAGTTGATGAGAATAGTGTTATTGATAGAGTTCTTCAATCACTGCCACCAAGCTATAAAGGCTTCGTGATGAACTATAACATGCAAGGGATGCAAAAGACAATTCCCGAGCTCTTCGCTATGCTCAAAGCTGCGGAGGTAGAAATCAAAAAGGAGCATCAAGTGTTGATGGTTAACAAGACCACTAGTTTCAAGAAAAAGGGCAAGGGAAAGAAAGGGAACTTCAAAAAGAATAGCAAGTCAGTTGCTACTTCAACGAAGAAACCCAAATCTGGAGCCAAGCCTGAAACTGAGTGCTTCTACTGCAAGGGGACTGGACACTGGAAGCGGAACTGCCCCAAGTATTTGGCGGATAAGAAGGATGGCAAGATGAACAAAGGTATATGTGATATACATGTTATTGATGTGTACCTTACTAATGCTCGTAGTAGTACCTGGGTATTTGATACCGGTTCGGTTGCTAATATTTGTAACTCGAAACAGGGACTACGGATTAAACGAAGATTAGCTAAGGACGAGGTGACGATGCGCGTGGGAAACGGTTCCAAAGTCGATGTGATCGCCGTCGGCACGCTACCTCTACATCTACCTTCGGGATTAGTTTTAGACCTAAATAATTGTTATTTGGTGACAGCGTTAAGCATGAACATTATATCTGGATCTTGTTTATTGCGAGACGGTTATTCATTTAAATCAGAGAATAATGGTTGTTCCATTTTTATGAATAATATCTTTTATGGTCATGCACCCTTGAAGAGTGGTCTATTCGTATTGGATCTCGATTGTAGTGATACACATATTCATAATATTGAAACCAAAAGATGCAAGGTTAATAATGATAGTGCAACTTATTTGTGGCACTGCCGTTTAGGTCATATTGGTGTAAAACGCATGAAGAAACTCCATAAAGATGGAATTTTGGAATCACTTGATTATGAATCACTTGGTGCTTGCAAACCATGCCTCATGGGCAAGATGACTAAAACTCCGTTCTCTGGAACCATGGAGCGAGCAACAAATTTGTTGGAAATCATACATACTGATGTATGTGGACCAATGAGTGTTGATGCTCGCGGCGGGTATCGTTATTTTCTGACCTTCACTGATGATTTGAGCAGATATGGGTATATCTACTTAATGAAACACAAGTCTGAAACATTTGAAAAGTTCAAAGAATTTCAGAGTGAAGTAGAGAATCATCGTAACAAGAAAATAAAGTTCCTACGATCTGATCGTGGAGGAGAATATTTGAGTTACGAGTTTGGTCTTCATTTGAAACAATGTGGAATAGTTTCACAACTCACGCCACCTGGAACACCACAGCGTAACGGTGTGTCCGAACGTCGTAACCGTACTTTATTGGATATGGTGCGATCTATGATGTCTCTTACCGATTTATCACTATCGTTTTGGGGTTATGCTTTAGAGACAGCTGCATTCACGTTAAATAGGGCACCATCTAAATCCGTTGATACGACACCTTATGAACTATGGTTTGGCAAGAAACCAAAGTTGTCGTTTCTTAAAATTTGGGGCTGCGATGCTTATGTGAAAACACTTCAACCAGATAAGCTCGAACCCAAGTCGGAAAAATGTGTCTTCATAGGATACCCAAAAGAGACTGTTGGGTACACCTTCTATCACAGATCCGAAGGCAAAATATTCGTTGCTAAAAACGGATCCTTTCTAGAAAAGGAGTTTCTCTCGAAAGAAGTGAGTGGGAGGAAAGTAGAACTCGATGAGGTAATTGTACCTTCTCCCATATTGGAAAGTAGTACATCACAGGAAATTGTTCCAGTGATTCCTACACCAATTAGTGAGGAAGTTGATGATAATGATCATGAAACTTCGGATCAAGTTTCTGCTGAACGTCGTAGATCAACCAGAGTACGTTCCGCACCAGAGTGGTACGGCAACCCAGTTCTGGAAATCATGTTACTAGACCATGATGAACCTACGAACTATGAAGAAGCGATGATGAGCCCAGATTCCGCAAAATGGCTTGAAGCCATGAAATCTGAGATGGGATCCATGTATGAGAACAAAGTGTGGACTTTGGTTGACTTGCCCGATGATCGGCAAGCCATCGAAAATAAATGGATCTTCAAGAGGAAGACCGACGCAGACGGTAATATTACTGTTTACAAAGCTCGACTTGTTGCGAAAGGTTTTCGACAAGTTCAAGGAGTTGACTACGATGAGACTTTCTCACCTGTAGCGATGCTTAAGTCTGTCCGAATCATGTTAGCAATTGCCGCATTTTATGATTATGAAATCTGGCAAATGGATGTCAAAACTGCATTCCTAAATGGATATCTCAAAGAAGAGTTGTATATGATGCAACCAGAAGGTTTTGTCGATCCAAAAGGTGCTAACAAAGTATGCAAACTCCAGCGATCCATCTATGGACTAGTACAAGCATCTCGGAGTTGGAATATACGCTTTGATGAGGTGATCAAAGCATATGGTTTTATACAGACTTTTGGAGAAGCCTGTATTTACAAGAAAGTGAGTGGGAGCTCTGTAGCATTTCTAATATTATATGTAGATGACATATTGTTGATTGGAAATGATATAGAATTTCTGGATAGCATAAAAGGATACTTGAATAAGAGTTTTTCAATGAAAGACCTCGGTGAAGCTGCTTATATATTAGGTATCAAGATCTATAGAGATAGATCAAGACGCTTAATTGGACTTTCACAAAGCACATACCTTGATAAGATTTTGAAGAAGTTCAAAATGGATCAGTCAAAGAAAGGGTTCTTGCCTGTTTTACAAGGTATGAAGTTGAGTAAGACTCAATGCCCGACCACTGCAGAAGATAGAGAGAAAATGAAAGTCATTCCCTATGCCTCAGCAATAGGATCTATCATGTATGCAATGCTGTGTACCAGGCCTGATGTGTGCCTTGCTATAAGTCTAGCAGGGAGGTACCAAAGTAATCCAGGAGTGGATCACTGGACAGCGGTCAAAAACATCCTAAAGTATCTGAAAAGAACAAAGGATATGTTTCTCGTATATGGAGGTGACAAAGAGCTCGTCGTAAACGGTTACGTCGATTCTAGCTTTGACACTGATCCGGATGACTCAAAGTCACAAACCGGATATGTATTTTTATTGAACGGTGGAGCTGTCAGTTGGTGCAGTTCCAAGCAGAGCGTCGTGGCGGGATCTACGTGTGAAGCGGAATACATAGCTGCTTCGGAAGCAGCAAATGAAGGAGTCTGGATGAAGGAGTTCATATCCGATCTAGGTGTAATACCTAGTGCATCGGGTCCAATGAAAATCTTTTGTGACAACACTGGAGCAATAGCCTTGGCGAAGGAATCCAGGTTTCACAAGAGAACAAAGCACATCAAAAGACGCTTCAATTCCATCCGCGATCTAGTCAAGGAGGGAGACATAGAGATTTGCAAAATACATACGGATCTGAATGTTGCAGACCCGTTGACTAAAGCCTCTTCCACGGGCAAAACATGATCAACACCAGGACTCCATGGGTGTGAGGATCATCACTTTGTAATCTAGATTATTGACTCTAGTTCAAGTGGGAGACTGAAGGAAATATGCCCTAGAGGCAATAATAAAGATGTTATTTGTATTTCCTTATATCATGATAAATGTCTTTTATTCATGCTAGAATTGTACTAACCGGAAACTTAGTACATGTGTGGATACATAGACAAAACAGTATGTCCCTAGTATGCCTCTACTAGACTAGCTCATTGATCAAAGATGGTTATGTTTCCTAGCCATAGACATGAGTTGTCATTTGATCAACGGGATCACATCATTAGGAGAATGATGTGATGGACTAGACCCATCCGTTAGCATAGCACTATGATCGTTTAGTTTTACTGCTATTGCTTTCTTCATGACTTATACATGTTCCTATGACTATGAGATTATGCAACTCCCGAATACCGTAGGAACACCTTGTGTGCTATCAAACGTCACAACGTAACTGGGTGATCATAAAGATGCTCTACAGGTGTCTCCGAAAGTATTCGTGGTGTTGGCATAGATCAAGATTAGGATTTGTCACTCCGAGTGTCGGAGAGGTATCTCTGGGCCCTCTCGGTAATGCACATCATAATAAAGCCTTGCAAGCAAATGACTAATGAGTTAGTCACGAGATGATGTATTACGGAACGAGTAAAGAGACTTGCCGGTAACGAGATTGAACTAGGTATTGAGATACCGACGATCGAATCTCGGGCAAGTAACATACCGATGACAAAGGGAACAACGTATGTTGTTATGCGGTTCGACCGATAAAGATCTTCGTAGAATATGTAGGAGCCAATATGGGCATCCAGGTTCCGCTATTGGTTATTGACCGGAGAGGTGTCTCGGTCATGTCTACATAGTTCTCGAACCCGTAGGGTCCGCACGCTTAACGTTTCGTTGACGATATAGTATTTAATGAGTTATGAATGTTGATGACCGAATGTTATTCGGAGTCCAGGATGTGATCACGGACATGACGAGGAACTCCGGAACGGTCCGGAGATAAAGATTAATATATGAGATAATAGTGTTTGACCTCCAGAAGGGTTCCGGAATTCACCGGAAGAGGTTCCGGATGTTTCCCGAAGTGTTTGGGTACAAGAACACGTTATTTGGGCCAAAAGGGAAAGCACACAAGGTTTTTGGAAAGCGCAAAAGGAAGTTTTGCGGAGTCCAGGGGCCAGACGCCAGGGTCCCTGGCGTCTGGGTCCAGACGCCGGGAACCCTGGCGTCTGGTCCTGGAGTCTGAGAAGGACTCTTGCCTTACGGGTGAAACCGACTTTGTGAAGGCTTTTACTCCAAGTTTCGACCCCTAGGCTCAACATATAAATAGAGGGGTAGGGCTAGCACCCAAGACACATCAAGATACACCAAGCCGTGTGCCGGCTACCCCGACCCTCTAGTTTATCCTCCGTCTAGTTTCTATAGTGCTTGGCGAAGCCCTGCAGAGATTGTTCTTCATCAACAACCGTCACCACGCCGTCGTGCTGCCGGAACTCATCTACTACTTCGCCCGTCTTGCTGGATCAAGAAGGCGAGGACGTCATCGAGCTGAACGTGTGCTGAACGCGGAGGTGCCGTACGTTCGGTACTAGATCGGGACGGATCGTGAAGGTGCACGACTACATCAACCGCGTTGATAAACGCTTCCGCTTTCGGTCTACGAGGGTACGTAGACACACTCTCCCTCTCGTTGCTATGCATCTAGTAGATAGATCTTGCGTGATCGTAGGAAAATTTTGAAAATACTACGTTCCCCAACACTACTCTCTCCTACTGCTGCAAGATGGAGGTTACCAGAAGCGTAGTCTTCGTTTGGAATAGCTATCCCCCTCTTATTCTGCTTTCTGCAGTTCAGTCCAGATATATTACCCCTTTACACAGACATCATTGCATATGTAGTGTAGATCCTTGCTTGCGAGTACTTTGGATGAGTACTCACGGTTGCTTTCTCCCCCTTTTCCCCTTTTTGTCCCTTCTTCTCGGATGACGCAACAGATGGTGGAGCCCAGGAGCCAGAGGATCCCGATGATGTTTCTACGTGGAGTTCGGCTTCGAGGAGTAGTTAGGAGGTCCCAGGCAGGAGGCCTTGCCTTTTCGATCGATGCTATATTTGTGCTAGCTTTCTTAAGGCAACTTGTTTAACTTATGTCTATACTCAGATATTATTGCTTCCGCTGACTCTTGTGTTTTCGAGCATTTGTATTCGAGCCCTCGAGGCCCCTGGCTTGTAATATAAAGCTTGTATTATTTTAACTTGTGTCTAGAGTTGTGTTGTGATAACTTCCAGTGAGTCCTTGATCTTGGTCGTACACATTTGCGTGCATGATTAGTGTACGGTCAAATCGGGGGCGTCACAAGTTGGTATCAGAGCCGACTGCCTGTAGGAATCCCCCTTTCCAACTCCTTGGCCGAAGTTGAGTCTAGTCTTTGAAAAACAAATTTACTAACTTGTTGTTTGGCTTACGGGCCCACAACACCAATGGGTGGTATTAGGATCTTTTACTCCTCGTCTATACTCTGGGACTCTGATCTCTCTTCTATTCAGGATAAATGAATTTTGCAAAATCTAACATTAGGATCTCGTTATCACTTTCACCCGAAGAGCACCTTATTACCGATGATCGTCTTCTGCACCAGAAGACCCTGAAGATACTCTTCGCTGTTAACCCGAGAACTTGTGTTCATCGCGATTGCAATTCCCCTTCCACCGTCAACCCTTATGATAACTACATGCAGTTGTCATTCTTACATTCATCCCCAGTTGGCCTTGTTATTACAAGATACCCCGAAATACTCGTCGTTGTTTCGATGATCCTTTGTGCCTACTGCCTTACAGTTCCTTGCTGCCTGAATACACCTACAAATTAATCCTCACACATACCGAGGATTTGTTTCTCCCCAGTTGTTCATATGTTTACTAAAGTCTTCGAAATCCTATTCGAGCTTTAGAAAATTCTCAACAACATATTTATCTTGAAATTTTTGCTTGCGTGCAATATGGTTAATCCCATAAGTCTGGCAATCTTATTGCCATCCTTGTCACTGTCATTTGAGTCCGTTGATTCAAAATGTTGCGAATGCTCGCAATCCCCAATCAGATCCTAGAATTCGTCATTCCGACGCAGACGTCATTTTAAACCTGGTTGGATCTCGACCAATCAAATTGCCATCGATTGTATCACTAAACATATTATACTTATCCATCCTTGATCAGAGCGTTTGCTTCTGATCTCTTGATTGGGAAACATAATTCCTTTGCATCTGGTTGAATTAGTCAGTTGTTTCTATAATCTGATCTCCTTTAATTATTTCTTCTTATGGTTGAGTATCGATACTCACATCAGCTCCGTTGTGGATCGCCTGATCCATTGTTGGTTTGATATCCGACAGTCTCCTTCATATTCAATCACCTTGTGAGTTCTTCCCCTGATACATAATGCCTTGGTAATTGTATCCTCTGCTTGGCCAACCATGCTCTGCTGTCGAGCTTGTGTTTTTAGTTTTGAAACTTGTGGTATATGTACTAAGATGCCCGATGGGTTGAACCTATGCCTTCACCTAATCCGTGAGAACCTGGAAGTTTGCACAAGTCATACTCTTCCGGTGTTCTACCAAATAAAATTCCAACACTACAGTTTTATCAAAGTGAGAGGTGAATGAAATGATATGCATTAAGGAAGTGGGAGTCGACCTTGAACTTTGTGTTCATGCCCATGAATATGATGTAGACCATCTCGGAAGCTTCTTGACAAATGATTTTCCATCTAAATAATTCTTTCGGTGTCAATAAATTTGATCCCTTGCAGTTATGGTTCCGACCATGCTGTCCTTATTCAATATATCTGGAATAAATCCATTCCAGGCCTCGTCAATTTTTGACAAGGTTAAAGTATCTACTGTCATAGGTCAGTGACCTAGTTCATTTCCTATCGTGTTCTACCTTCGAGTTTTACCCTCTGATATCTCGAGGATATCATGAATTTGCACTACACCTTTTGAACTTTTGATGAAGTAATACCTTTGCTTGTCGTAATCACTCTACGGGTTCTAGGTTGCCGTTAACCGAGGACACCGTTTAGTAAATCAAATCTGCTCTAAAAATTCAACACCCCTAGTAGATGTTAATGGGAAATTTTTAAACTCAATCTGGTTTTATTCCTAGACTATCGGGTACATCCCTTGTCTAACTATCTTTTATTGTGCTACCTCGTCCTTCTCTGGTGCACGAATTCTTCAGTGTGTGAGCACGACTTACGTTGAGCTTTCAACATCATGTTGCTTGTCTTGAAAGGCAACTTTGGTTCCGATGCTTGCATCTTATATACTGATCCTATAACTTGACACTTCGTCATTCCCTTGCTTGTTGCCATTGTTGTTTGATTGCATCCTCTTGAAACCTCCCGACAAATGTGTCGGATCACCTTCAACACTTTGACTTCTTCTGAGATGTCAACTGTGTTCGTAATGAGAAATCCCCTCCTTGCCCTCGATGATTTTTATTATCATCGACAACACCCTTGGCTTCCTTTCATCGCGAACTTGTCCACATTATAAATACAACTTGCTCTCCATCAAGTGTTGTGTTCTGCCTTGAAGTATTACTGTCTTTTATGTCGAGAATGTGGTGGGGATTGCTCCACCTCTTAGAAATTGTCGGTATGATGATACTACTCACCATCGCCATTCTTCCTTGGTCCTCGTGTTATTTTTAGCCGGGATACCAATATGCTAGCGATGCTGCTTGAGTTCTGTACTCCTAGCAACCCAATTGCTTTGAAGTTTACGATCGACAGTTCGTTCTTAGGTTGTTGGTTATTGAATCGTCACTCTGACATTGATCTTTCTGCCTAAGGTCATATTCGGGCACACCTTTCAACTAATGGTTAATGGTGTATGTTTTTTCCTCGAGCATACAACATTATATCATTTGATTTGACAAGTGTCACCTTCTTATTCACATTATTGTGGAAATCCATCCGTTTGGAATTCTCGATGAATTGTTGTTGAGCCCATCAGCCACCTCCACATCCTCTCCTTGGTTTAATGATGAACTATTGTTTCGGGAACCCGCTCCCATAGTTCATTTCCCGAGAATCTTGCAATGTCATTTCGTCGATTTGTGTTGCACCTTTTCTTCTCGAACATCCTGAGTTTGTGGTATCATGACACCAATCGTATCTGAATCTCGGTCAGATATGATGGTTGGGACAACTTTCCAGTAGTTATAATGTTGGTCCTTTGATGACCCGGTAATATGATGTCATGCCTAGCATCCCGGGCTGGAGGACCCATCATTATAATTTCTTTTGCAAGGATAGCCATTCTTCCAGGAGGGAATTGTAAGACTTATTCTATAAGTTGCTTCTGATGGATCATTTGTGTATCCAAGGTCTGGCCCTTGATTGAAACACCATATCATTGCTACCTCGAAGCATGACTATGATACCCCGCTCATCAACAAGAACAATGGAGGTGTGATGCTAAATGATTCTTGGTCAGTTATCCAAACACCGTTGTATGGGTAACATCTTGATTAATCCTTGCCTCTTTAACTAAATGATTGGGTACTTGCTCTCCTACCCTGTATGCCATGTTCTTCTTGTCCATGGGAAGGGTATACTCCTAATAATAGTGTGTAATCACTATTTTCCTTTCCATTTGTTTGTTTAACCTTTCTTTGATCTAAATATAATCTAAGCAGTAATAATTCTCTGCTTATGTAAACACCTCGTTGTACAACTCTGTCAGTATGACCTTGATTCTATTATTGATAACATTCCGGTAACCACCGATGGACGAGAACTTTGCCTATTGGTCCGCCTCGTTTCGACGAGCAGGAAAATGGTTCCCTTCGTCCCTCATCCTTGGTACCGACATTGTTGCCCACATAGCTGACAAGCTATCCACTGATATGCCTTCCTGTCGCGGTTGCGCAAGATGTCGCCACCCTTCCTATTTTCAACCCACATGGTGGGCCCATAACCCACAGGTCCACTGGATCGAAACCTGACTCTTCTTTACAACCCGGATTCTAATGTATCCTTGGCACCTGGCTTCGTATGTGATTCACGAGCTAAATTCTTTACCATTATTCATCCTGGAATCAAACACCATATTATTCTCGTTGATCAAGACCCCATTCCAGCTTCTGGTTAGGCATCGAATGACTGCCTATCCACTTGAAACTTTGGTACCACCGTAAATTGCACTCAACGAATCCACTGAAATACAACTCTTTGGGTACCCCGTGTATTTCCCCTTGAGTTCACCGTCAGATGCCCATATTTGTGGAGATGTGTTCTTCCGAAGTTTTTCCCCCTGTTCGCGTTCGTAGGACGATGGATATCCCGAAGAAAGGATGATGACTTGATCACGATGACTTGAAGCAGAGAAATGAAGACATCAACGAAGGGTATCAACCTCTTCGAAAGGGCAGCCAAGACCGAGAAGACTCGTTAGGTTTTCGCTACTGGCACTTTCCCCCCCCCCCCCTTACTCCACCGCTTAAATCTCGGGACGAGATTTCTTGTAGTGGAGGAGAATTGTGACGCCCGGGTAATCAAGCTACAGTAAACCTCTGCTAACGATGCCACATCACCATGATTAATGATGCTAATCTCGCGTTAGTTTAAAACGATTCAAATTTCCAATTCAAAATCGAGTCAAACAATTAAAGTTTTCAAAAGTCAAAACTAAAATGTTCTTAATGTGACAAATAAATCATGGATAATATTTGTGGAGAAACAACATCTTTATAAAATAATTAAATACCCTAAAGGGATTAAAACAGCAGCAAAAACAATTAATTATACCCCCATTATATTTTATAAAATATTAAACTATTTTATTTTGTTGCCCAAACTTATGTGGGAGTGGCATATTTATTAACAATAAATTAGGGACTGCTTTTATAATTTATAAAACTAAAATAAAATGGGAACTAAAATAAAACAGAAAAAAAAGAAACAAAAAAAGGAAAAAGGCGAATTTGCACACTTTGCACTTGCAGCCTGCTGTTACAGTAACCATGCCCAAGCCCACCGCGGCCTTTCTCCCTCCTTTGTACAGAGAGGAGGCGGAGTTGTGCGTGTCGCACATCCACGGCTGCCATGGCCGTAGATGGCCGCCACGTCGATCCCCTTTGCTTATAAGTGCGCCAACGTGAACCCTAAGTCGCCCTCGTCCATTCCCCCCTCTTTCCCCCGTTGCCCCCTTCTTCTTTCACTCGAAATCGAGCTTGGAAACTCGCGCGGTGACCGCGCTCGTCATCGACATTACCGCGGCCACCGTCATCTCCTTCGTGTGGGAGGACGTCCAGGAGGCCCGCCATGGACATCTTCATCCGTCCCGAGCACCAAACGGAGCCGAGGTGACCCGTGCGCTCGCCATCGAGCCAGTCTTCGCCGCGTACATCATCGTCGGCCGTCATCGATTACCGCCGTTCCAGTCCACCCCAACCCTCGTCGAGCACGCGAACGGACTCGTGGTGAGCTCCTCTCCCCACCCCCTGGTTCTCCCCCTTCGATCCATCGCCGTAAGCCGCCGTCCCACACTGGCCGCAGCTCCGGTGAGCACATGTGCTCACCGCGCTCACTGCGCCTCTCGCCGACCTGGTTGTGCCCGTCGTGCCGTTCTGCCTAGCCCCGCCTACTGGCCCGCGCTGCCCGCTGCCCGCGCTGACTGCTATCCCCGTGCCCCTGGCCTTTTGTGCCCGCCTACGCGTACCCCGCCGCTGCTGCCGCTTGTTGCTGCGCTGCCGCGTGCTGCCATTGCTACTTACTGCTCAAGCTGCTGTCCTTGCTGCTGTTGCCACTGCTCTGGTGGCGCCGCTTGCTGCTGCTTATTGCTGCTTTTTGCCGATGCTTACAAGTTGTTGCCGCTCCCTGCTCCTTCTTCTAGCGCTGCTGCTTGCTGCTAGTACTCCCTCCTGCTATTGCAGCTGTGTAGTCTTGTGCCGCTACGGCCATAGCCACGGCCATGTGTTATGTATGCATGTGTGTGCAGAGCCTCACGGCTGGCTATGCCTCTGGCCGGCACTACAATTAGATTAGGGACTAATTAGCATTTAGTTGCTACACTATCACAAGGAGTTCCCACTACTAAATAAATTGGTTAAACAAATCTATTAAAATACTAGTCTATGACAGGTAGACCCCTCCTAATTATCCACTTAAAAAGAAATGATAAAATATGTGTGAATGACACATGGGCCCCATCTGGAGTTTTGACCAGTCAACAGTCAAACAGTTGACTGCTGACTGGAATGTTGACTAGGTCAACTGGACCACCTGGCCCCACCTGCCATACACTAGCTGGGTATACTTCTAGTTACACTTAGACTTTTTCTCATTAATTTTCGAGATATAAATAATTCCAAAAAATGAATAACTTTGAAAATTAATATAAAATAAACCGTAGCTCCGGTGAAAATACTTTACACATGAAAGTTGCTCAGAATTTCGAGACGAATCCGACTACGCGGTTTGTTCGTCCACCGCACGTCCCTAGTATAGCGAACTTGCAACCATCCCCCTCCGGTCCGTTTGTCCGAAAATGCGGAACACCGGGAATACTTTCCCGGATGTTTTTCATCCTTGCCGGTATCACCCCCTACTGCGTTAGGTCACACGTAGCACCGCGTTTTGCCATGTTATGCTTTGTGATGCTATTGTTTGGTCTGTTATTTATTTGTTTCCCCCTTCGTTGCTTATTTTCGATAGACTCCGATACTGTGATAGACCCCGAGACCAATGATGCTTCGGTGTTCGACTACGGCTACGCTTCCGAAGATTCCTTTCGTCTGCAGAGCTTCCAGGCAAGCCCCCCCCCTTTGATCACCAGATATCGCCTACTCTTCTCTCTACTACTTGCATTAGAGTAGTGTAGCATGTTACTGCTTTCGATACTCCTATTCTGCTGCATAGCCTGTCATTGTTGCTATAACTGTTGATACTTTACCTGCCATCCTAATGCTTAGTGTAG
Source organism: Secale cereale (assembly GCA_902687465.1). Taxonomy (NCBI): domain Eukaryota; kingdom Viridiplantae; phylum Streptophyta; class Magnoliopsida; order Poales; family Poaceae; genus Secale; species Secale cereale. The sequence goes on from LR738712.1 coordinate 763,291,082, forward strand.
GATGCTAGTATTCCATCAGTGGCCCTACACCCTTGTCCGTCTGCCCTGCTATTCTATCGGGCCGTGATCACTTGGGGGTGATCACGGGTATATACTACATACATTTTACATGACACATGATGATGGTTCGGATATGGGGGCTGAAGGGGCAGGTGGTTCCACACAGGTAGTGGTGGGCCTGGGTTCCCGACAGTCCCCTGATGGTTACTTTGTGGCGGAGCGACAGGGCAGGTTGCGACTACCTAGGAGACAGGTGGGCCTGGCCCTGGTCGTTGTCCGCGGTTGTTTCATAATAACACGTTTAACGGGATCTTGGTATTTGATCTGAGTCTGGCCATTTGGTCTATACGCACTAACCAGCTACGTGGGAATAGTTATGGGTACTCGACGTCGTGGTATCAGCCGAAGCCTTCTTGACGTCAGCGGTTTAGCGGCGCGCGCCGGATTGGACTGGAAGCCTACTCTGGTATTAGGAGAGGCTAGGTCTGCTTACCGGCCGCCCTCGCAACGTGCAGGTGTGCATTGGGCGATGGGCCCAGACCCCTGTGTGCTTAGGACTTAGACCGACGTGCTGACCTCTCTGCTGTGCTTAGGTAGGGCTGCGACGTGTTGATCTTCCGAGGCCGGGCATGACCCTGGAAAGTGTGTCCGGCCAAATGGGATCAAGCGTGCTGGGTTATGTGGTGCACCCCTGCAGGGAAGTTAATCTATTCGAATAGTCGTGTCCCTCGGTAAAAGGACGACCCGGAGTTGTACTCGGACCTCATGACAACTAGAACTGGATACTTAATAAAACACACCCAGACAAGTTCCAGATATAACTCGGTGGTTGCTCTCTCACAGGGTGATGTGCGGGAGGATCGCCGGGTAGGATTATGCTTTACGATGTTACTTGGTGAACTCTTCTGCTACTCAAGACGGAGGCTGCCAGAAGCTTTGATAGTTGTTACTATTCCATCTACTCCCTTCCACTGCTTCAAGACGGAGGCTGCGAGAAGCGAGGAAGCTTGTTACTCACCATCTACTCTCTCCTACTGCTACAAGATGGAGGTTACCAGAAGCGTAGTCTTCGTTTGGAATAGCTATCCCCCTCTTATTCTGCTTTCTGCAGTTCAGTCCAGATATATTACCCCTTTACACAGACATCATTGCATATGTAGTGTAGATCCTTGCTTGCGAGTACTTTGGATGAGTACTCACGGTTGCTTTCTCCCCCTTTTCCCCTTTTTGTCCCTTCTTCTCGGATGACGCAACAGATGGTGGAGCCCAGGAGCCAGAGGATCCCGATGATGTTTCTACGTGGAGTTCGGCTTCGAGGAGTAGTTAGGAGGTCCCAGGCAGGAGGCCTTGCCTTTTCGATCGATGCTATATTTGTGCTAGCTTTCTTAAGGCAACTTGTTTAACTTATGTCTGTACTCAGATATTATTGCTTCCGCTGACTCTTGTGTTTTCGAGCATTTGTATTCGAGCCCTCGAGGCCCCTGGCTTGTAATATAAAGCTTGTATTATTTTAATTTGTGTCTAGAGTTGTGTTGTGATAACTTCCAGTGAGTCCTTGATCTTGGTCGTACACATTTGCGTGCATGATTAGTGTACGGTCAAATCGGGGGCGTCACAGGGATCGAGGTCTGCTCAGAGACCACCTTCTTGAGTGTGGTGGGGCTGATAATATTTCCCACCTCGGCTGTTTGAGTCTCGGTGAAGGCGGCAGCTGGAGGCGTCTCCTGAGAACCGAACAGACGACGCCTGTTGCAATATGGTTTCTCCGCGGTACCAGCTAGATCGCGATCGACTTTTGCAGGGTTGGGTTCTTGAGAAGGAGGCGCCAAGAATTCGTCACCGTACCCACCATATTCGTTGAAGTAGTCATCGACGTTGACAAATGTACCGTCGTCGACGTCCGGATCCTGTGTCATATGCATGCCCGGATCAGCTGACGGCGGTAGCGTTGCGGCGGTCTTGCCATGGCTTGGCGCCGGCAGGACTGGCGGTGTTGTCTGTGGGGTGGTGACCCCCGCCCCCAAACGAATCTGGCTCTTCGGCCAAAGCAATGGCCAGTTGAAGCAGGCGCCGAGGGTCATCACATCCTCTTCGTCGGCCCCATGGGGTCGATACGGAGGTAACAAGTCGTCGCAGCCCCGCAGCACCCGAACCAGTTGAACCCTATACACGGTGGGTGGCATCGGATTATGGTGGAACACGCGGTTGCCCGGTTCAACGATTTTGGCCTTGGCGACATCGATCAACTTGCCGTCCACGAAGTGCAGGAAAGTGCATGGAACTTCGTTGGCGGCGCCCTGCGAAAACATGTAGGGCGTCAGGGATGCCCAGTCAAAGGCAAGGAGATGAAGTCATCGGCCGAGGCTTAGTTACCGTGATGGCGTCGAGCTCGGCTAATGTCGAGGCACCGCCAACGGCGGGCGTGCAAGTGACGGAGGGGCCGCTTGCTGCCGAGGTGCCGGCCGGCGTATTCTTCCCACACCCGGGTGCATCAAGCTCCAATGCCGGCGCCGGCACCGGAGACACCAATGACGCCTCCGCCGGAGACACCACTGCCGGCGCGTTGTGCGAGTTGCTGCCCGTCAAGCTGGGAATCGGGGGCGGCCCCTGTTGGCCGCCCACAAACCACCCCCGCAGCCCCTCAACCAAGGTAGGCATAATGGCGGTGATCGTCGCTCCTAGTTCGTCTCGCACTTGGTCTCGCACTTGCTCTTCGACTATCTGAGGAATCTGCGCCACTTTTGCCTTGAGTTCTTTAACCTCCTGGCTTTCCAAGCTGGTCTTTCTCTCCTTTCGCCCAGTCTTATAGTATTCCGACCATTTCGTGGACAAGCCTTCGCCGGCCACACGACCAGCTGACGTCGGCTTAGTTAACTTATCCTTCTGTTTCATTACATTCAACGCCCTATTTAAAGTGGTGTCCCAAGGGGCAGACGGGGAGCTCTGAGACCCCGCGCTACTGCTTTCAGTTTCCTGCGGAAGGAACGTGAACCATTTAGAAATTTGGCTTCATTAATTAGAATGCAACCATATGGAGCTAATTACGCAGGGGTGTATTCCTTACCAGAACAAGCTCAAGCGCCTTCACCTTCGGATCCGTGGTAAGCTCCTTTGTTACCGGGTCCTCCTTGTACCGGGCTCTGATATAGTTCCTGGTCTGCTTTTCATGGCGGTATTTATCGAAGAGGGGCGGTAGGCCTTGCTCGACACGCTCCGCGTCCTCCTTGTCCCATTTAGGTTCCGCCACTCTGTAACTGCCGGGACCGAGTTTGTGGACCCCTAAGTTCAATTCCCGCATTTCTTTCCCCCACTGACTTGATTCCACGGATGCATTGCTCTCGCACTTGGTCTTGAACTCCAGGTAGTCAGCTTTGCTGATCGAAGGATTTTTCTCCTTGATCTTCTCATAACTATCACCTCTTTCAATCATTTTCTTCACCCGGGCTCTCCAAGAAGCCAGGGCCGTGCTCATCTTCGTGAGGGCGGCACTGTTCACTTTATTCCCTGAGAGGCGTGTGTTTGCGAAGTCACCGGGGAACTTGTATCGTTCGTGCAGCTTCGTGAAGAGGAGGATCCGCAAATTCCCTCGTTCACGATGCCTTAGGTTCTCGGTGTTGATCGTGACGGTGCTCCGGACAATGCACCCGAGTTGTCCCGCGTACCCATTGACTAATTCTTTGGGCGCCGTTGGATGCCCACTGGAGGACACTTCAGTAAATTCTTCCTTGACGGTGCCGAGCATGTTCGGGCGCCGGTCCTTCCGTTGCCAATCATTTTCTTCATCCCCGACGCCACTAGGGGTTGTGTAGTCAGGATCGGTGTCTTCCGCGGCGTCCTCATAGCGGTGAGGGTATTCCTCCATCTCCTGGGACAGCTCCCAGAATGGCTTGCCGCCCGAACCGCCGGCCTCATCGTTGTCGGCCATGTTCGCTCTAAATAGGAAAAAAGTTTGGTCAAAAAGTTGGTTATTGTCAAGGAACAAGATCTCATCATTTAGGGTTTGTGAGGAATTATCATGGTCTCATCACTTAGGGTTTGTCGACACCGAGGCATCCTAAAAGCTACGGTTTTATCATTTAGAGTGCCGTTGATAGAAGCTATTCAGAACTAGTCCTACTTAATTCTTGATCCTACTTAATTAAGTACTAAGATACCCCGGCCCATGCATTAGTCGCAAGTACCCCATATGTCCTATTTTTAACAAAGTCATGCTAAAATTCACGGAAAATTTCAGCATGACCTTTGCTGAAAATAGGACATATGGAGTACCCGAACTTGCCGGAACGGAAGTTAATCGACATTCCGGCAAACTCAAGGGCCTCTCGGGGTACCTGCAAAATCATCACGACACGATGGTCGGAGACAAAACCCAGCAAACTAGCACCACAATGTGCCTCTACTTTCATATGGATGAAAAGGCCACAGACCATATGGTCCTCTGCTTTCATATGGACAAAAAGGCCTACATATAGGCACAACAGAGCAGCAAGCCCATCACTCTTTTGGTGAACAGAAACTATGTTTGAATCTGTATAATAACAGAGCAGCAAGTCTATTGTCCAATACTGAAGCGGAATTCAGTTTGCCCTAGGACTTGGTGCTATTCTGAACAAGTGTACTTTCAGAACCATGATAATAATTTAAGTAAAGTAGTATAAGAACCTGTATAGGAACATGGCAGTAGCCATATAACTAGTGCTTATATACCTACAAGAGTGTAACAGGACCAACAGCATAACTGCATTTAAAGAAAATACAACAGTAGTATAAACCTACCAGTAGAAGTGTAGAACTAGACATAACAGGAAACCCAATTATACAGTGTAGAACTAGTATGCACACGTGCTTTTTGTACAGAATTGGAAAATCACATTCAGTCTTGTTTTCTTCAGTTATCTTTTTTGAGTTATTTTACATGTCCTAGGTAAAATCTGCCACTAGTAACTAGTTGTTTCTCTAAGCATGTCTCAATCGTTTTCTGAATCTCCGTTTTTATGACACCTAAAGAATTATTCAGTAAAATGGATCTCATTTAATGTTCATTCGTTTTTGTTATCAAGTAAAATGGAGTTTTTTTTTTAGATTTTTAGTAGGACAGCTACCCTTTTTTAGCTTTTTAAATCCTCGGGTTTGATTTCTTCAGAACCATGGTGTGGCTAGTACAATGTAGTTAAAACTAGTTTTCTCCCTTAACACGTGCCTCTTTTTCAAAGGAATGGGAAGTCACATACTGTCAAGTGTTCCTTCTTTCAGTGAAGTTTTTTGACTTATCTACTCCATCCTAGGGAAAATCTGCCACTAGTACTAGTAGTCTACACACATGCTAATTGGAAATTCAGATTATAGTCTTGTTTTTATTGAGTCACAGTGGAATTGGAAAATCTGCCACTAGTACTAGACATAACAGTAGTATCAGAGAGAAGTTTAGAGTTCTATCATGCCTATCAGGTGTAGAAAATAAACCAGTTGCAAGTTCAATACAGAGTATCTCAGGTTCGCAAAGTGCAGGAAACAACAGTAAGAGTGGGAGCGAAACCAAACCTCCTTCTCCTGGAGCTGGAGCTTGTTTGTTGGGCCCGAAGATTTACTTCAACAGGCAGAGCTTGCTCTCGTTGGTGGTGGTGTCGGGCAGCGTCTTGGTCTTCTCCGCGTACTCCTCAAACTCCTCCTGAAGAACCATTAGGTGAGTCTGTAGCAGCCTATTTAATAAAATCAAACTGAGTTCAATTAGTTCCGACAAAGAGAACACTGAAGTTTATAATCTGTAAATAAGACACGCTTAACAAATACATCCAGCTGAATTAATTGATTAATACATGATATGGTTATAGTCAAACCATTAGGATTTAGGAGTAGCAGTAGTGGTAATTAAATAGTTAGGGATCATTGGATCCAGGGCAATTAGGAGTAGAACCTGTAGTGTTGCATAACCAGTAATAGAAGTGAACCAACACTGCATAACTGAATTTAGCCAACACTTGACAGTTCACTGTCAGAACTGAAATCACATTCAGTTCAATTAACTACACATGTTTTTCTCTCACAAGTAAGCAGCAATTGATAATTAGGTAAAAAACAACTGGTAGATATTCAACCCAAGCCATTAGAACACTAGAATACTAGAACAACTGACAGTAACCACTTAACAATTTATGTCTGACGAAACTGAACTTTAGGTTCAGACAAATTTTGAGACAGAGATGATTAGCTCGAACAAGTAATTAAATTGAACCCTAGAATTAAGTAGAAGCTAGATTAACACCCTAGGAACCCTAAGCTAGTACCCAATTGAACCAAAGCATCATCAAAAGGTATGAACCCTAGAACAGGAACCCTCGAATTCGACAGAGAGCTGGCAGCAGAGAGAAGGTAGATTAGAGAAAGAGAGAGGGAGAGGAAGGGAACTCACGAGGAGGGCGTCGGAGGAGGTCGTCGGAGGAGGGCGTTGGAGGAGGTC
>LR738712.1:763298893-763316408 GCA_902687465.1 Secale cereale
TTTTTTTACAATGCATCTCCTTTACTCAATCACAATATAGAATCATTTACAATGCTATGGCATGGTTGAAATCAAGTGAGATGAAATAACAGTCATCAAAGATTGACATGAAATAACAGTCGTCAAATTAAGATTGAGTTTGCATGTAAAGTAATATAATGTTTAAAAGATCTTTAATAATGGTTGAAATCAACCTCACTTTTTGCATATTTTTTAAAATTTTATTTTAACCTTATGATAAACATCCAAACACTTTAAAATAAACACATGGCAATTTTAATACTCCCTCCATTCCTAAAAATAGGGCGTATAATTTTTTTACAATGCATCTCCTTTACTCAATCACAATATAGAATCATTTACAATGCTATGGCATGGTTGAAATCAAGTGAGATGAAATAACAGTAATCAAAGATTGACATGAAATAACAGTCGTCAAATTAAGATTGAGTTTGCATGTAAAGTAATATAATGTTTAAAAGATCTTTAATAATGGTTGAAATCAAGTGATACATGTAATAATTTAGTTGCATGTAATAATTGAGCTTGCCACTGACACACACACACACACGCGGCCGACACGTCGTGATTCAATCTTAGCTATCTTTTCACAATCTTCTTGCCCTTCTTCCTCGCGGTTGAATAATTTAGCCCCGAAACCCCTTGAATTGATCTTCTCTTGAACGGACGTCCTTTAGGTAGGGTGGTCCTGCTTCTTCTTGTGGTGTATGGTACTTCATCGTCGTCGTCATCTTCCATCTTCGGGCCGCCGTACTTGTCAAAGTCTTGCCCATTGGCGACTCCATCCATTCCGATGATGTTCCTTTTGCCTCTCCTCACGACAACACGACTGGGCTTTGGCAGGTCGGTAATGAAGAAGCATTGGTCAACTTGGGAAGCCAGTACCCATGGCTCATTTTTCGCGGTGACGTTTGCGCCCGCGGTCTTGGATTTGGCTTCGGGTATAACCATGGTGGTGAAATACCGGTCTTCTTTTAGGACGCTCTTGGCCCATCTGACACGGAACATCGGGACCTTCTCTCCAGCGTAGCTCAGCTCCCAGATCTCCTCGATCCTTCCGTAGTATCTGTCCTTGTCGTTACCGGTGTAGGATTCCATCGTTACCCGGAGTTCTGATAATCGCTCTTCATGTCCTTTTCCTCGCTGTAGAATGTGTAGCCGTTGATATCGTACGCCTCATAGGTCATCAGGTTGTGCTCGGCGCCCTGTGACAAGGCGAATATGAGTTTTTCTTCCGCGGAAGAATCCTCATGTAAAGGGTACGACAGAAGCTTCTCCTTGAACCAACGCGTGAAACATGAGTTGTGCTCTTTGATTATAGCTCCCTCCGTCCTCTGTTGGCCTCGGTCATTGTACGTCTTCCCAATAAAGATTTTGTGCTCTACCACCCAAGGATCGACCACGTCTATGTGTTGTAGCGCGACTAGGTTTGCTCTTTCAAAGTTGGCGAGTCGACCCATGAAGTTGACATGCATTTCGCGGCGACCCTCGCGGTGACCCCATCCAGCGAGCCTGCCGAGGTGCCTGTTGACGGGCAGACCAACGGGGTTCTCGATGCCTAGATAATTCGTGCAGAAGGAGATGCACTCTTCGGTCAGAAAGCCCATTGCCATGCTTCCATCTGGACGTGCCCTGTTGCGAACGTATCCTTTGATGACACCATTCATCCTTTCGAACGGCATCATGCTGTGCAGGAACGTCGGACCGAGTTGGATGATATCCTCCACGATATGGACCAGCAGATGCACCATAACGTCGAAGAATGCGGGCGGGAAGTAGATCTCAAGCTCGCATAGTATCACCACGATCTCTTCCTGTAGCCTTCTGAGTTGCCTCACGCCAACCGACTTCCGAGAGATGACGTCGAAAAAGTTGCATAGGCCAAATAGCGTGTCACGGACGTGCGCGTCCATGATCCCACGGATTGTAACTGGAAGTATCTGCGTCATCAACACGTGACAGTCGTGAGACTTCATCCCCCTGAACTTCTGCTTCGCTGAGTCTAGGTATCTGCTTATCTTCCCCGCGTAACCGTAAGGAAGTTTTACTCCTACGAGGCAGGTGAAAAATTGCTCGATCTCCTTCTGACTTAGAGTGAAGCACGCGGGAGGGTAGTCATATTCGATCTTCTTGGCCTTTTTGCCTTTGCGATGACTTTCCGTGTCCTTCGCCTCATCATCATCATCATCATCATCATCATCATTAGGGCGCCAGAGCTCCTCCCTGATGCCCATTTTTTGCAAGTCTACCCTTGCTTTCGGCCCATCTTTGGTCCTCTCTGGCATGTTGAGCAGGGTACCAAGCAGACTCTCGCACACGTTCTTCGTGATATGCATGACATCAAGGCTGTGAGGCACACGGAGGATCTTCCAGTACGAAGTCCCAGAAAACAGACCTCGTTTTCCATACCTTCAGCAGCGGCTCTGGCGCCTTTCGCTTCTTTCCCAGCGGTGGGCACTCTTTCCAATTTTTCAATAGCTCGTCTATTTCCTCGCCGCTCCTCGTACGTGGGGGTCTTCGGGGTTCGGTTTCACCATCGAACAGATCCTTGCATTTTCTCCATGCGTCATCGTCGCGAAGCCACCTTCGATGTCCCATGAACACGGTTTTCGAAGACCCGGGATCTCTATCTAGCTGGCGATACGTTGTGTCATCCATGCACCTGACGCATGCACAAAATCCGTGGACCACCTGCCCCGCGACATATCCGTAACCGAGATAGTCGTGCACCGTCGTGAGCAGTGCGGCTCTCATAGGGAAATATTCTTTCGCTGCGGCGTCCCACGTATTGGCTGGCATTTTCCACAGCGTGTCTAGCTCCTCTTTCAGCAGCCCCAGATACAGATTGATGTCGTTCCCTGGTTGTTTCGGCCCTTCAATTAGCATACTCATGTGAATGTACTTCCTCTTCATGCACATCCAGGGGGGAAGGTTGTACATCCACACAAACACAGGCCAGGTGCTATGTGTGCTTCTCTGGCTGCCAAACGGATTGACTCCATCGGTGCTCGCGCCCAGCACGATGTTCCTTGGATCGTCCCCAAATTCTGTGTCTTCGAAGTTCAACGCTTGCCACTGGCTCGCGTCCTTAGGGTGACTCAGCATCTTGTCTTTTTATTTATCTCCGGACCATTTCCGTCATCTTCTCGCTTCTTCTCCTCCCTATCCGCGTGCCAACACAGGAGCTTTGCTAGCTTAGGGTCCGCGAAATACCGCTGCAGACGAGGAGTGATCGGAAAGTACCACACCACTTTTCGAGGAGCTTTCTTCCTCTTCTTGTATCGACTGACGCCGCACACCGGACATATGGTAGACTCCGCGTGCTCGTCCCGATAAATGATGCAATCGTTCATGCACACATGGTATTTCACGTGCGGTAAATCCAGAGGACACACGATTTTCTTCGCCTCCTCGAAACTGGTCGGGCACTTGTTCCCCTTCGGAAGACGTTCGTGCCAGAATGACATGTTCTCGTCGAAGCATGCGTCGGTCATTTTGTGTTTTACCTTCATCTCCAGAGCCATGAGCGTTACTTTCAGGCGGGTATCCTCGGGCCTGCATCCTTCATACAATGGAGTAACCGCGTCTGTCTCCAGTTGATCCAGCTTGGCTTTCTCTCGGGCGGCAGCTCTTGCGTTACCCGTCTGCTTGCGAAGTAGCTCTTGAATATGAGGGTCATGCACCCAGCCCATCGATGGTCCATCGTCGTCTGCTCCGGCATCTTCATCTTCATGATCATGCCCTTCGTCTTGATCTTCCTCATCATCATGTCCGGCATCTTCTACATGATGACCGTGTCCTGCATCTACTTCGTGATCATGTCCTGGAGATTCTTCGTCTTCTCGCCCGCCCTCGCCGCTATTGTCTTGCTGCCCTTCCTTTTTTCTGCTTGCCCGGCCCCCATGGATGACTTCATAGTCATCTTCATCACCTTGCCACCGATAGCCATCCATGAAACCACGCAAGAGCAAGTGGTCCCGCACCTGCCCGGAATCCGGGTCCGCAATAAGGCTCTTCAGCTTGCATCTTCGACACGGACATCTTATCTCCGTCTCGTTCTTTTGAAGCATCTCGGCCTTCGCGGAGCTCAAAAACCTATTTACGATGCCTTCGGTCATCGTGCGGACCATGGTCGCCTGCGGGGTAGAGAAAAATGATATTTTAGAACAAAAAAATTTTTGGCATGACTTTGCCTAAAAATAGGACCAAAAAGAAGGCATATAGTGCCAAATTCTCGCCGAAACGGAAATGAATCAACATTCCGGCAAAATATTGGCAACTATCGCATTTCAAATACCGGTACCTGCAAACACAAACATATGCAACACCACAAACATACGTAGATCTCTAGGCCATAAAAAGTGTGTACGTTGTTGGAGACGGAGAGAAAAGTAGATCTAGAACATAAAGAAAGCTTTCCCCTTACTTACCTATCAAAAAAAGGAAATTTAACCACTTAATTTGGGTGAATCTATGGTGCAAATGAGGTGAGGAGGAGGAGCAAGACAACCAGATCTGTTTTGGTGGAGGGGGGAAAGTGAGTGTGTGGTAGGTGTGGCTGCCTAATTATAGCTACTGCTCCCAGGTTACCAGTGGCGCACCCCTTCACTGGTGCGCCACTAGTAGCCAAGAATACTAGTGGCGCACCAGTGAAGGGGTGCGCCACTGCTATGTTTTTTTTGGACCACCATGCCCAGCCTTACCAGTGGCGCACCAGGGCAAGGTGCGCCACTACTATCAAAAATAGTAGTGGCGCACCTTGGCCTGGTGCGCCACTGGTAATCCTGGGCATGGCTGGCTACTGTTCAAAAAAATAGTAGTGGCGCACCAGGGCAAGGTGCGGCACTACTATCAAAAATAGTAGTGGCGCACCTTGTCCTGGTGCGCCACTGGTAAGCCTGGGCATGGCTGGTTACTGTTCAAAAAAATAGTAGTGGCGCACCCCACACCTGGTGCGCCACTAGTAATGTCACTATTAGTGGAGCACCTGTTTGTGGTGCGCCACTGCTATATAGTAGTGGCGCACCACATCTCTGGTGCGCCACTAACAGTGATATTACCTATAGCCGTTTTTCTAGTAGTGTAACTAGCCCCTGACCACGCGAGTTCACACGACACCATGTCCATGGCCACCGGCATCGTTCAGCGAACCGACACACCGCAAGTCCGACCACCACCAACGAGCACCCCCCGGATCACGTTCACCATCGCCAACCCTGAGCAAAAGCACCGACTTGTACCGTGCCTCGAACTGGTCTGCCCAAGCACGAGCCCTAGGTCCTGACACTCTATGCACGAAAGCCCGTGCCTTTGGACCTAACCCAAGAGAAGGGAGGAGCCACCACCACCCGCAACCCACCGCCGTATGCCATCGGCCATCGCCGAGGCCGCCGCGGTCTCCACGCCGACGAGTGCACCACCCAGGCCGCCCGTAGACACCCGAACCCGATAGATCGAGCACCCACGAGCTGGCACCAACTCGTCGGAGTCCCTACCATGCCGGAATGCAGCAGCAGATGCCGACCCATGCCGGCCCTCGTCCCAAGAGGTGGCTTGAAAGATAACCATTGGGCCTTCGTTTACATACGTGCAATGTAAATCATCCATTGGCTAAATACATTATTTCAATGCAAAAGAGACCAATAAAATATTTTAGGAAAAAATAAGAAAATATTATTTGCTTTAGGGATTGGTAAAGCCCTCACAATTATTTTTTCTTCATAAGTTGGTGTGTGTGTGTGGGGGGGGGGGGGGGGCACAACACCCCGGAGCCTAGATAGCTCCGCCGTTGCGTACTCTCTTCCTACCCAAGGACTGAAAGTCATAACCAGAAGATTCTTGGCACGGTGGACCACCGAATTCATATCACTACCTAGGTTTTGTCTTTTATAAGGGTGAGGCCTGCTACGCAAAAGATGAATAATGTGTACCTCATTTGGCTTCTCTTCCTTGGAGTTTTTCAGATTCTTTTGTGCATCATTTGTTGTATCCCTGCACATTAGAAATTGGAACATTATTGGTATAGGCATGGAAGGCACCAGGAATCTTCCATAGAGGTTTTCAGGCACTCCGTGCACATGGTTTGTCATATCTATGCACGTTAGAGATTTGGATTTTATCGGCTCAGCCATATATGGCGCAGGAAATCAGCAATAGATTACTGATTTGGTAACAAGATGTACCCAACAACTTTCATGGCATCCTGTCCGTGCACTGGATAGCTCAATTAACTAGAGTAAAACTGCTTCAATTGCTACTTCTGTTTGGAAAAAAAATAATTCCTGCAAATTTGCCAGGCCTGAAATATGAGTGTTGATATCTACTTGTAAAATTTGTTGTATGGTAGTGGAAACATAAATACTAGAGCACCTAAATGCAAGCAATGGCACTACGGCTTGTTGTTGCATGCCGGTTCCAAACTGACTACATTGATATTAAGTGCATTATGCTCGCTTTATTAAGTTATAAAAGTGGACTGGAATCTTGGAGAAGTTATTCCTCCTTGATGCTACTACTACATGAGTTGATTATTAGGCTGCTGCCCCATGCAATTGCTTGATTACTTTCTTTCTTGGTTTGCTTGATTACATTTCTTTCTTGGTTTGCTTAGGGGGTGTTTGTTTTTCTAGTCCTAGGACTTTTTCTAGTCCCTGGGACTTTTTGAAAAAGACTCTCAAGGAGGTACTTCTAAGGACTTTTAGCAAAAAGTCCCCAAAAAGTACCACCCTGTTTGGTTTGCTAGGGGCTTTTTCTAGTCCCAAGACAAAAAAGTCCCTGGAACCAAACACCCCCTTAAACAAATCCTTGTGGTGTCCCCATGAACGGGCAGATTCTGCCATTGCATGGGGCAGTACGCCTTGTCTCACACTTGAGTGTCCTTCGATTTTCTCTTCGTTTTGCTAAATGTATGCATCGGCTCTTTTTACTATACACAGCAGGAGTGAAACATGACCATTCCACCCTTTGCAGTCCATGTTACTAATTTCATTGTTTCAGCTCCTATTTTTAATAGCGTCGAAACGATAGTGCCAAATTTCTTTGACATCATTCACATGACTCAAACAAGGACAGTATTGACAACATTAGTTCAGCCCCAACCCGTTTGCTTGGTGGGCAGCAAAAAGGCGTCTGCATTTTGTGTGTCCTTCGATTTTCTCTTCGTTTTGCTAAACAAATGCATGGGCTCTTTTTACTATACACCTCGCAGCAAGAGTGGAACATGACCATTCTACCTTTTGCAGTCCATGCCACTAATTTTTAACAGTGTGTAAACAATATTGCCAAATTTCTTTGACAGCATTCACATGACTCAAACAAGGACAGTATCAACATACGGTCCTTGTTTGAGTCAATGTTCCATGTTATCAATGGTTCAAGGACGAGAATACTGCAATCCAATAATGTTCGATGCTATCAATGGTTTGCATCAACATAGTGTCAAAAGGAAATATCCATTACAGTGCACAATGCAGACACTGCTATTTGGGGCGGCCTCACATCCTCTCTACAGCTAGTCATACAGTCCACAAGGTGTGAGCTTGGGGATGTCACGACAGTATCATTCTGGCTTGATCATTGGGTGGAGGGTGGCCGGCTCATTCACTCCTTTCCGACACTCTTCACCTTTTCCAAATCCAAGTCTTGCATTGTCGCCTCGCAGTACGTCAATGGTCACTGGATGATGCAACTACACCCTAATCTCTACTACACGGCGTTGCGAGAGCTGGAGACACTAAACGGCCTACTGAGCAGCATCTCACCGACTTCTGATAGATCAGACATCAGGAAGCCGGTGGTGTTTGATAACAAGCTCTCAACAGCATACTTTTACAAGCTGCTTACTTTCAGAGGCATGGACAGCCCCTCGGCCCCTTACATCTGGATCCGAATCATACACAAAAGACACTGTGGTCGCGCCTGCGGTTCCCCTGCATTCTGCTCTGTGCTCACAAGATGCTGATCACTGTAACTACTCATGTCCTTTCTTATTTTGCTTCAGAAATTCAAAATTTAAAGTTGACCCATGTGCTATAGTACATCCCAGGTCAGCAGTTCAGTGGGAGTTCTACTGTTGTTTGCAACCACTCCAGTGGGTGTAGTTTTTTTTTTCTCAGTTAGAAATAAAAACTATTTTTACTAGTTTCAACTCTAAGTACAATATGGTTTACAAGTATAACTCCGTCCGGGTTTACTGTGCCCTCGTATTTTGCGTATAATTTGAACACAAATTTAACTAATAAGATATAAATTATCTGTCAGAATAAGTAGACTATTGAAACCTCTTCTGTGTAGAAACTTAATATTTTATTGTTTCAAGATATTTTTTTGTTGGTCGCAGGAACAAAATCGTGATTTTATTGTTTGCCCGTACTATGTTTTAGGAGTTGAAAATTAAATTTTTTTTAAAAAAATTGTGAGAACGTATTCAAAATGGAATTTATTTCAAATCCATTGTCACGTTAAAGACAAATATCAAAACATAACTTAATTTGGACTTTTCGTTCAAACGATATAAAGGTTTGAAATCGGAAGAAAAAATAGAAGCATGCCCGAGGGACTGCGTGCCATGAGACCTGCGTGCCACAAATCCTCTCCCGCTATTTTTATTATCTTAATATATGCACACATGTCACCTCATCAAAGGCGCACCACAACGTGCATGAGAATATGTTTTTCCATTTTTAGTTGATCCCAAGCAGACATCTCACCTTACCAAACATGCCACCTCATCAAAGATCCACTGAACATGCATGGGAAATGGTTTTACATTATATTATGCCACTTATATTCAAAATATTTTTTGACTACACAATAATCATATTCAATATATGATATTTACTTTACTTTTTGTTCATATATTAATAATTCTAATACGATCAAATCATTGAAACATATTGAAATTGATTCCTGCAGTATCGCACCTGTTATTTTCTAGCAACTACAAACAAAATGTACGTGCAATAGCCAAATTGGTTGTAGTAATATTGGACAATGAGTGGCATCAAATGTCAGTGCATTAGGCCAGCTAGTACTTTCTACTTATCTCCTTTTCTCTCCGAGGATGAAAGATTACAATCGAGTTTCTTTTACGTACGTGCAATGTAGATGACCAGTTGGCTAAATACATTAGTTTAATGCATACTTCAGATACCAATACAATGTATTCCTTCTGCAAAAACAAATGAGGAAAACTCATTCGCATAAAGGATTGATAAAGCTCTCGTACGCTCTTCATACCCATGGACTAAAGCCATAACCAACAGATCCTCTTAGCAGTTATCTACCGGTGAACCAACGACTTCATATCACTACTTAGGTTTTGTCTTTTATAAAAGTAAGACCCCAGTAAGCAAAAGATTAACGTGCAACATTTGGCTTCTCTACTTAGAATTTTACAGACCCATTTTGTGCATCATTTATTGTATCACTACGCATTAGAGATAGGAACATTGTTGGTATAGGCATGAAAATCATTTGTCGTATCCCTACGGATTAGAGGTAGGAATGTATTTTGGAATAGGCATGGAAGGCACCAGGAATATTCCTTAGAGGTTTTCAGGACATCAATGTACATTGTTTAACGGTTCAGCCATATAAGACCATCTACAATTGGACCTCTCAAACTCGTCTCATACGTCCTGGCAGGCCGCCCGGTCATTGCCCGGTCACGATTTTTCTATCCAGACGGACGCCTCAAACGGGTCTCAAACGCCCGGACTAATCGGCATACCCCAAATCCAGTCCAAATATGGGGCGGATATGTGATGGCCCGGGCACGCCCGGGCGCGTTCGTCTGACAAGCCCGTCCCATCATCGACCCACGGATGTCCTACAAAAAACCGCATCGACCTCGTCGGTCCAAAACTCTACCTCACTCACTCACTCACAGTACTATTGGCAACATTCAGCCCCAACGTTTGCTCAGTGGGCAGCAAAAGGGCAGCACTGTGCTCACGCCTGCGTCTGCATCCTGCCCACAAGATGCTGACAATTGTAACTGTTCATGTCCTTTCTTATTTTCCTTTATAGATTCAAATTTTAAAGTTGACCCATGAGCTACAGTACAGCCCAGGTCAGCAGTTCACTGGAGTACTTCTCTTGTTTGCAACTAGTTTTTTGTTTTGGTCATTTACAAAGAAAAAGAAAAAGAACTCTTAGAGCATCTCCAATATAACATGTTGATGCAAAAGTAACTAACTTTAGCAGACCAAAAAACACACCTTCAATAGATGATGCAGATGTAAAAAAAAATACATCACGTCCTTCAAGTGATGTAGAATACAACACTTGGAGATGCAAATCGCAGCCGCGCATGAACGGTCAACCGTCACTTCATTTCTTCCCATACCCACCGCACGACCGCATCTTCCCCTCCCGCCGCACATCCAGCCCCGCTACGCCCGCCCACCGGACCACGCCACACTACCCCGCCGACATATTCGGCCTCTTCACTGCCCAAGCCGTCGGTTCGGCCGAATCTCCACCGTCGCCCGCCTCCAAATAGGCTGAATCGGCCTCTTTTCCACCGCCCAGCCACCGCCAGATTCAAGCCCTACACCGCCGCCTAGCGGTTCCCTGATTCAAACCCTACTCCGCCGCGTCGCAACCCGATTGAAGCCCTACTCCATCACCTAGTCACCGCCCGATTCAAACCCTACTCGGCCTCCTAGCCGCCGCCGCGCCGCTGCCCGATTCAAGCCCTACTGCACCGCCTAGCCGCTGCCTGATTCAAGCCCTAGTCTGCCGCTGAGCCACCGCCCGATTCAAACCCTACTCCACAACACTGTCACCCAATTCAAGCCCTGCGTCGCCGTGCCGCCGCTCGATTCAAGCCCAGCCGCCGCCATGCCACCGAAGAAGCTCTCAAAGAGCAGGACATGCTTCTTCAGGGTACGGGCGAAGCCGTCCGGGAACGTCGGAGTCAAGTTCTACGATGACGACCGCTGCTTCTGGATTGGCACACACAACCGGCTGGCCTAGGAAAGAGCTCAACTTTTCGGAGATTGAGACACGAGCTGATGCAGAGTTCCTCGCGCTGGAGAATTTCCGGATGGATGAGAGGACGAAGAAGAAGAAACCGGCGATTCATGTTGCTCCCGGTGTTAGTGGTGATGTGGAGATGATGAGGTTCGCGTCGGAGCATCCGGAGTATCTCCCGGCCAAGCGCGAGTTCTTCTGGAATCGCGAGGCCAAGTAGAAGAAAAATGGGGTGAAGGAGCACAAGTCCGGCCCCTCGACTGTGATTCTCATCGAGTCTGACTCGTCGAGATGGGGTGACTCGGAAGAGGAGGACAAGGAGTGCGACGACCCCAGCAATGAGGGAGTTATGGGAGAAGTTTAAAAGCGACGACGAGTAGTTTTATGTTTGATGTAGTTGAAGTAGTAGTTTGAACTAGTAGTTTGATGGATGTAGTAGTTTGAACTATGTTTAATTATGTTTTAATTAGAACTATGTTTAATTATGTTTAAGTTAGAACTGTGTTTGCTTCAAATGAACTTGCCATGCTTGAATTTGTTTGAAATGACGTAGTAGTTGAACTAGTTTTGCATCTTAAAATACATCATTTGTTGGAGTAGGAGTTTTACATCACCAAATATACATCATTTGTTGGAGTAGGAGTTTTAGATCGCCTAATATACATCATCTGTTGAAGCTGAGACTTGTTTGGAGATGTAAAAAGCATCTTTTCGGTGATGTAAATTATACAACACCTACTTTTATATCTCCAAATATACATCTTCCACTGGATATGCACTAAGTAGAAATAAGGTTTACAACTATACTAGATCAGGTATTTTACTGTTCATATTAACAATTATTTCACCATTCGGGTTTATTGGGCCCCTCGTATTTTGGTTTACAACTATAACATACCACACCAAATATGTCACAGGTCATTTTAGCTATTACTTTCTCCTTCCGGGTTTATTGGGCTCCTTGTATTTTTAGGTTAAATTTGACAAAATTTAATTTATAAATATAAACTACATGTCACAAAAAGTATACCATTGAAAACCTCTTCTGTACCCTAAGAAACACTCTTCCTACCATGTTTTATTACTTCTAGACTCTTGACTATTAACAGATTTCTTTGATAAAATTACACTACTCTAGCCTAGCAGCGGAGGAAAACGCAAAACAAACACACCTAATATAACTAGATGGAGGGCCGAATGCACACGTGACACCAGAAGTGGTCTAATGTATTGGCTCTAAATAACCTTTTCACGTGAAACAATGAAAGCAAAGAATCGCTTTTATCTCCTCTGAGAACATGATACACTTTACCGAGATAAACAAAGCTGCGTATCGCTTCATTGTTGTATGCAAGGACAAGATATTTAGTAAGAAACTTCATATCCACTGCTCTAGACACCGGGCTTTCTTATATGCACATGCAATGTAATTTATCTGTTAACTAAATACATTATTTAATTTGAAATGAAATATCATTTGCATAAAGGATTGATAAAGCTCTCGTACGCTCTTCCTACCTAAGGACTAAGTCATAACCAACAGATCCTTAGCAGTTACCTACCGATGAACTAACGACTTCATACCACTACCTACTTCCAAGGTCTTGTCTTATAAGAGAAAAGCCCCGCTCAGCAAAAGATGAATGATATGTGTGACATTTTTCTTCTCTTACGTTAGTTTGCAGACTCATTTTAACCATGATTTTGTTGTATCCCTAAATATTACAGATTTGAATACTGTAGGTATAAGCATGGAAGGCACCAGGAATCTTCCATAGAGTTGTCGAGGTTTAGCATGTACATTGTTGGCCACAGCTTCACACATTAGAGTTACAAATTTTATTGGTTCAGGCACACAAGGCACCAGGAATGGGGAATACGGTGCGATCTCGTCATGCCTCTCCATCCGCTTGATCGCTCTGTTAACCAGAGCACTCTTGCTTCAGTTGTGTTACACATTCATGATTGCAGGTCTGCGGTGTCTGTTTTAAACAAAATCGTTGCTTCACTTGTGCTGTACGTACAGAACAAAATTGTTTTTATAGCTCCTGCAAATTTGACATGCCTGGAATATATGGTAGAGCACTTGAGTGCAAGCAATGGCATATGGCAGTAGCACAAAGCCATCAAAGTTTACACTACAGATGCTCAAATGCCGAAACCAAATGGCTCACACGATCAACATTTTCGCATAGTGATCTAGAGAACCAATGGTTCGCACAATCTTTGAGCATATCCCAGTGGCAAAGAGATTGTGATACTTAACCACGACATGGTGAGAAGTGAGATCACTAGGAAAGTGACTAGTGAATTAGAGGAGGCATGGTCTACATTAGGAGGTCAGCTTACTACTACAAAAGACATCATCACGTGGCAACTGGATGATTACCGTCTTCCAGCTTACAACTACAAAAGGCCTCCCAAGTGACATCTTAATCAGCTCGGTTCGGATCCTCGACGACATCAACCGCTGAGTTGCTGAACCACAGTCCACAGCATCCATCGTTGGCCTCTGGCTCGCCGCTCCACTCGTGCAATGTGCGGCAACTGCTGGAAGATTAGCAGCCTTGGTCCTGGAGAAGATGACGGCGAGGTTGGGATCTATCAGACCTTCGAGGTAGCTCGTAGCAGTGCCTACTTTCACTTGTGAGACGGCCGTCCTGCATGTGATGACATGGAGAACAATGATCTGAAGTGGCCCGTGTTGGCGTACTCGGGGCCTAGATACCCCGTAGCCATCCACCTTCCCAAGTGCACGTACATCTGTTAAGTTTCTTACTATCAATAAATCGATGTATTCTTCTTTCCAACTAGCAGAGTGGCCCGCCCGATGTGCAGGCTAGAATTTTATAATTATTTTCATCAGTACACATTATTTGATTTGTCTATAGAAAATTACCAAATGTGAGGACATTCAAAAGTATGGGCCTTTTACAAACATAGATTTGGAATCATCATTATTTATTCTGAAAAAAAGCTAATATTATAATCTAATTAGATATTTCATATTATACGATGTAATGAATGAACGTTGTGAAAAGCTATTGTGCTTTACATGATATATAATATGATTTCCTTTTTTCGAGATATAAAATATACTAATTCCTTCTTCGCATGTTTCCATTTTACCGGGAAACATAAGTCATACCAAAAAGCATTGATAGAAAATATAAACGTACAAACACATTTTTATATAAAAAGTTCCTGTTGTATGACAACTAGTGTAGATTCCATGTCTGTCTCAAAATGTAGTATCCAAAAAATTCTTGTCTTCATATTGTTGTTTTCTCTCTTTTATCTTGGTTCCTCAAGTCTAGTGTGCACGCCTCCTCTCATTTTGTTTCACTTCTATCTCAATTGGTCTATTTTGCAACCTTTTTGTTTTTCCTTGTTCTGTCCAAAGATACATATCTTGATATGCTTAATTAATGTAACATCACCATAGACCTATTCCGTAATGAGGTCCATAACTTTACGTCCGAATAACTTCAATGTAAGAGATGGCATTGTACATATGTATTGTCATTGAACTTATATTGTAGTCCATCTCCTATGCCACAATAAATGAAATATAATGGTGGAGTAATTAAGGAGGCACTGAATAACATGCAATCTGTTAATTTGTGTTGACGATTAACTCAGAACTCCATGAGATGAATCATATATAAGCTTTGTTCTTTACTAAGTATCAAAGATCCCACATCCTGACGTGTGTTACTTGACCATCGCAAATGCAAGGGCGGCATCTTTAATTTGTTTGAACTATGAATTTATTTTAAAATGAATTGTGATTTTGTAAATGTTCTCATTACATATGGGTAGGAAATAATACAATTGTATAACCACAAGTAATATTATTATAATTTTCAAGATTAACTTTTCAATTATGCCATCCCTATAATTACTATTTTATTTACCATATGTATCTACGTCTGATATTGGATCACTGGATAGAAATCAAATTTAGAACATAAGTGAGCTGATAGTTCTCTAGCTTCTGTGTATGATCCACTTGAACATATGTTTCTAGAATATCATCGATTTTGAAAATGAAAAAAGTATTATATCTATATATTTTATTTCATTTAATCCTTAATACCCCCAGACCCCTCTTCAATGTAGTCGCTGTGAAAACATAGAATGCATAATTTTGCCATCTTAGTAACATTGATTTTACTATGTGTCTGCAATTCCAAGTTAAATATAAACTTTCCTATAAATGGATACAAAGGTGTGATTGTTTAAATGCATCATAGGTGAAAAGAATTCGTCAACCATGGATATTTTCCCAAAGTTGATAGAACTAATGCTTTCAAATTGAGCGTCATCAACTGAAAATCATTAAGAAATTATTATAGAGACAAGAAGATACCATTACCATGTCCAAATTTTGTTATTTGGAAAGTATATAGAGACCAGAAGATGGAATGCTTTGATATAGAATTCACCAACCATCATCTTCTCCTCCTATTCTTAATCTTGCGAGAATACTTTGCCCCTCAAACTTAGACGTCTTTCCTTCTCGGCATGAACCAACGAATATAGAAACGGTGATCTCCAAGCCTTTGCCATTGCGGGAACCTACATGAGAATAGCAATACAGTTTCTAGGCAGGGCAATTAAGCGTGTACTTGCTGCACTGCCGACGTCAATACACACAATTTATTCTAAAAATCGGTTGACTACTCCAGAAACAAAAAGGGAAAAAGACAGACTATGAATAATACCGAACCTATAATATTAAATGGAGATCTGAATCGTGTATTTATTGTCTTAAGATTTATCTTTTCTTTTTTCTGAATGTTTAATTTGGTTTTGGCATGATAAATAAGATGTGACTCAACTGACAGAAGATGTATTTCAGTAACAAAGATCACTTAAAATCAAAGATTAGGTGGAACTAAAGCTTGGAACCCAAATTGTGACTGATACACATTGGCATATAATTTTCAATTATAACTTTACATATAATTTCTTAATAAAGGTAGATGTAACATAAGTAAAACTTGATACAATGGTATATCCTTTCGAAAATAAACATATCTTTGTCAAAGTTATTCATATTATAATTATATACTCTATAAATATATCCTAGTAACATTTAATGATTATAAAATAAGGGTCTGTCTACGGCTCGGCAGATACAAAAATATTTATTCCATAGTTGACTTTTAAGTTTGTTCATCCTGATCAAAAGGATATTCGTATATATTGCGGACAAAGTAGAAATATCTGACTATTGCGGGTAGAGGAAATATGGTTTCTTTGTTGACTTTACATATTTGTTCATACATATCTAAAAGTATGTTTGCGTTCGTCCTTGCATTTAATTTAGTCATTTAGCGCAAAAATAGTTTGTAGACAAATTTCTCATAGTTACAAAACCGTCGAATCTGACATGAATGTAAATGTTGGATTGAGAACTCTCGCCGACTTAGAAATAAGGGACTCTCAGGTGACCCAGAATTAGTAAATCTGTAGATAGGAAGGGTTATGCTATTTTTTATTGTCTGGGTACGATTGTTATATATATATATATATCGTATATTACTGTACATTGTGCAGAGATCATACTTGCATGTCCATAATAAGTTTCCTAACATGGATGCATGCAGATGGGATGCTCATGCTTACCAGATGTTTATATCTTTCATTACCCTATGGTACATATGGAATCGATGATAGAACGTTTGCTACCTTGGATATACCTTTTACAATCCTTTTAGCAGTTATGTGGATTGCGAACGGTAAATGCCTCTCCTCACCCGTCGAACATACATGGTGTTTAAGCCACGTACTGGTAATCGAAAATCCAAGCATGCAATGAGGACTTACCAAAGGTATATGGCAGTTCGTCTTTGCTAGATGCCATGGGCCAGTGACGCTCCAGTCTTAGAGCAACTCTAGCAGATCCCGCATCCCACCCCAGCCCGCAATATAACCGCCAAATTACGAGTCGGGGCGGGAAAACCTGCCCGATCAGACCCCGCATCCTGCCCCGGTCCGCAAATATTTTTGCGGGGCGCAGCAAATCTTCTCCCCCAAACCTCTATCTTCACGGGCTGGGAGGCCGATCAGAACTCAACCCCTATCTGCAGCGAGATTTGGCGGGAGGGTCATTTCCGCGCGTCCTTTCCCGCTTCCCCACCCTCCGCAACCATTGCCCCGCCTCCGCACGCTCCGGTGCTTCCTCCCCGGCCGTCCCTCGTTGCCATGGACGACCCCATGCTGTCCCCCGTCACCGTCGATGTCGCGCACGCTCCTTCCCCTTGGGCGGATCTCATCGCCGGCCATGTTGGCCCCTCCGCCGTCGCCGAAGCAAATGCCGCGTCTGCCCGCAAGCGGTAGGGCAACGTGGTCGTGCAGGGCGGGAATCCTGCTGCCCCCGGCTGCGATGGCCCGCTCTCCGGGCCCAACGCGGCAGCGCGATCCCGGCCGACGGCGGAGAAGGTCGGCAAGGTCGCGGGCGTAAAGCAGAGGAAGATTCCGGCTACAAAGAAGCCACCTTCTTCATCCT
>LR738712.1:763316477-763331642 GCA_902687465.1 Secale cereale
CCCCCCGCAAGGAGGTGCTCCGGTGATGCCGTTCAACGGTGCTGCTCCCCCCGCAATCGAGGTGTTCGACGAAATGGCCGGAAGGTATGCATCTTCGGTCATGGCCATTTCCTTTCAATTTCGCAATTATCATAGATAGCTCGTGACTTATTATTGTTCACTATAGCGGTGGTTCAAACAATGCAACTACCGAGTTCGTGAACTTGTTGGACACGAACGCGGTTGACATTGATCAAGCCCCGTTCGCCGCATTCGACTACAGTGAAACGGAGGGTGGCGTGGATGATCATGGTTGTGAGGATGAATTGGTGGAGATCGAAGCAGAAGTGTATGAGCAATTGTGTCCTAGAGTTGATGATTACAGTGCGGGAGTGGGAACAAGCGCCGGAAGTGGATTCGGTGGTGGCGATGAACTTCAAGATGGGCTCGATGGCGAGGAGTAAAGATCGACCAAGATGATGCCTGACCTGGACGCAAACTTTTGCAGGGCCCTTATTTGCGTTTGCCGTAATGAACTTGGCTTTTATTTGCGCGTAAAGTTGTGTTATGTCGTTTGAATTTGAACTTGTTTGTGAAATCCTATGTCAAATGCGAGATTTGCAGTTTTTCTGTTTGCGGCTCGTCACGGTGGTGCCCGAGCAGAACCCGCAGAAGCCGACCCTAAAAAAGCATATTCCACGAATACACTTTTATGCGGGTCTGTTTGAGGGATTTGCATCTATGGCCGTCCGCGTCGGCCCGTAAAAGCAGTTTTGCGCGAACGGCAAAGACGTTTTGCGGGCCGGCGGGAGCGGGGTCTGCTAGAGTTGCTCTTACAGATTGGGAAGGCATGCATCATATACGCAATGTGCAAGGTCTGCTTCTTGCAGCTCGGCAATCACTGCTCACCATGCTGCTCTTGTACAACGTTGTGGCCTCGTCTGTGGCCACCGCCTAAGAGATCATAGCTCGCCACGCCCCTCATGTAACTGTAGGTTCGGAAGATCTGCCACGTTGTGTCTATGGCCACCGCCTAAGAGATAATATGAAGGCGCATGATCCCAACTTTGCAACGCATCCCTGTAAAAAAAAATACCGCCAAATGACGGCTGAGGGCAGACGGCTAGGGCGCTCTGCGGCGGCAGCTCCGCAGGCTGTGCATCCCCGAGTTTCTCCGTCTAGGCGCGTCCGATTGTTTGGCCCTGTGTGGGAGGAGAAGGTATCTGCCCTCCCGGCAAAGTACGATCGAAAGTCAGCGAGCAGATCACCATGTTCGTTGGCGACTGGAGGATGCTGCTCGCATAGAAATTGATAAGAATACGTATCTCAACATAACCACACCACGGGAAAACATGATGGATGAGAACCGGTCGTTCAACCATGGAAAGAGTGGGGATGCGGGGCTGTTTGCATTAGGGATCTTGCAGGCTGCTTGCTGCTGGAGCATGCATGAGGCAGCAGGACTGCGGCACTGGAGGAGGTCGATCGGCCGGCCGGCGGGCTGACGCCACCGAGGAAATTATGGTTGCATCGTGCGTGAGGATCTTGAAAGAGGATCCGATTGAATTAATTTGGTGACGGTTCAGAATAGATATGGAATATTGAAGGGGCATGGCAAGGCCTCGGGCAGGTAGAGATTAATACTTCCACATTCCCAAATATAAGTCTTTCTAGAGATTCCAACAAATGACTACATACGGAGCAAAATTAATGAATCTACACTCTAAAATATGCCAACATACATCCGTATGTTGTAGTCTATTTGAAATGTCTAAAAAAAATTATATTTAGGAACGGAGGGAGTACAAATTAAACTTGTGTTGCACCAACACGTACATGCAAATGAACAGTTTTTTTAAGTTTTCACGAGAGATCAGGTAGGGCACGTTACGCATATCTAACGGTTACGTAGTAATAATTTTTAGATCAAGGGTTAGCATTTTCTAATCTAATGTGAGATTTTCTAATCTAATTCTCTTGCTTCTAATTAATCCATCATTTACCTTTTATATATAAATAGATATTTGACAATGTGTGGTGTCAAATTTCACTGTGCCAGGCCCGCTAGTAGTTTCTACTTATTTCCTTATCTCTCCCACTCTATGGATGGAACATTGCCGTCGGGCTTTCTTATATGTACGCGCAATGTAAGTTATGTGTTGGCAAAATAAAATATTTTATTTCAAATGAAATATCATTTGCATAAAGGATTATAAATCTCTCTTCCTACCCATGGACCAAGTCAACCAACAGATTATTAGGAGTTATCTCACCAACGACTTCATATCACTGCCTAGTTCCTAGGTCTTGTCTGTTACAAGAGCAAAGCCCCGGTCAGCAAGAGATGAATGATACATGTGTCATGTCGCTTCTCATCCTTAGAATTTGCAGAGCCATTGTACGCATCATTTTGTTCGACCCCTACACATTAGAGTGAAACAATATTGGTATAGGCATGGAAGGCACCAGGAATCATCCTTATAGTTTTCCTAGCTGATCATGTACATTGTTTGTCCTAGATTTAAACATTAGAGATTCAGATTCTATTGGTTCATGTATACAAGGTAACGGTAATCAGAAACCAAGTAGTACCGAGCGACGTCCTCGTGCTTCTCCATCGGCAGGATCGCTCTGTTAACCATATCCATTTTGCTTCAGTTGTGCTATACATTCAGATTTTACTGGTTCAAGCATACAGGGCTGGTCGTTCTGTTTGGAACAAAAACGAAAACTACTGCACACACGATGTGCCTTGTACAAAATTCGCGCGAAGCAACATCCACTGGTCGCTGCACTTTCAGTCCACAGAAGGTTTGATCTACTACATCGTGCAAAATTCGTTAGAGAAATGTGGTCCGAATAGCATTGCTCTTGTGTTGCTTCAATTCTGCTATACATTCATGGTTGCCGGGCTGATTGTTCTGTTTGTGATAAAATTGTTTTTAAAATTTGAAAATTTGACATGCCTGAATTATAAGGTAGAGCACAGGAAATATGATTTGCATAAACATTGGTAAAGCTCTCATACACTCTTCCTACCCAAGGACTAAGTAATAACAAACAGATTCTTAGCAATTATCTATCGGTGGACCATTGACTTCATATCACTGCCTACTTCCTTGGTCTTGTCTTTTATAAGAGCAAAGCCCCGATCAACAAAAGACGAATGATACATGTGTCATTTCGCTTGTCTTCCTTAGAATTTGCAGACCCATTTTATACATAATTTTGTTTTATCGCTACACATTATTACATTGGTGATTGAAAGGACGAATGATTGAAACGTCGTTGGTATAGGCATGGAAGGCACCAGCAATCTTACATAGAGTTGTGCATGCTTACCATGTACAATTATTCCTTTTGCTTCAGTTGTCATATACATTGCTGATTGCAGGACTGCTCCTTCTTTTTGGAACAATTTTTTTTTTGAACTCATGCAAATTTGTTAGGAATGACACATCAGTGTTGAATCTAGTTGTAATTTTTTTTGTATGGTAGTAAAAACAACATACACAGCAGAGCACTTGAATGCAAGATCAATGGTCGAGCATAATGGGCTAGGGATAGCTTATTCTAGCATTGACATTTCAAAAATACATGGTTGCTTATTGATATGCTTTAGTATCTAAATTATTATGTCAAAACTAGACTATTGGTTTGAAAGATATAAAAGTCCAAATGTTCATGCTATAAAGAAAAGACTATGATATGACATGATAGGCAGCATTCCACATCAAAAATTCTGTTTTTATCACTTACCTACTCGATGACGAGCAGGAGTTAAGCTTGGGGATGCTGATACGTCTCCAACGTATCTATAATTTTTTATTGTTCCATGCTGTTATATTATCATTCTTGGATGTTTTACAATCATTTTATAGTCATTTTATATCATTTTTTGGAACTAACTTATTGACATACTGCCAAGTGTCAGTTGCTTTTTTCTGCATGTTTTTTACATCGCATGATATCAATATCAAATGGAGCCCAAACACCGCGAAACTTTTCGGAGAATTTTTATGGGTCAGAAGACACCTAATGGGCCAGAGCTGCACCTGGGGGCGCCCCGAGGGGGGCACAACCCACCAGTGCGCGCCAGACCCCCCCTGGCGCGCCAAGGTGGGTTGTGCCCACCTCGGTGGCTTCCAGCACCACCTCTTTATTCTATAAATACTCAGATATTCCATAAACCCAAGGGGAGTCGACGAAATATTCATCCAGCCGTCGTAGAGTCCAGAACCACCAGATCCAATCTAGACACCATCTCGGATGGGGTTCACCGCCTCCATTGGTGCCTCTCTAATGATGCGTGAGTAGTTCTTTGTAGACCTATGGGCCCGTAGTTAGTAGCTAGATGACTTCCTCTCTCTCTCTCTCTCTCTCTCTCTCTCTCTCTCTCTCTCTCTCTCTCTTGATTATGAATACAATTGTCTCTTGGAGATCCACATCATATAACTATTTTTGCGGCGTGTTTGTTGGGATCCGATGAACTTTGAGTTTATGATCAGATCTATCTTTTTATATCCATGAAAGTATTTGAGTTTATTTGTTCTATTTTATGCATGATTCTTATAGCCTCGTATTTCTTCACCGATATTTGGGTTTTGTTTGGCCAACTTGATATATTTATCTTGCAATAGGAAGAGGTGCCCGGTAATGGGTTCGACCTTACGGTGCTTGATCCGAGTGACAGAAGGGGAACCGACACGTATGTATCGTTTCCACTAAGGATAAAATGACGAGATCCATATCTAACGCCATAGATAAACAGATCTTGTCTACATCATGTCATCGTTCTTAATGCATTACTCCGTTTTTCCATGAACTTAATACACTAGATGCATGCTAGATAGCGGTCGATGTGTAGAGTAATAGTAGTAGATGCAGGCAGGAGTCGGTCTCCTAATCTTGGACGTGATGCCTATGTAATGATCATTGCCTGGATATCGTCATAATTATTTGAAGTTCAATCAATTGCCCAACAGTAATTTGTCTACCCACCGCTTGCTATTTTTCTCGAGAGAAGTCACTAGTGAAACCTACGGCCACCAGGTCTTCTTTCTCATATATTTGCCTTTGCGATCTATTTGCCTTTGCTTTTTATTTTCTGATCTACTAAAACAAAACCCCAAAAATACCTTGCTGCAATTTATCTTATATATCAACCAATCTACCAATATTTATCTCTCTCTCACGTTCGTTACCCAAAAGGGATTGGCAACCCCTTTAACACGTCGGGTTGCGAGGTGTTGTTATTTGTGTGCAGGTGCTATTTACGTTGTGTTTCTTGGTTCTCCTACAGGTTCGATAACCTTGGTTTCACATCTGAGGAAAATACCTACCGCCGCTGTACTGCATCATCCCTTCCTCTTTGGGGATCTCAGCGACATCTGACGTCGGTATTTCCACAAAGAGGAAGGGATAATGAGTACATCGGCGGTAGGTATTTCCCTCAGATGTGAAACCAAGGTTATCAAACAAATAGGAGAACCAAGCAACACAACGTAAACAACACCTGCACACAAATAACAATTTCTCGCAACCGGACTTGTAAAAGGGGTTGTCAATCCCTTTTGGGTAACGGATGTGAGAGAGATATAAATATTGGTAAATTGGTTGATAAATAAGATAAATGGCAGCAAGGTATTTTTGGGTTTTTTGTTTAATAGATCTAAAAAAAGATCGCAAAGCCAAATATATGAGGAAGAGACCCGGGGGCCGTAGATTTCACTAGTGGCTTGTCTCGAGAAAAATAGCAAACGGTGGGAAAACAATTACTATTAGGCAATTGATAGAATTTCAAATAATTATGACGATATCCAGGCAATGATAATTATATAGGCATCACGTCCAAGATAAGTAGACCAACTCCTGCCTGCATCTACTACTATTACTCCACACATCGACCGCTATCCAGCATGCATCTAGTGTATAAAGTTCATGGAAAAACGGAGTAATGCATTAAGAACGATGACATGATGTAGACAAGATCTGTTTATGAATGCTGTTAGTTATGGATATCGTCATTTTATCCTTGGTGGCAATGATACATACGTGTCGGTTCCCCTTCTGTCATTGGGACCAAGCACCGTAAGATCGAACCCACTACAAAGAACCTCTTCCCATTGCAAGATAAATAGATCAAGTTGGCCAAACAAAACCTAAATATCGGAGAAGAAATACGAGGCTATAAGCAATCATGCATATAAGAGATCAAATAAACTCAAATACTTTCATGTATATGAAAAGATAGATCTGATTGTAAACTCAAAGTTCATCGGATCCCAACAAACACACTGCAAAAAGAGTTACATCATATGGATCTCCAAGAGACCATTGTATTGAGAATCAAAAGAGAGAGAGGAAGCCATCTAGCTACTAACTACGGACCCGAAGGTCTACAAAGAACTACTCACGCATCATCGGAGAGGCACCAATGGAGGTGGTGAACCCCATCCGAGATGGTGTCTAGATCGGATCTGGTGTTTCTGGACTCTAAGACAGCTGGTAGAATATTTCGTCGACTCCCCTAGGGTTTCTGAAATATTGGGGTATTTATAGAGCAAAGAGGCGGTCCGGGGGGCACCCGAGGTGGGCACAACCCACCAAGGCGCCCCTGGGTCTCGTGGCAAGCCCTGGTGGGTTATCCCCTCGTCGGGACTCTCCCAAGGTGCCACAGGGCCCATAGTGTTCCTTATGGCCCAGAAAAAATCTCCAAAAAGTTTCACGGTGTTTGGGCTCCGTTTGATATTGATTTCCTACGATGTAAAAAACATGCAGAAAACAACAACTGGCACTAGGCACTATGTCAATGGGTTAGTACAGTGATATAAAATGACTATAAAATGATTATAAAACATCCAAGATTGATAATAAAACATCATGGAACAATCAAATATAATCGATACGTTTGAGACGTATCAGCATCCCCAAGCTTAACTCCTTCTCGTCCTCGAGTAGGTAAGTGATAAAAACAGAATTTTTGATGTGGAGTGTTGTTTATCAAGTCATATCATATTCTTTTCTTCATATCATGGACATTT
Source organism: Secale cereale (assembly GCA_902687465.1). Lineage (NCBI taxonomy): Eukaryota > Viridiplantae > Streptophyta > Magnoliopsida > Poales > Poaceae > Secale > Secale cereale. The sequence continues at coordinate 763,323,500 of LR738712.1, forward strand.
GGACTTTTATATGGTTCAAAGCAATAGTTTAGTTTTGACATACTAATTTAGATACTCAAGCATATCAACAAGCAACCATGTCTTTCCAAATATAAATGCTAAAATAAGTTATCCCTAGCCCATTATGCTCTATCATTGATCCATTTATGAAACACACTCGCCTATTAGTTACATCCAATGCTCAAGTATGATCATAGTGTTTCCTACTTGGTGCTTGTAAGAGAAGATGGAGACTCAAATTCAAAAATAAAAATTGGATAAGTAAAAGAAAGGCCTTTCACGGATGGAAGTAGGGATTTGTAGAGGTGCCAGAGCTCAAAGCTTAAATTGAGGATGAAAATTTTGGGAGGTATACTTTTCCCACAAACGAGAATGAACTGAGGTTCCCAAGACTTTCCATTCTAGATATATCATAGGCGGTTCCCAAATAGAAAATAAAGTGTATTCCTTTTCCACCAAACTTTCACAAGCCATGGCTAGCCGAATCCACGGTTGCCTTCCATACCAACACTTTCCAAGGAATTTATTATCTGACAACATAAAGTATTTTTTTTTTCATTTCGGGACTGGGCATCCCTAATACCTTTGTCTTACTCTCGTGCAATGAAAAGTAAATAAACACTCATCGTGAGAATAACACATCCAGCATGGAAAATATTGGCCACCCCTCACCGCCTCGGGAGCTGTACGGGTACACAAAAAGGGAAATTTATTTTGAAAATTAGAGATGGCACATAAAAATTTGCTTAGAACGGTAAGGAAATACCGCATATAGGTAGGTATGGTGGACTCATATGGCAAAACCGGGATAAAGGATTTTGGATGCACAAGTAGAGATCATACTTAGTGCAAAATGAAGGCTAGCAAAAGACTGGGAAGCGACCAACTATGAAACAAATAATCTCGGAAGAGAACATTGAGCAAAAATAACACCAAATAATGCACCACAAGTAGGATATAATTTCATCGCATAAATATTGACTTTCGTACTTGCATAGGGAATCACAAACTTTAACACTAGTATTCTTACTAGAGCACAATTACTCATCAACAAAACTCACATATCACATCATCATGTCTCAAAACTATTACAAGGAATCAAGTTTATTTTGCCCAATGATCTTCATGACATTTTTTTTGCTTTTATCCTTCTTGGATATCTATCACTTTGGGACGAATTTTCACGTGTTGCTTTCGATAAGCTCAAACAAATATAAGTGAAGATCATGAGCATAATTTTTTCTTCATTCTCTCAAAATAATATAAGCGAAGCAAGAGATAATTTCTTTAAAATTTACTAACTCTCAAATAAATCTAAGTGAAGCAAGAGAGTATTTCTTCAAAAATACTAAGCACACCATGCTCAAAATAATATAAGTGAAACACTAGAGCAAGTCCATTGCTCATAAAAATTTAAGTGAAGCATGGAGAGCTATTCTAGCAAGTCATGGCATAATTTTGGTCTCTCAAATAGGTGTGTACAACAAGGATTGATGACTTAAAAGGAAAAATAAAACAAGCAAAGACTCATATCATACAAGACGCTCCAAGCAAAACACATATCATGTGATGAATAAAAATATAGTTTCGAGTAAAATATTGATAGTTGTTGGAAGAAAGTGGCGATGCCACTCGAGGGCATCCCCAAGATGAGTTGGTTGCTCATTTTTGGATTAATAGCTTGGGATGCCGGGGCATCCCCAAGCTTAGGCTCTTACATCATTCCTTCATCCATCGTAGGATAACCCAAAACTTAAAAACTTCAATCACACAAAACTTCAACAAAACCTTCGTGAGATCCGTTAGTGTAAGAAAGCAAACCACTACTATAAGTACTGTATCAAACCAATTCATATTTTCTTTTTGTATTATATCTAATGTATTCCAACTTTTCTATGGCAAAACCTCATCAAAGAAAACCATAGAGCCATCAAAATAAGCACACAACACAAAGAAAACAGAATCTGTCAAAAACACAATAGTCTGTAGTAATATGGAAGTTTCGAAAACTTCTGGACCTCTACAAATCTTGAAAAAAACAGGGACACGTGAGCAATTTGTATATTAATCTTTTGCAAAAAAAAAATCAACCAGAAAGCACTTTTCTGTTAAAATGAGAATTTGTTTCGTGAACGCAAAGTTTTTGTCTTTTTTAGCAAGATCAAACAACTATCACCCAAGAAGATCCTATCGGTTCTACTTGGCACAAACACTAACTAAAACACAAAAAACACAATCATGTCAGTAGCATAATTGTGTAAACACTCAAGAACAGCAAGCAAAAAGCAAAAAAAAAATTATTCGTTGGGTTGCCTCCCAACAAGCGCTATCGTTTTACGCCCTTAGCTAGGCATAATACAAGGATCTAAGTTTTGTCTTCCGAAGTTTTGGCAACTTTTGTAAGGGTTTTCTCAAACCAGGGAGGCTCTTTACGCTTCCCTAAATTCTCCGGAAAATAAAACATCTTAAGATCCAAAATATCCAAACGCTTATTGCATAGAGTAATTAAGCTGCTCATGCGATTGATACTACCATTGAGGTGCTTGAGGGGTTCATTATATTTCTGTATTTCAACCATATGTTTATTCAAATCAGCAAGTTTGCTCAACATTTGAAATCCCTCAGGGGTGAAAAAAACCTTCTTTTGAGGAGGAATTCCCCAAATTCCTTCCAAAATTTCATAGGCAGCGGTTGCATCAAGCTCAATAAAATTTCCTTTAGCGGCAAATCAGGAAGTTGTCTATGATGCAAAGCTAATCCTATGTAAAAATTACGAAGAAAAACCTTAGCATCCCCCTTTAGATTGGAAACACGATACGATTGCATAAGCCTATACCAGGCATCTTTCAGATTTTTGATACGTCTCCAACGTATCTATAATTTTTTATTGTTCCATGCTATTATATTATCTGTTTTGGATGTTTAATGGGCTTTATTATACACTTATATATTATTTTGGGGACTAACCTACTAACCCAAGGCCTAGTGCAAATTATTGTTTTTTGAATCTTTCAGTGTTTCACAGAAAAGGAATATCAAACTGAGTCTAAATGGAATGAAACTTTCGGGAGAGTCATTTTTGGAACAATTGTAACACAGAAGACTTGGAGTACATGCCAGGAAGCAAACGAGGCGGCCACGAGGGCAGGGGGTGCGCCCCCCACCCTCGTGGGCCCCTTATGGCTCCCCTGACGCGCCTCTTCCTCCTATATATATTCATGTACCCATAAAACATCCGGGAGCAACACGAAACCCTAATTCCACCTCCGCAACCTTCTGTAACCGTGAGATCCCATCTTGGAGCCTGTTTCGGAGCTCCACCGGAGGGGGAATCGATCACGGAGGGCTTCTACATCAAAACCATAGCTTCTCCGATGAGTTGTGAGTAGTTTACCACACACCTTCGGCTCAATAGTTATTAGCTAGATGGCTTCTTCTTTCTCTTTGGATCACAATACAAAGTTCTCCTCGATCTTCTTGGAGATCTATTCGATGTAGTTCATTTTGCGGTGTGTTTGTTGAGATCCGATGAATTGTGGGTTTATGATCAAGATTATCTATGAACAATATTGGATTCTTTTCTGAAATGTATTATGCATGATTTAAATATCCTTGCAAGTCTCTTCGAATTATCGGTTTGGTTTGGCCTACTTGATTGGTAGTTCTTGCAATGGGGGAAGTGCTTGGCTTAGGGTTCAATCGTGTGGTGTCCTTTCCCAGTGACAACAGGGGCAACAAGGCACGTATTGTATTGTTGACATCGAGGATAAAAAGATGGGGTTTATACCATATTGCATGATTTTATCCCTCTACATCATGTCATCTTGCTTAAGGCGTTACTCTGTTCTTATGAACTTAATACTCTAGATGCATGCTGGATAGCGGTCGATGTGTGGAGTAATAGTAGTAGATGCAGAATCATTCCGGTCTACTTCTCATGGACGTGATGCCCATATACAATGATCATGCCTATATATTCTCATAACTATGCGCTTTTCTATCAATTGCTCGACAGTAATTTGTTCACTCACCGTAGAAATCTGCTATCATGAGAGAAGCCACTAGTGAAACCTATGGCCCCCGGGTCTATCTTCGTCATATTAATTTTCCATTAAGTATTTATCTTTACTGTACTTTTTGTTGTGCTATCTTTACTTTCAATCTACATATCAAAATTACCAAAAATATTATCTTATCATCTTTATCAGATCTCACTTCTGCAAGTAGCCGAGAAGGGATTGACAAACCCTTTATCACGTTGGTTGCAAGGTTCTTATTTGTTTGTGTAGGTACGAGGGACTCGCGCATGGTATCCTACTGGATTGATACCTTGGTTCTAAAAAATTGAGGGAAATACTTATGCTATTGTGCTGCATCACCCTTTCCTCTTTGAGGGAAAACAACGCAAGCTCAAGAAGTAGCAAGAAGATTTCTGGCGCCGTTGCCGGGGAGATTTACACAAAAGTCATATACCAAGTACCCATCACAAACTCTTATCCCTCGCATTGCATTATTTGCCATTTGCCTCTCGTTTTCCTCTCCCCCACTTCACCTTTCCCTTTTCTTCGCCTTCCTCCCGTATGTATCTTTGTTAGTGTTTCCATGTGCCTTCTATTAGCTTGCATCTTTGCTTGCTAAAAATCTATTGATATGGATCCACTTAAAGTGTTCTACTTGGATCATCTTCGATCCTTATGCGCTCGTGCTGAAACCCCAACTAGCCTAGTTGATGGGAAATCTTTAGATGAGCATGCTCATTTTGTGCGTCACCGTTTGTCTGAAAAAGGGAGACTCTTATGGGATCAAATAAACAGATTGATGTGTTATGCTTGGAATCTTTGTGAAATTTATGAATTACTTGTTGCTCTAAGAACCCTAAAAAACACCTCCCCTACCTATGTGAGTTCAATGATAATGAAATCTTATCTTCTTATGTAAAGGGTGTTTATAGTTACTACGATATCGAACAAATTGAAGAATTTGTTTCTTTTAAGGGTGCTTGTGAAGTTTCTTCTTTGATTGAAAAGTATGATATTACTCTCTACGAATCTGAAAATTTTGACATACTTAAATAATGCGCTATGAAAACTATGCTCATAATGCCTATGTCAAAGAATTTATTGAAAGAATGACCGCTGCTTTGGAAGAAAATATTGATATGCATGAATCTATAGATAATTATGATTCCGATGGTTTGATTGAAATATCGCTTGATGAACATGACGCTTGCTATTCTTGTGGCCATGATGCCAATATTTATGAAGATGAATTTGCTATAGTTCCTTATGTTAAACATGAGATCGTTGTTGTTGCACCCATGCTTGATAGTTCCTTCGATGAAAAGCATGATTGCAATGATATTATTATAAATCATATTAATGTCAATTGTGTTAATGATATGCAAAACCCTAAGCTTGGGGATGCTTATTTTGCTATGCCCACTACTTGTTGCAATGATCATGATTGGGGTGGTTCTTTTTATAATCTTATAATTTTGTTTAATCCCCATGATGAATGTAAGATTAATAATAACTTTTGCAATAATACTGAAAGTAGGTTTGGAAGAGTGTCAACTTTAGATCCCACATATTTGGAGAATGATCAATCTTATGAATTTTTTGATAAAAGTGGGTTCGGAGAGGTCATGACTTTAGTTAATGATAACCCCACTATTTTGGAAGAGTGTCAACTTTGCATGCATATGGATCATGTAGAGAATATGTTTTGTGATTGCTATGTTGTTGAATTTGCTTATGATCCTACATGCAATTATTATGAGAGAGGAAAATATGGTTCTAGAAATATTCATGTTACTAAATTACATGAATTAAAACAAAAATCTATTTGATTTGTCCAAAATGTTTATCTAGAATATAAATATATTTTTAAATAGAAAAAAGAAAGAACAATACATAAGATAATTGTGTTTATCTATTTAAATGTCATTGTGGCTGATGTTTTTTTTTTAACTTATTGTTGCCGGATGGTTGGTGCTAGCACACGCGGCTAGGTTATGTGGTCATAGGTTCGAACCGGTGCCTCCCCCTTTTCTTATTTTGGTTTCTATTTTAACCTCTAAGGTTTGTGTTATATAAAGCTAGTTGTGCTCTTTAAACGTCAAAAGTAAGGTGGTCGAGTGGCTATCTTAGGGAGGCGTATCTTAGCAGGTCTTGTGTTTGAATCCCACTGCCTATCCGGCATTTTTCATTTTATATGAGGATTTTTTGCGTAAATAAATAGAATGCAAAGGTGCTTTCTGAGAAAAAAAAACTGTGCACACATATTACCCAAGGCTGACAGTGGGCCCCTGCCATGTTGGCATGCCATGTGTGCACATAGTAGGGCTGAATACTGTCGAAAGCACCGTATATGAACGAAAGGACAAGTTAGATGACAAAAAAAAATATTTTACAAGTTTGTGCACCAAACTAACCGTCGCTTGCATGTTCTATGACATGCGGTGTATTTAGCCATGGTTTGATGGGGAGGCTAATACGTGCACATGACATCAAAGTGATTCAATTCGTTTCCTCACTTTATATTTTATTTTTCGTCAGTTCCATCAAAGCAAGGAAATATTTTATATTTAGCCCAATGAAACACACTTTATCAAGACTATGGAATTTATTTGCGTGTTCCTTCGGAATTTAGTTTTCGGCATTGGATGCTCGTACTCCATGCAGAGGAGTGAAACTTTGGGGGCCCAGCGACGAGGGTCAATCACCACAGCTGCTACATCATTGTATCCTTGCAGCAAACCGTGTCTAAGGATCGATTTGTCTCGTCCCAGTGGCGTTGTGATTAGATGTGGTTATTAGATGGCGCAGTGCTTCTTTCCATAGTACTCCCTCCGTTCGAAAATACTTGTCATCAAAATGGACAAAAAGAGATGCATCTAAAACTAAAATACATCTAGATACATCTCCTTATATTCATTTTGATGACAAGTATTTCCGGACGGAGGGAGTACCATACTTGCTTACTTTCTTACTTGGTTTGCTTAAACAAATCTTTTCTTGTGTTATCCCCGTGAGCAGGCAGATTCTGCTTGCCCTGTCTCACACTTGAGGGACCGTCAATTTTCTCTTGGTTTTTCTAGACGAATGCGCGGGTTCTTTTTACTACGCACTTGGCAGCAAGAGTGGAGCATTACCATTCTACCCTTTACAGTCGATGACTAAAGTTATGAAACGAGGACAGTACTATTGGCAACATTCAGCCCCAACGTTTGCTTAGTGGGCAGCAAAAGGGCAGCAGCGTGCTCACGCATGCGTCTGCATCCTGCCCACAAGATGCTGACAATTGTAACTGTTCATGTCCTTTCTTATTTTCCTTCAGAGATTCAAATTTTAAATTTGACGCATAAGCTACAGTACAGCCTAGGTCAGCAGTTCACTGGGGTACTTCTCTTGTTCGCAACTAGTTTTTGTTTTGGTCATTTAGAAACAAAAACTTTTTTTTAAACTCTAAGAGCATCTCCAATAGAACATGTTGATGCAAAAGGAACTAACTTTAACATCTCTGAGGCCTATGAACGCACCTTTAACAGATGATGTAGATGTAAAAAAAAATACATCGCCTCCTCCCAATGATGTAAAATACAACACTTGGAGATGCAAATTTGCAGCTTCAGCCGCCGGCTGCCGTAAAACCACAGTCGCGCATGAACGGCCAGCCGTCACTTCATTTCCTCACATACCCACCGCTCGACCGCATCTTCCCCACCCGCCGCACATCCGCCTCTGCTACGCTCGCCCACCACACCACGCTACACTGCCCCGCCGTCATATTCGGCCTCTTCACTGCCCAAGCCGCCGGTTCGACCGCATTTCCGCCGTCGCTCGCCTCCAAATAGGCTGAAACGGCCTTTTTCCGCCACCCAACCACAGCCAGATTCAAGCCCTACACCGCCGCCTAGCGGCTGCCCGATTCAATGCCTACTCCACCGCGCCGCTGCCCGATTCAAGCCCTACTCCAACGCCTAGAAACCGGCGCACGATTCAAGCACAACTCTGCCACCTAGCCGCCAACCGATCCAAGCCGAACTTGGCCGCCTAGCCGCTGCCACCCGATTCAAGCCCTACTCTACCGCCTAGCCACCGCCAATTAAAGCCCTACTCTACTGCCTAGCCGCTGTCGCACC
>LR738712.1:763331934-763360914 GCA_902687465.1 Secale cereale
CGTTGTCGCACCGATGCTCGATTCAAGCCCCACTCCGCCGCCTAGCTGCCACCTGATTCAAGCCCTACTCCGCCGCATAGATGATGTCGTGCTGCCGCCCGAATCAAGCCCTACTCTTCCGGCTAGCCGCCATCTGATTCAAGCCCTACTCCATCACGTCGCCGCCCGATTAAATCCCTACTCGGCCGACCGATTCAATCCCTACTCCACCGCCTAGCCACCGCCCGATTCAAGCCATACTCCGCCACCGCGTCACCGCCTGATTCAAGCCCTACTCCGTCGCCACGCCGCCGCCTGATTCTAGCCCTACTCCCCAACACTGTTGCCCGATTCAAGCCATACGTCGTCGCGCCGCTGCCCGATTCAAGCCCAGCCATTGTCACGCCGCCACAGCCATGCCACCGAAGAAGCTCTCGAAGATTAAAAAGGGCTTCTTCTGGGTGAGGGCGAAGCCGTTCAGGACGTCAGAGTCGAGTGCTCCAATGGCGACCGCCTCTTCTGGATTGGCACGTGCACCATCAAGGATGTCGTGCATGCGTACAACGTGGCAGCCAGGCGTGCCGGCCAGCCAAGGACGGAGCTCAACTTTCAGGAGATCGAGACCCGAGCGGATGCGGATTTCCTCGTGCCGGAGTATTTCTGGATGGAGAAGAAGAAGCCGACGATTCGTGTTGCTCCCGGTGATAGTGATGAAGTGGATATGGCGAGGTTCATTTGGGAGCATCCGGAGTATCTCTAGACTGAGCGTGAGGCCGAGGAGAAGAAGGATGGGGTGAAGAAGGAGGACAAGGATGGCTGATTCAAGCCCTACTCCGCCGCCTAGCCGCCGCTCGATGCAAGCCATACTCCGCTGTCACGTCGCCGCCTGACTCAAGCCCTGCTCCGCCACCACCCCATCTTTCTAGCAATACTCCCCAACACCGTTGCCCGATTCAAGACCTACGTCATCGCGTTGTGATACGTCCAAAACGTATCTATAATTTTTGCTTGCTCCATGCCCTTTTTGTGTGATATTGGTATGATATTTATGCACTTCCATACACTTTTGATCATATTTGGACTAACCTACTAATGGTTGCAAAAGTGCACAATGTTCTTGTTTTACACTTTATTGTGTAGGAATTACTTGGAAATTGACAAAAACGCAAAAGGAGTCGTATTGGAGTAGGACTCCGACTTTCCTGAAATCTGTCTGAGAACGTTTTTTAAAGATGGTCACGTTCCGGTCCGAAGACAACGTCAAACAGAAAAAGTCTAGTTGCGAAAGTTGTGGGGAATTTCGAGGCGATGCTTCTGGATATAAAATTCGTCCAAATCGGAGTCCGGACGACCGAGTAAAGCCCGTTTTACTGAGGCCCAAAATCTGATGACGGGAATCCGAGAGTCTATATAAAGAGAGGAAACCTAGGTCACCAAGGGCCACGAATTTTCCTCCTCCCGAGCCGCCGTCTTGGAGGGAAGGACCAGCACCATTGCAGCACCATCTACAAGGAAGAAGGAGGGCCAAGGGGCCGCTGCCCCCTAGGGCCGCCGCCGCCCCGAGGGCCGCCGCCGCCGCCTCCGTGGCTGCCGCCGGCCGTCACCTCCTCGCGGGGCTGCACCTCTCCATCAACACCATCATCAACCTCCTCCTCACCATGTCCATGCGTGAGTAGTTTCCTCCGGGGCCGAGGGCTCGTACGTGTAGCTATGTGGTTATCTCTCTCTCCCATGATGTGATCTTCGTTGTGATCATAGGCTATGTTAATCTAGGGTGATCCCATGATATTTCCCCTTCCTCTATGTATTGGATTGATGTACTCACTTGTCTTTATCTAGTATAATCCCCGAGACCAAGGTGACAGCGGTCTATTGGACATGGATTAGAAAAATATTTTCATGAGTGATTTCCTCTCTTGTGTGTTGATTGAAGATTGAGAGTCTCTTGGTGCTTGTCTTTGACTATCCTTTAGATATGTTGTGGTGATTGTGAGACTCTCTTTGGATGGCGGCGGTGACATTGGGAAATCCTTAGATTGAGAACTACGAACTTTGAGGTGTGCTTTTGTAGCCCTACATAATTCTCGTCCTCTCTTGACCACGAAGGAATGACCTCCGGGTGCGTCTCCATTGCATGTTTTATGGAAAATATCATGTGATTCGATTATGTTAATGTTGTTGGGAGTTGCCTCTAGTGAAAGTATGATCCCTAGGCCTTGTTTCCACCATTGCAATACCATTTGTGCTCACGTTTACCACTTGTTTGCTTGCTGCACTTTTTATTACAGATTTATATTACTTTGTTTTGCCATCCATATCATTTGCCATTTAACATCTCTTCGCCGAACTAGTGCACCTATACATCTAACAAGTGTATTAGGTGTGTTGGGGACACAAGAGACTTCTTGTATCTTAGTTGAAGGGTTGCTTGAGAGAGACCATCTTCAACCTCTACCCTGAGTTCGATAAACCTTAGGTCATCCACTTGAGGGAAATTGCTGCTGTCCTACAAACCTCTGCGCTTGGAGGCTCAACATAGTCTACAAGAGTAGAAGCGTGTGTAGACATTAAGATATTTCTGGCACCGTTGCCGGGGAGGTGAGTGCTTGAAGGTATATCTTTAGATCTTGCAATTAAATCTTTTTGTTTCTTGTTTTTATTTTCACTAGTTTTGCTTAATGGAAAACAACAAAAATATGAGGGAGCTTTATAAGCTCTACCTTGAACTTGGACATGATGTGTTCGAAGAGAAAATTAAAAAACCTTTGGAACTTTATTATTTGCATAAAAATCATGATGGTGGTGATGTTATTAGTATGTTTTTATTTAATATCAATATTGCTAATGACATGGAAAGCTCTAAGCTTGGGGATGACACTTTTGATGAACATGATATTTTTAGTCCCCCAACTTTTGAGGAGAAAATTTACTTTGATGATACTATGCCTCCTATATATGATGATTACAATGATGAATATGATATTTTCAGTCCACCTACTATTGAGGATAAAATTTATTATGATTATGATATGCCTCCTAAATACGATGATTACCATGATGGTTATGATAGTCTTACTCTCACTATTCCTAATAAGAAAGATTTTGCTTATATGAAGAGTAATGACACTTTTATGCTTTTGGATCATGGAAATAATGCCTTATGTGATAGTTATATTGTTGAGGTCATCCATGATGCCACTGAAATTTATAATGAGAGAGGCAGACATGGTTCTAAATATCTTAATAATAAGAAGTTTCCTCTTTTTATGGTGAATATTTTGAAGTTATGTTTATTTTGCCTTCCTATGCTTATTGCTTTGTGCTTCAATGAATTATTCTATTGCAATATTCCTATGCATAGGAAGCATGTTAGGCTTAAATGTGTTTGGTATTTGCTTCTTGATGCTCTCTTTTGTTCTTCAACTCTTATTCCTACGAGAGCATCATTAAAGTCTTATGCCTAGCTTAAAGGCATAAAAGAAAGCGCTTTTGGGAGGCAGCCCACAATGAATAAAATTTTATTTTGCTTTTGTTGTGTCTTGATGTTGTTACTACAGTAGCATCATCATTGTATCTTTACTTTTCAGCTTTGTGCCAAGTGTAGCCTCTGATTGCAAGAAAGTTCAAAAGTTGTGACGTGCTGTCCAGGAAACAGATTCTGTCCTTGGATAGAAAAATTCGTATAAAATCGCCAGATCATCTTTTTGGTCTGAATTATTTCCACAGCGTGCTCTATACAATTGGCTTTCGGGCATCTGTTCTGAGTTTTTTTATTAGAGTTGCAGAAGTGCCCCGAAAAAATCATTTACTACCAGCTGGTCTGTTTTTCACAGATTCTGTCCTGTTTTGCCTTTCCTTCATTTTGCAAACCTTGAGCTTGCTTTTTCTTTGCAAAAACCTTTTGGCAATCTTGAGAAACAGTAGACCTTCAAGAATATCCTTATTTCCAGCAAGGAACAATTATTTTATTAAGGGTACTAACCTCGCTAATCAGATTATGATGAGTTATGTATGAAGGGAGTTTTCAAGTGTGCGAGGGAAAATGATAAAAAGATTCAGGAGTGTCAAACGCTCAAGCTTGGGGATGCCCCCGTGCACCCCCAAGAAATATTGAAGAAGACTCAAGCGTCTAAGCTTGGGGATGCCCCCGTGCATCCCCTTCTCCATCAACAATTATCAGTTCGTCTTTCGTTCCACTATATTTTTATCACTTCATGTGTTATGTGCTATGCTTGGAGCGTCTTGCTTTTACTTTCCTTTTTAGTTTTCTTTAGCTTTGCTTGCTTTTCATAACGAGTTGGAACTCAGCTTTCTTTGTGTGGGAGAGAGACCCGCTCCACTTCAACCTAGAACATAACATAGAATTTTTATGTCTATCTTTGTTGTGTGTGTTCTTTGTCTTTCAATAGCTACTATCATGTTCAGCTCTTAGTTTTCATGCTTATCTTTTTAAAGAGCTTTTGTTTAGTTGGTCGCTGGAACTCTCTTTATTTATCATGGTTATCTTGTTAAGAGAGTTGGCTTCTGTTGCACTGGTTGATATGTCTATGATAAAAATGCTATGTGCATAATGGTGCTTAGTAGTTCATGTTTTCTTATGGTTAGTCTCAAATAGCTGGGGGGTTCCCAATGTGTTATTGGAGTACCAACATTATTTGTTTGCCTATGATGTGGTATGGTTTAGTGATATCTTCCTTCAAGAATTTATTTTGATTGACTTGGCGTATGCTCACGCATATTTAAGACTGTAAAGAAAGTCTGTCAAGCCTTGATGATCTTTAATTTCTGAGTAGCGATATAACTTCCATGCCTGATTCAATGTTGCTTTGTCGCTCTGCATGATTATGACCGTCATTGCTCTCTTAGTTGGTCGCTCCCAGTCTTTTGCTAACCTCCACCTGTACTAAGCGGACTGACTGCTTGTGCATCCAAAATCCTTTAAACCAATTATGCCATATGAGTCCACCATACCTTCCTATACATGGTATTTACCTGCCATTCCTAACGAAGACTTTCATGTACCATCTTGAAATTATTCAAAAAAGCATTTCTATTTTGTGCCTCTGTTTTAGCTCATGAGGAAATAGTAGTTAATTCATGATCTTTTTAGGTTGGACGAGCTTCACCCCGGGATTGCATGTCTAATGTGCAAACCCATAATACGAGAAGGAACTGGCATAGAGTGCACCCGGCTTATTAAAAAATAATACAACAAACAAACCCTCCTTCACGCTTAATTTGTTCATGAGAAATCAGAAAACTTTGGCAGTGATAAACAAAGGAGATTAAGAGGATGTGATCGTCCTCATTCGGGAGCCGTTCCTCGAAACTTGTCCAGCTCGAGAAGTAATTGAGTTATCTGCTAGCATTCGTTGACGAAATATGCATAATCTAAAAAATAATTATTACCTCTGTTTTTAAAACCAAGAGCTCTGGTACATGTTTTGTCTTTGTTTCCGACCACGGGTTTTCAACCTTGCCAACAAAAGCCACGGTTCGAGAGTCTCCACCTTCTTTAAAGCACCAACTATTTAGAGCATGATTGTCATTCTGAGTGTAATGTGCATTGTCCCAAAGTACCATTGTCTTTTGCATGATTATGATATCGTTTATTCTGAAATCATTGTATCTAGTCGTCACTTAAACCTTGGAGGTGCCCCTGCATTTATGTTTTGCTTCACTAAAGGGGGCAAGCGAGATATCACTTTGTCATATTTGCACACCATGCTCACTACAAATCTATTGAGTGTTTCAGTATCATATTGTAAAACTTTCAGTTCTTTGTGATTTTCTCATGAGGCAACTTAATTACTACAGATTCATTGTCTCAGTAAGCACTTGTCATGTGACTGTGAAAAGTTCTTATATGGTTAATAGCATGACACCACAGAAATTATGCTTGTTATCATTTACCTACTCGAGGACGAGCAGGAATTAAGCTTGGGGATGTTGATACGTCCAAAACGTATCTATAATTTTTGCTTGCTCTATGCCCTTTTTGTGTGATATTGCTATGATATTTATGCACTTCCATACACTTTTGATCATATTTGGACTAACCTACTAATGGTTGCAAAAGTGCACAATGTTCTTGTTTTACACTTTATTGTGTAGGAATTACTTGGAAATTGACAAAAACGCAAAAGGAGTCGTATTGGAGTAGGACTCCGACTTTCCTGAAATCTGTCTGAGAATGTTTTTTAAAGATGGTCACGTTCCGGCCCGAACACGACGTCAAACAGAAAAAGTCTAGTTGCGAAAGTTGTGGGGAATTTCGAGGCGATGCTTCTGGATATAAAATTCGTCCAAATCGGAGTCCGGACGGCCGAGTAAAGCCCGTTTTATTGAGGCCCAAAATCTGATGACGGGAATCCGAGAGTCTATATAAAGAGAGGAAACCTAGGTCACCAAGGGCCACGAATTTTCCTCCCCCCGAGCCGCCATCTTGGAGGGGAGGACCAGCACCATTGCAGCACCATCTACAAGGAAGAAGGGGGGCCAAGGGGCCGCTGCCCCCTAGGGCCGCCGCCTCCCCCAAGGGCCGCCGCCGCCGCCTCCGTGGCTGCCGCCGGCCGTCTCCTCCTCGCGGGGCTGCACCTCTCCATCAACACCATCATCAACCTCCTCCTCACCATGTCCATGCGTGAGTAGTTTCCTCCGGGGCCGAGGGCTCGTACGTGTAGCTATGTGGTTATCTCTCTCTCCCATGATGTGATCTTCGTTGTGATCATAGGCTATGTTAATCTAGGGTGATCCCATGATATTTCCCCTTCCACTATGTATTGGATTGATGTACTCATTTGTCTTTATCTAGTATAATCCCCGAGACCAAGGTGACAGCGGTCTATTGGACATGGATTAGAAAAATATTTTCATGAGTGATTTCCTCTCTTGTGTGGTGATTGAAGATTGAGAGTCTCTTGGTGCTTGTCTTTGACTATCCTTTAGATATGTTGTGGTGATTGTGGGACTCTGTTTGGATGACCGCGGTGACATTGGGAAATCCTTAGATTGAGAACTACGAACTTTGAGGTGTGCTTTTGTAGCCCTACATAATTCTCGTCCTCTCTTGACCACGAAGGAATGACCTCAGGGTGCGTCTCCATTGCATGTTTTATGGGAAATATCATGTGATTCGATTATGTTAATGTTGTTGGGAGTTGCCTCTAGTGAAAGTATGATCCCTAGGCCTTGTTTCCACCATTGCAATACCATTTGTGCTCACGTTTACCACTTGTTTGCTTGCTGCACTTTTTATTACAGATTTATATTACTTTGTTTTGCCATCCATATCATTTGCCATTTAACATCTCTTCGCCGAACTAGTGCACCTATACATCTAACAAGTGTATTAGGTGTGTTGGGGACACAAGAGACTTCTTGTATCTTAGTTGCAGGGTTGCTTGAGAGAGACCATCTTCAACCTCTACTTCCCTGAGTTCGATAAAGCTTAGGTCATCCACTTGAGGGAAATTGCTGCTGTCCTACAAACCTCTGCGCTTGGAGGCCCAACATAGTCTACAAGAGTAGAAGCGTGTGTAGACATCACGTTGCCGCCCGATTCAAGCCCAGTCGCCGTCGCGCTAGCACTGCCATGCCACCTAAGTAACTCTCGAAGAGCAAGAAGGGCTGCCTCAGGGTGCGGTCGAAGCCGTCCGGGAACGTCAAAGTTGAGTTCTCTGATGACGAACGCCACTTCTGGGTCGACATGTACATCACCATCGAGGACGCCATGCGTTCGTACGACGTGGTAGCGTGGCGTGCCGGCCGGCCGAGGACGGAGCTTGACTTTCCCGAGATCAAAACCAGAGCGGATGCGGAGTTCCTCGCGCCGAAGAATTTCTAGATGGGGGAGAGGATCGAGAAGAAGAAGCCGGCAATTCGCATTGCTCTCGGCGATAGTGACGATGTGGAGACGGCGAGGTTCTCGTGGGAGCATCCATATTATCTCCAGGTTGAGGGCGAGTTCTTCTGGGTGCGCGAGCCGAGGAAAAGAAGAAGGGGTTGAAGAAGGAGTACAAGGTCGACCCCTCGATGGTGATCCCCACCGAGTCTGACTTGTCGGACTGGGGTGAATCGAAAGAGGAGGACAAGGAGTGCGACGACCCCAGCAAGGAGGAGTTCTGGGAGGTGTTTAAGAGTGGGGATGAGTAGTTTTATGTTCGATGCAGTTGAAGTAGTTGTTTGAATTAGTAGTAGTAGTAGTAGTAGTAGTAGTAGTTGGAGTAGTATTAGTGGTAGTTTGATGGATGTAGTAGTTTGAACTATGTTTAATTATGTTTTAATTATAACTGTGTTTTATTTACATCTATGTTTGCTTCAAATGAACTTGCTATGTTTGAATTATGTTTGAAATGACGGAGTAGTTGAACTAGTTTTATACCATCAAATACATACATGTTGGAGTAGGAGTTTTACATCACCAATTATACATCGTCTGTTGGAGTAGGAGTTCTACATCTCGAAATATACATCATCTGTTGAAGATGGGACTTTTTTAGAGATGCAAAAAGCATCTTTTTGGTGATGTTAATTATAGAACACCTACTTTTACATCTCCAAATATACATCTTCTATTGGAGACACTCTAAATAGAATATGGTTTAGAACTATACTAGATCAGGTATTTTATTGTTCATCTTAGCTATTACTTTCTCCGTTAGGGTTTATATTGGGTCCCTCGTATTTTCGTTTACAACTATAAGTTACCACACCAGATATTTCACAATTCATTTTAGCTAGCTATTACTTTCTCCTTACGGATTTATTGGGTTCCTATTATTTTAGGTTAAATTTGGACTATAAATTTAATTAATAAATATAAACTACATGCCACAAAAAGTATACCTTTGAAAACCTCTTCCGTACCCTATAAAACACTCTTCCTACCATGTTTTATTACTTCTAGACTCTAGACCATTAACAATTTTCTTTGATAATATTACACTACTCTAGCCTAGCAGCGGAGGAAAACGCAAAACAAACACACCTGATATAACTAGATGGAGGGCCCAATGCACACGTGACACCAATAGTGGGCTAATGTACGGCTCTAAATAACCTTTTCACGGGAAACAAACAAAGCAAATAATCGTTTTTATCTTCTCCGAGAACACGATACACTTTACCGAGATAAACAAAGCTGCATATTGCTTCATTGTTGTATGCAAGGACAAGATATTTAGTACGAAACTTCATATCCACTTCTCTAGACGTCGGGCTTTCTTATATGCACGTGTAATGTAATTTATCTGTTAGCTAAACACATTTTTTAATTTCAAATGAAATATCATTTGCATAAAGGATTGATAAAGCTCTCGTATGCTCTTCCTACCCAAGGACTAAGTCATAACCAACAAGAGATCCTTAGCACTTATATCTATCGATGGACCAACTACTTCATATCTGCCTACTTCATAGGTCTTGTCTTTTATAAGAGCAAAGCCCAGCTCAGGAAAAGATGAATGATACATGTGCCATTTTGCTTCTACTCCTTTAGTTTGCGGGTTCATTTTAAGCATGATTTTGTTGTATCCTTACACATTAGAGATTGGGACATTATTTGGATAGGCATGGATGGCACCAGGAATTTTTCCTTAGACTTGTCAGGCTTTGCCTATACATTGTTTGTCATAGGCTTACACATTAGAGATTCAAATTTTATTGGTTCAGGCATATAAGGCACCGGGAATCAGCAATAGATTACCGAAAAGATGGCATGGACTACCGGCTAGTGTTGGTGTGCCATCTCCATCCACATGATCGCTCTGTTAACCGAAACCCTTTTGCTTCAGCTTTGTTTTTTTCTTTGAAATGGCAGTTATTCTGCATTCATTAAGAAGAAAAGATTGCTCAGTTAATTAAGAAAACCGAGCGATAACCAAATTGCCTAGATGATCATGGAAAACCGGGCGAGATCCAACACAACCATTGAGCGGCACACTCAAGATACCCCACGCACAGCACTCCATGGAGGGCCTCATCGAGACAACACACAGGCCTCATCGTCTTCACTCCTCCCATAGAGGCATCATTGCCATACGTAAATCCTGAGCAAACGACTCCGACTTCGTCGTAGGCGATCATCAACTAAACACACATTTTAGAGTCCGCATGAAGATGAATAAAGATTCATGCCAGAACACAGCCACCTGCGACTAGACAATGCAGCTCCAACTCTGACGACAGAGAACTATAGAGGACAAAACCAGGCACGGCTGGCGTCGCAGAATATCGCCAAATGATTCACCTGCAGCCTGCCATCGTATACCACAGGGCCCCACCGTAGCAGCTTCGACTTCATAGCAACAAACAGACTGAGGCAAACCCGCGTACACGCTAGAGAAGAGCCGACTACCTCAACCATTGTCGTGTCACCGACATCGTACCCACCATCATCGTTGCCACAAAACCTAGTCGCCACAACTGCCGCTATCCACCAGTCTCACTTGCCGATGCCGAGCTCCCAAGATGAAGCCCCCAGGAGGGAATGCGACACCGAGGCACCGCCATCATCCGATCACATATTAAGGGTTTCTCCCGGAGAGGCCGATATGGCCGGATCCACGCGGGAGGGGTGCGACAGGAAAGCAACGATGCCTCCAAGAAGGTCAACGATGGCCACAGCAGCCGCCATCGCTGGTCACGACACAAAGGCGAGACAGTATCTTCACCCAATCTCCCACACCGCCCCAATCGCACATCATCCCGCACCGGCGGCGACAAGCACACTAAACACCACCAGCATCGAAGTTGCCCATCGACGAAGAAGAAGCTCCGAGATCCGCCACAACCAACCGCACCACGCAGAGACCACCGACGGCCAACCTTCAGAATGAGTCGCCAAATCCAACAATGGTCTTCCAGACGCCGAGCACCATGACGATAGGAAGAGAGGAGCGCTGCCCGAAGCCAAGAGCCACCATGGTTCCGAGCCACGGCTAAGCAACAAAAACACCGATGCACCCCATGCACGCTACCGCAGCCACCGGAGACCGGATCTACGTCACTCGCAGCTAGAGGCACTCTTCTTCGCCAACACAGGCCTCCGACCCGCGCATCACCAGGGCGTCAGCACAGCTTCTCGCGCCCCTTGCGGCCAAGCCGCCGCCCCAGCGCCATACGCCTGATCCCCTCCACCACGTGCCATGCCTCCTGCACATCGCACATCGAGAGCCAAAGCAGTCGCGCCGTAGCGGAGACCACCACGTGAGCTCAAGCTCCGTCCACGCCCCGTGCTAGCTGCAGAACAACCCTTTTCTCACTCAAGGCACGCACGGGACACACCACAGAGCTCGGCCCTCGGGCGAAGGAGCCCCACCCGTCACCCACTCAAACATCAAACAAAGACGTGAAGAGAAACCGAATGACGAAATTTGGACAGTGCTGGAAAAAAACTATACGCAATAGATCGTGTGAATCAGAGTAACCGCGCGACCCAGATGCATGAGATGATTGGGTAGTCTAGCGAGTTTTACAGCAGAAATTTTCAAACTTGTAAGGCTGTAATAAAAATCATTTCTCCAATGTCATCTGGTTGCCAAACCTTCCTATTCATTATTTACGAAAATTGATAAAACATAGAAAATATGTTGAAAAAACAATTGTCACAGCTTTGACAACTTTTAGCAAAAGTGTATTGTTTGACTGTCAAGATAGACTGCCACAAATAACAACAATAATTGTCATGGCTGTAGCAGTGTTTGACAATGTGCACACACAAATTACACCCAGTTCTTTCACATGATTGCGAATGGCAAACATCGAAAGAAGAAAATTTTCCAACTAGAGCAGGATGAAGGCACGATAGTGGGTCAGGAGAATCTTAAGACTTACATCACGAATTACTATAAACAATTGTTCGGGCCTCCTGAAGATAACTCTGTTACTCTGGATGAATCGCGGATTCATGATGTGCCTCAGCTGGTAAACGAGGAGAACGAGATATTGACTGCCCCTTTCTCGGAAAAAGAGGTTTTTGATGCAATCTCCCAAATGAAAAACGGTAAAGCTCCGGGTCCGGATGGCTTCCCAGCGGAGTTTTATAAAAAATGCTGGCATATCATTAAGGGTGACTTGCTTCCGATGTTCCAGGACTTCTTCTTGGGGCAATTGCAAGTGTTCCACCTGAATTTTGGTACGATTACGTTGCTTCCCAAGAAAACTGAGGCTGTTAGAATTGAGCAATTTAGGCCCATCTGTCTGCTGAATGTTAGCTTCAAGATTTTCACAAAAGTTGGGACGAACAGGCTCACACAAGTTGCCCATTCAGTGGTGCATCCGTCTCAATCTGCGTTCATGCCTGACAGAAATATTCTGGATGGTGTAGTGGTACTACATGAAACATTGCATGAACTTCATACAAAAAAACTTGACGGGGTGGTTTTTAAGTTGGATTTCGAAAAGGTGTATGACAAGGTGAAGTGGTCTTTCCTGCAGCAGGCGCTGCGAATGAAAGGTTTCGATCAATCGTGGAGAGAGCAGATTGCTTCGTTAACACAAAAGGGGAGTGTTGGTATACGAGTCAATGATGATATAGGGCATTATTTTCAAACTCACAAAGGTTTGCCACAAAGAGATCCGATGTCGCCAATCTTATTCAATATTATCATTGACATGTTGACAATTCTCATAGGAAGGGCGAAGGAGGCAGGGCAGATAGGAGGCCTGGTTCCTCATTTAGTGGACGGGGGTGTTTCCATCTTGCAGTACGCAGATTATACCATCCTATTTATGGAGCATGATTTGGCGAAAGCTAGGAACATGAAACTAGAGTTGTGTTTGTTTGAACAATTGTCGGGCTTAAAAATTAATTTTCATAAGAGTGAAGTGTTCTGCTTTGGGAGAGCTAAAGAAGAACAACAAGCTTATAAGGAGCTGTTTGGCTGTGACTTGGGGTCTTTGCCATTCACCTATTTGGGTATTCCAATTCATCACCGAAAGCTCACAAACAAAGAATGGAAAATAATTGAAGATCGCTTTGAAAAAAAGCTAAGCTGCTGGAAGGGTAAGCTTATGTCATACAGAGGACGATTAATTCTTATTAATTCGGTCCTTACCAGTATGCCTATGTTTCTTTTGTCCTTTTTCGAAGTACCGGTTGGAGTTCGGAAAAGACTTGACTTTTACCGATCTCGGTTCTTTTGGCAGAGCGATGAATCCAAAAGGAAATATAGGCTTGCTAAGTGGGATATTATTTGCAGACCGAAAGATCAAGGGGGTCTAGGTATCGAAAACTTAGAGGTGAAGAATCGATGCTTACTCAGTAAGTGGTTGTTCAAGTTATCTGGGGAGACAGATGCAACCTGGGCACAGATTCTTCGCAATAAGTATCTTCAATCAAAAACTTTGTCCCAGGTGACGGTAAGACCGACTGACTCACCTTTCTGGAAGGGACTGATGAGAGTAAAATCAACATTTTTCAACAGAGTAAAATTCATTATTGGAGATGGCACTTCCATTAGATTTTGGGAAGATACATGGCTAGGGGAGACACCTCTGGCACTTCAATATCCATCACTTTATAATATTGTTCAACGGAGAGATGCTTATGTTGCTACAATATTAAATACCAATCCGCTTAATATCCACTTCCGAAGGACTTTGGTGGGAAATCGGTGGGAAGCTTGGTTACATCTAGTGAGGCGGCTAATGGATGTCCAACTTTCCAATTATCCAGACCAGTTGAGATGGAGACTAGCTAAAAATGAGGTCTTCTCAGTGAAATCCATGTATCTGGATATTATTAACACTAGTGTGATTCCTAGCTCGAAGCACGTTTGGAAAGTTAAGGTACCTCTAAAAATCAAAGTGTTTATGTGGTTTGTTCATAAATGAGTCATTCTAACAAAAGATAATTTAGCCAGAAGGAATTGGTCAGGGTCTAAAAGATGTAGTTTCTGTGATCACGATGAGTCTATTAGACACATATTCCTTGATTGCCCTATGGCCAAAATCTTATGGAGGTCGGTTCAGATAGCCTTCAATATCAATCCCCCTGTTTCGATTAACATGTTATTTGGGACATGGTTACAAGGGATTGATACGGTAACAGCAAAACATATCCGAGTGGGAGTATGTGCTTTACTTTGGGAAATTTGGAATTGCAGAAATGATTTGGTCTTTAACAGAACAACAAACATTCATATTTTGCAGGTTATCTTCAGAGCCACTACTCTTATCCGTATGTGGTCGCTACTCACTCAAACAGAGACCAGGGAGCATTTGGTTACTGCGTCTATCCGATGGGAGATGGTAGCTCGGAATATCTACAACCGGTTTGGATGGCGGTCATGTAATAGGATATGTGTTTAGCAGCTTATCTATCTTGTGCCTGCCGGCTGTGGTGGTCCTACCTTTTTGTATTCGCGGATTTTGTAAGACCTTTGTTGGATTGCTTTTCTTCTAATAAGATGGCCGTATGCATCATTTTAATGCAGAGGCCGGAGCTCAAGCTCCTTTTCTAAAAAAAAAAAACACACAAATTACACTGCATCATGCCCGCTAGTTGTTTATACTTACCTTCGTTTCTCTTTCAGGATGGAACATTACCATCGGGCTTTCTTGTATACAAGTGCAATATAAATTATCTATTGGTTAAATAGATTATTTTAATGCAAATATAGAGAAACCAATACAATACAATACAATATACAAGTTCAAACATTCTTCAGACGCCATCTTCATCTCATTGTAGGTTTCTTTCAAGTCCGCCTCCCGTGGCTTCACTCTACGAGTCGGATGCAATGCCGAGAGATCAATCTTTAAAAAAAACTGTTCCCACGTCGTCCGTTGGGCGACACGGCAGGCGATCTCATCCTTCCAACAGCTACTCACGATCCATGTTTTTCACTCGCGGCCGCCAGGAAACGCCCGGCCGGCCCATGGCGGCAGCGGGCCTGTGCTTGCATTGATCTCTCGGCAGGGTGGTGGCAACGGGGGAAAAGTTGTAGCGGAGCGAGCCACGGCGAATCAAGCAGATAGTGACTGTGCGGCGAATAGAGTGGGTGGTCGGCTCGCTGCTGGAGTGTTGGGCATGAGGCGTTTTGCACTACATCCATAGCAGCTGGCTACCTCCAATTGGTATGTAGCTGCAGCGGCTTGCAATCTCCTGGTCTGCACATGTGACAGTCAGGAGGTAACCAGGTTGGCGGCAGTTTGGTTGGTCTTCTCCTCTGCAACCGGCTGGTGGCGCGGGGGCTACTGGCTCGGCTTGAATAAAGGTGGTTGGCACTGATATTCTTCGAGTTCCAGTTCGTTGATCTGCCTTATACCAGCCACCTCGATCTGGATGCCAATGAGTTCCGGTCTTCTTCTCAGAGATCTCAGCTATTGGTGCACGGCGTCACTGGATTTTCAAATCGGAATTGATCTGGTCGGGCGCACATTTATCTTCAGCCAAAGAGGCTTCATGAGGGCGTGGCGAGAAATTTTGCTATCTTGCTGGTGCCGTGGGACATGTCTAAGTATAGGTTTTCATGCATTGACAGTGGTGAAGAAAATCATGGCGGCTGCGATTGGAGGCTTGTTATTGCGGAGAGGAGTTTTGGTTACGATGAAGACTTGCGGCATAAGTTTTTTCTGTGTGTCGGATGCTGAGTACTTGCAGCAGCGGCCTGGACAAGAGGGGTGACAACACATTTGGAAAGCTTTTTTGGTGGTGCTCTTGAGTACCGACACGTGATTTCTAGGCTGAAAGACCAAGGTCTGACCTTCATTGGATTTACCTAGCAATCGCCTTGCTGAAGGCACTGTTTCGGGACCTCGGTCTTTTTTCAGGGTGAAAACTCAAGATCCTTGATCGGACGGCGGCAACACTTGTCCATTGTTTTCTCCTTGCAGGTGTTGTTTTTGTAGAACCTCTTTTGCAGTCCAAGTGTTGTCTTCGGTGGTGGTTAGAGTGTTGATGTTGCGAGTCTTTCATCACTGCAACTGGCTCTTTGTTTTTATATTTCTCTTCTTTTTTTTGGTTGTGTGCATCCGGGATGTATTTCGATATCTTGTTGGAGCAGAGACTGGGTGTAATTTTTTTCTTTGCGATATTAATATAATCCCATATTCTAAAGAAAAATATTGTTGATTTGAAGAAAAAGGATGAGGACATATAGTGTTCTTAAAGAATTTCATAAATATATCGTACACACTTCCTACCCAAGGACCAAAGTCATAACCAACAGATTCTTAGCAGTTAGCCATCGATGAATCAACGCCTTTCATATTACTGTCTACTGCCTAGCTCTTTCTTTTATAAGAGCAAGCCCATCTAAGCAAAAGATGAACAAGATATACTCATTTTCCTTCTACTCCTTAGGACTTATGCATACCCGTTTTATACACTATTTGTTGTAACTCTACAGATTAAAGATTCAAATTTATTATTGGTATAGGCATAGAAGGCACCAGGAATTAGACATAGAGATGGATTCTGCAATGCAGCCTCGTTCGGATCGAGCGCTGAGCCCCTGCCTTCACTCACCGGCCACCTGCCAGATCGAGAAGAATGGAGCGATGCGGACTGATTTGGATCGAGCATTGCACCGTGAGTAGCAGTAAGAGGGCTAGCGTCCGCCGGAACGCTAGGACGAGGTCATCCCCTTGGTCCCGCGTATGCCGATGATGGACACCGGTAGCTTCTTGCTGGAGGCGCTCATGGAATGGTGCCACACCGAGGTGAGGCCGGCGCGGTAGCACTGCGCCTGCTGATGGCTGCGGCCGGTGCGGAGAGAATAGGTCCGGCCGCTTCCACCAGGATGAGGGTGTACCTTTTCCCTGATCAGTGGTTTCGTGTGCGGTTCCACAGTAAACCCACGGATAGTTGCACTTATTTTTAACATTACGGGGCTACTGCTACAAGTCAAAGTATAGATAGGAACCTTGGAAAGTGCACTAGTCCCTAAAATAATCTATTTGGTATCATATTTATTAAAAAATACAATAACTTAGTTAAATTGTTTGACTTTTATATGAAGTCTATACATATCATATTATGAAACATAAGTGTGTCTCCAACGCCGACCATTAACCCACAACCGTTCAGATCATGCGATCTGGACATGTTTTGACGTCCAGCATGGGCCTGCATCGGTCCGTAGGCCGGTCCGGATATGTTTTTCCTGCAAATGAGAGATAAATCCGGTGGGCTTTGCGGGTATCCAGACCGTGTCATGCCCGCATCTAACGAATCTGGTCCACCCAAACAATCCCACTCATCTCCCGTGCACTTTTTCATCCGATGCACAAGACGCTACCCATGCCACATCAGTGCCAGCCCTGAGCACGCGGCGACCGGCATTGATGTCACGTGATGTGACCAAACAGGAGGGTAGCCCTGACCTACATGACCTCTCGGGAGCCGCCCCATCAGTGCGGGTGGAGCTTCCCGAGGTACCAATTTCAGCCGCTTCGCCGCACTAAAGCGACTGACTGTCCGTTCGCATGGCCTGTACGAGGCCATATAAGTCGTGCTCTGGGGCCAGCCACGTCGCACTAAACACATCGCTTCGCAATTCCCCACCTCCCCTCAACCTGTACAACTCTAGCGATGGGCAAGTCGTGGGCCTCTGCGCTGGTAGGCGACGGCTCCAGAACAGGCCCCAGAGGTTCCTGGCGATGCTACCATCGCATTCGAGGGCTGTCGTCCTCATCGGCGGTCGTATCCTCTGTGAAGGAGGACATAAGCATCTCCTCTGGCGACGAGGAGGACCAGCTGGCGATGAAGCAGAAGCCGACGAGGCAGGACGCGGTCTACACCGTGATTGACGAGGAGTACAACCAGCAAATGGAGGTCATGCTCCGTCGCTCTGTCCTCCACGTCAACAGCCCAGTGGAGCCACCGGAGACGCTCGTTTGCATCAAGCCAAAGCCCATGTCCTCTCCCCCGTGCAAACTCGGGGGGAGCGGGGCAACGGCCTAGGGTTTGAGGGAACAGAAGGAAAAAAGGGGAGTAGAGGGAGAGGAAGGGTGGCACCATCAGTAGTGCCCCACCACGGCCATCGGCTGCGCGAGCTTATCTTGGCGACATTGGGAAGGAAGAGGGTGGTGGTGGCATGAGACAAAGATGCTACCCGTGTCATTTGCTCGGGGGTGAAACTGGGGCCAACTGTTTTACGTAATTACAGTATCTCCAACTGATGATGAAAAATGTGGTGATGAAAAACCATTGTAGTGTTTAATTCCTAAAATTTGGGCACCACGACGGTTGTTGCTTTAGCATATGATGTAAAAATGGTGCCCCAAACTAATCACTTTGAATGTCATTCATTTCACATTTTGAATTTTTGAATTCTAATTGAAAGTTAAACATTTCAAACAACATAATCATACAGAACTAGGATAAGCCATCACTACTATGGACATACTACTACCGTTGATCATACAGACCATGATGCCACAAATCTGGCCGTACTTCTCATTGTCGTCATCGTCATTCTCGAGGTTGCCCACCCCTGGTACGGTGGTCCACCGAAGGGGCCTGCCTCGTGGTCATTGCTGGTAAAAGGCTTGTCCTCCTTCTTGTCATTGTCCCAGCCATCCGTGTCGTGCTCCTTGAAGAACGCATCAACATTGGCGCTGATCTTGTGAGAATAATACTCTTCCTCCACCTGCGCGCGCTCCGCGTCCTTCTCCACGAAGAACTCCTCCGCTGCGACATGATCTGAATTGGCCTCGTCGAACTTCGCCATGGCCACCACATCTCTCTCATGGGCGGTGTGTTGCACCTCTACCCAGTGGTGTGCTATTTCCTCCTCATGGGACACGATCCATAGAGGAGAGGAGAGGAACTATGCCTCCTGGACCGTACCCCCATGCCACCATGTTGTATGCACATGCTGCGAGCTCTAACGTCTCGAAAGTGCCAAGCCACATCCACTCACCTTCACACGTGATCTTAACAGCGAAGTGGCCCGACGCCAGGAGCCGAATGTCGAGGTACGGCATGGCGCTCCGCTGGGGCTGTTAGAGTAAACCACGTTAGGTGTGCGTGCGTCTGTGTGCTCGTGGTGGGCGTATGTATGTGTCGTGTGTGCGCTAGCTAGATGGCCGCGCATGCATACGTGAGTTGCGGTGCAGTTGATGGCTTTCCGATCTGTTGGAGGGGCCGCAGTGTGCGCATAGTCAGTGACGGAGCCAGCAGGGGGCGAGCTGGGGCCATGGCTCCCCCATGCTGAGCAAAATGCTTAAAATCTCCCTATATTTTGTGTGGATTTACTAAGTTCAGGTCTAAATTTTAGTGCACGGCCCCCTCCAATGATCATACATGTATCATTGGCCCCCCTCATATGAAGTTCCTAGCTCCGTCCCTGCGCATAGTGAGCGCGGGCGGCCGGGCATGCAGGTCGCGCACGCGCGTGAGTAGGAGGGGTGGGCTGTGCCCTGTGTGTGAGTGCGTCAGGACTTAAATACCTCTGTACTGCTGCCTGTTGTAAGCTGAGCCGAGTTGAATACTAGAGAGAAAAAGGCCCCGGCGTTCGTCGCCGGAGGAAGGCGTTTGTTGCCCGGCAAAATTTCGTCTCTTCGTGTTCTTGTCTGATCGTTCGTCGATCCTCGGTTCCAACAGGGGCAGCATCGCGGAGGCATCTTGTCGTGGCAATTGCAGGCAAATCACGGTGGAGCAACGGATGGAATTGATAGATCAGCTGCCGAATCAGGCGCCCGCTGCCGGAATCGACCTCGATTAGATGGCGATGGAGGGGCAATGCGGAGATTGATAACAAGGATGTGGCAGGGATCTTGGTGGGGTGGCAGGTTGGCTTTGTGCAGCTAGGGGTTTGCGGATGAGGCGTTGGGCATCCAGAATCAGTGACGATGCCGACCGGCGATAATTCGGCTGCGCACGGGAAAACTTCCATGGGCTATTGAGGGTTCGTGTGGAGCAGCTGTGTTTTTGTTGCAGCAGCTCAGGGTGCTGCAAATCTGCAGCAGCGGAAGGGAAATTTTTAGGCTGCCAAAATTTTGTGCAGCACATGTTCAAATGTTCGACATAGACGTTGGGTGCTCATGCTCCATGGAACATTGGATGCACACCACTTCACCAGTCACCACGGCTACCGCATCATTGAATCGTTGCTAAAAGAAACAAAAGTCTAGTTGCAAGAGAGACTGTAGCCCCCAAGTTTGCAGCTCGTAAAAATCGATTTGCCTCGTCTTAATGGCCATGTGATTAAATAAATAATTAAATAAATGGGCAGATTAATTCTTCCCCACTCGTTTATGTTTTTGCCTAGCAGCAGAGGAAGATACGTAACAGAGACACTTTATACTATAATTAAATGGAGGGCCGAGTGCACACATGACGCCAAAGTGATCCAACATATTTGCCTTAAATTGCTTTTTCACTGGAAACCACCAATGTAAAGGAATAATTTTTACATCCTCCCAAGAACATGATACACTTTACCGAGGTGAACAAAGCTGCATATTGCTTCACTATTATATGCAAGGAGAAGAAATTCAGTAGGAAACTTCGTATCCAGTACCGACAACACTTTACCGAGGTTAGCTTAATTGGATCAAAGCATTTTCAATAGGAAAAAGGTTTCTCTACTGTTTTGGGGTTTCCAAACTTTACCGTAGATTTCTTTACTAGAATTTGATAATGAGACTGGACTTTCAGCTCCCGGGTGCAGGGGCACCCTCATGAACAGTAAATTCAAAACAATATGAAAAAAGAATTTAAAAAATCTGAAACTTTGGGGGAACAAATATGATAGACTGCCACAAATAACTACAATAATTTTCTTGGTTGTAGCAGTATGTGCCCATGTTCGTAGTCAAATTTCACTGCGTCAGGTCTGCTGGAAGTTTCTACTTACTCCTTTTCTCTCCGAGGGTCAAAGATTACATCGGGCCCTCTTTTACATGCGTGCAATCTAAATCATCCGTTGGCAAAATACATTATTTAATGCAAAAGTAGAGACCAATACAATATATTCCTCTTTTAGGAAAAATTAAGTAAATATTACTTATTTGCTTCAGGGATTGGTAAATCGCTCGTACGCAGGTATACTCTTCCTACCAAGGACTGAAGTCATAGGTGACTGCTACAAATCAACCGACTGATTTTCCGAGCAAATCACTCGGGTCCGTAGCCCTCCGATTCAGCCGTTGCAGCCCCGGGCGAGCTTCATTGGAGCGCCGGCGACAACGGCGGATGTTGCTACGCAGCAAACGACGGTCGTGCCGGGAGCTGCGACGTAGCACGCGCCGGCTATGGGGAAGCTGCGATGCAATGCGGGGATGCTGTGGTGCAGCTCTGACAGCTCTCAAAGCATCTGTGGCAGAGCTTCAACGACCTCACCCGATGCTCCAGCAAGGATCAATCAGGCGCCGCCGATGGTCGTCACCTCCTTTGCTGCGACGCAGCACGCGACGACGACGAGGGAAGCTGCGATGCAACACAGGAATGCTGGGTTGCAGCTCCGGCGGCGCTTCAAAGCAGCCATGGAGGAGCTTCAACGACCTCGCTCGATGCCCCAGCGATGATGAATCAAGCGACCGTCGGCGTCACCTCCTCTGCAGCGACGTAGCGCGCGGCCACGACGAGCGAATCAGTGATGCAACACGGTAGCGCTGGGATGCAGCTCCGGCGGCGCTTCAAAGCAGCGACCTCGATGCCGTCGACGGTCGTGCCCTCCTCTGCTGCAGTGATGCTGCTTGCTCACCTCTGTCTCATGACCAATGAGAGAAAGGGATTAGATAAGAAACGAGTGAAGGATATGCTTCAGGGGCAAGATGAGGTGGAAGGGATGGGAGCGGTGGGCAGGCCCCCACAGCGACGGCACTCACCGCGCTCATTGATCACTGGAGGCCGGAGACGCACAGTTTCCATCTGCGGACCGGGGAGATGACGGTGACGCTTCAGGATATAGCAATGATCATCGGTCTTCCTGTCGATGGCATTCCTTTATGTATGAGCACTGATTCAGATGGGTGGCGCGAGCAGATGCATGCCCTTATCGGCATGGTTCCTCCAGAGCCTCAGGAACCAGAAGTTGAAGGCAAGAAGAAGGAAAGAGTCGCAGCCGGTGCCCCTTACACCTGGATTACTACGCACTTTGGCACTTGCCCTGTGGAGGCTGATGAGGACACGGTGAAGACACATGCTCGTGTCTACATGTGGTATGTTATATCCAGGACTATGTTTGCTGATGGCACAGGCAAGAATGCTCCATGGATGTGGCTGAAGGCGTTGACCGTCTTCGATAGCAAATGGAGTTGGGGTTCGGCGACACTGGCTTACTTGTATAGACAGGTATGAAGTTGTTCATATTTCACCTCATTGGTACATGCTGAATGCGATCTTGCTTTTAATTCAATCATGTTCTTTTTTATGTGCAGTTGGACGAAGCCAGTTGCAGGCTATCTGGAGGTATCGGTGGTTGTTTGCTCGCACTTTCCATATGGAGCTGGGAGCGTTTGCCGATTGGACGACCGAAGACCGTGAAGTACGAGCCTTGGGACGAGAAACAGGACGCACTACGGCTCCCAACTTGGGCTTACAAGTGGGATGTGTTAATGAGATGACCGATGATCCATCGGTCATGTACAAGCTCTACAGGGGCGAGATGGACGCGATCACGGCTGAGCAGGTGAGTCGATATTGCATAAGTTATTATCATGCTTATATCTTAACTAGATATCAATTTTGCATTTTATCCCCTTTTGCAGGTTGTATGGGAACCGTATGGAAGTGCAGAGAGTTTTGGGAACCCTATGGAGTTCGCGCTGAATCCGATGTGAACTAGGGATAGGGAACTCTGGCATATGCGGTGTCCACTCATATGCAACTGGGCGGTCGAGGTTCAAATGCCACATCGGGTGTACCGCCAGTTTGGTTTGTTCCAGACACACCCGCCGAAATGGGAGGACACGGACCGACAGCTACACGCGTAAGACATAACTAACCTTGAGCACCTAGCTGCTTGTCGGCCTCATCGTTGGTTCTAAAAGTATGTTTATAACTTCCAGGTTGCATAGGAAAAAGCAGCGCAAGATCAAGGACTGGGCCAAGCATCACAGGAAGTATGTTGTGCAATGGCAGTATAGTGTTGATCAAGCTAGGCGCAACAAAGGAGCCCCGCTTCGTGAGCACTGCCCGTTTGCGTTCAACAACTATCTCACATGGTTCCTTGCAAGAATCCGTGTGAAGGTATGCAAGCCGGCGTATGCTGAGGATATTTTGGAAGATCCCACCGTATTCGATGAGATAGCCCAACACGAGTACAACGCATTAGTTCGGAAAGGAAACTCAGTGATCCCTGCAGGCCCAATGATGAACTTTGTGGTATTTGCCCTTTACTCTTTTCCATTCGCACTATTTACATCTTCGCTTGCCTAACACGTTAATACCATTTGTGTTCATAGCGTGCCTAGATCAAGAAAGCAGCCGATGAGACCGACAGTATATTGGAAACAACCCCGGCTGGCAAAGACGATGGGGAAGGTGCCCTTCGAGCATTCCTTAAGGTTCACATCTTCTTCAAACTAGCACTTAACATGTGTTGGTACGTTCATTGTATCATTCACTTGTTCATGTTGCAGCGCCAGGGACAAAAGTTAAGGCGGCTATCTAATCTTTTCGGTTGTCGTGACCCCGAGTATGTATCACCAAAACGTTCTAGGTCGGCGACACCATCAGATCCCATTTCTGGCGATGCTAATCCTTTGGATGATGAGGATGTGGGTGTGGTCACCCAAGAGGTATGGCATTGCTAACTACATGCTCACGCTACGGTTGTTGTCGCATTGCTAACTACATGCTCACACACGGTCTTTCCATAACTTTTCTTGATGCATAGGCTCCTGATGATATGGTCTTGGGGAAGTACAAGGCTCGTTCTGCAATCAAGTTAAAGCCTAGGAGGGAATACAAGAAATACACACCCGAGGACTTTACCCAGAAAGGCAAAAGGACGGTCGAAACCTCGCGGATGGCGGCTTTGGATGACTATTTGGATGACGATGAGGATGAGGAGGCGGAGCCGGAGCCGGAGCGGGTTCCTCTTCCTAGGAAGGTCAAGAAGACATGTGTGAAGAGGGGGGCAGGAGCCAGCAAGCGCGGAAGGAACTAGTCATATTTCTATATGTGTCTTTTTTTGTAATGTCGAACGCTATGTTGGACTTGTGTCTCTATTTCTATATGTGTTGAACTTGTCGTATTTCTATATATGTTGAACTTGTCTCTATTTCTATATGTGTTGAACTTGTCGTATTTCGATATGATTGTCTCTTTTTGTAATGTTGAACGCTAGTGTTGAAGTATTTATATATGTGTTATACTATTCATATTTCTGTATATTTGTTCTACTATTCATCACTTGTATGTTGTATTATTCATATTTGTATATGTGTCTATTCATATTTCTGAAATTTCATCTGACATGTGTGGCGCCTAGCAGCCAGGCGTCACACTGTACAGTGCAGCGCCTACCACACAGGCGCTGCACTATACAGTGTGACGCCTGGCTGCCAGGCGCTGCACTGTATAGTGCAACGCCTGTGTGGTAGGCGCTGCACTGTACTAACTTTTTTTTTTACTTGCAAACTTAGTGCGACGATGTCTGTGGATAGATCATAGTAGAGAAGGAGACATAGTAGTTCACCACAAATACTAGTTCACCACCAAAAGACATAGTTGTTCACCACAAATACTAGTTCACAACCAAACTTAGTACTTCATGATACAACCAAATAGAGAAGGAGACATAGTAGTTCACCACAAATACTAGTTAACAACCAAATCGAGAAGGGCACATAAGGTGTTCACAAATGCATATAAAGTTCACGACATAGCTCTATTGCGTAGAGAAAGGCCCCTTTCCCTTCTTCCTCTTCCTCTCTTCTTCCTCTTCCTCCTCCCTTTTCCTTATGAGACGAGCCTCCTTAACCACCCTCTCCATGAACATCTGATTCTCCCTCTCTTTTTTTGCAGCTTCAAATGCCCAAAGCTTCTCACATTTCTTTTCAAAATCCTTCTGACGCTTCTTCGCTGCCTCCTCACATCTCCTCACCAACGCTTGCTCCCTAGCTCGCATCGCCTGACTCGCTCTCTGTTGTTCCTCCCACTTCTTCTCAAGCTCCTCTTCCTTCTTCTTCTTTAGCTTGGCTGCATCCTCCTCTCTAAGCTTCTTCGCAGCCTTCTCCCACCATCCCGCCATATCATCTTCGCCATCCTCCTTCATTGTTGGTTTGTTGGGTTGGGAAGCCGCCATACCTACAATGAGTGAAACATAATGGTTAGTAAGGACACATTAAAGCAAATGTAAAACAAGAACATATGAAAAAGAAAACATATGAGAAAGATAACATATGAAAAAGAAAACATATGAAAAAAAAGACATATGAAAAAAAAGACATACGGAGTTAAGAATTCCTTGATGCCGATCCGATATGACACATATTTCCCTTTGGGCGGGTAACACCTTTGTCCTTAGAAGACGCAAAAACCACTCCCAGTTGTCATTGTTCTCCACCTCAACCAAAGCTAATGCCAATGGCAACACCCGGTTGTTGGCATCACTTCCTATCGCAACCAACAAGGTGCCCTTGTATTGTCCAGTCAAGAACGTGCCATCAATGGCGATGACCGGCCTACAGTGTTCGAAAGCCCTCAAGCATTGCTCGGACGCCCAAAATGCACGGCCAAATACTCGGACTTTCCTTCCTTCATGAACGGTTGTTTGGTGCCCATGAGGCTCGACAACATGAACCATGCCCGGGTTTGTTGTGGCCATGGCTAACAACAACCTAGGGATTCGGTTGTATGCTTCCTCCCAAGTACCATACAACATCTTAAATGCGCCTTGCTTCGCCTTCCATGCCTTGCCGTACTTCACCTTGTAATGAAATATGGCTTTCACAAGATCAATGACATGTTGGACGCTCATTGTTGGAAGTGTGGATATTGAGTTGGACAACCTGTAAGCAATGAACTCGGACGTGAGTTGTTTGTGGCCTTCAGACACGATCTTGCCATCCACACTTTTGCCTTGGCACATGTGAGTTGGCACGCAACTCACTACATGCCAAGTTGGACCTCCTTTCCATGGTCTTGCACGCACAATCCATGGACATTTTTCATCTTCACTTGCACATACAACCGTGTAGCGCACATTGATGTCCGAGTGCACCACCTTGTGTGGACGATAATGCGTAACCGAGTAGTTGTCCACCCACATCTTCAATTCCAACAAGGTCTCGAACTTAGACCCTTTAGCCATCCGGTTGTCGTCACCCATATCACGGTGAGAGCTTGGCCTAACACCGAGAGATACACATTGGCCACCATCTACCACGGCTTCATCCGCGAGACTAACATCCTTGAACAATTTAATCCGATGATCCCGACGGAATACCTTCTCGAAAGATTCGGCCTCCTTCACCGTGAACCCCTCCGCATCAACTTCTTCATCGGGATCATCGTCATCCGAGTCCGATGCATATGCACGGGAAAAAGGGATGGATTGGTCCATTGTCTCTTGCAAATGATATTTGTCGAGATCACCCACATTGTTGGCATGGAGATCAACTTCATTGTCATCGTTTGCATAATCATAATTTTCCTCTTCCTCTTGCAAAGCTTCATCTTGGTTGTTTGTAAACGGACTCAATGTTTGACGCACTTCTTGGGTCAAAAGAGGTTCATCAATTTCATCTCGCTTCAAGGGTGGTGGCCTACTATGAACCAAAAGACGTTCATCAATTTCATCTCGCTTCAAGGGTGGTGGCGTACTATGAACCAAAGGAGGTTCATCAATTTCATCTTGCTTCAAGGGTGGTGGGCTACTATGAACCAAAGGGGAAGGTTCCCGGTTCAAGTCCAAATGCAAACTTGAATCAACCTTCTTCGTTGCAAATAACTCAAGAGCCTTGTCAAGTGATTCGGCCACCGTTTCCTTGTATGCAACCCAACGTTGCTCCGAGTTGACGCGCATTGTCTTCCAACGGACGTGCATTCCAAAGCCTACATTATGCCTTCCCTCCAACTCAACGATATCACTAAGGTCCATCCAATTCAATTCTTTCCTAACTTGTTGCAAGAGCTCCGCATTGCTAGGACTACTATCAAACACAATGTCAAGCTCATCCGGGTCCGGTTCAATATTTCCTTTCAAAAAGGCGTCTTTGTCCACATGATGAACAAACACACATGTTCTTCCCATCCCTATAAGCATTCCAAAAACACAAGGTAACATTGCTTTCATGAGTACTAAATGCAAAGATTAACAAAGAATAGAAACCCTAATATATATATCAAACAACAACCATAACCATAACCCTAACCATAACCCTAAACATAACCCTAACCATAACCATAACCTAACCCTAACAACAACATAACAACACCCATAAGAACACACATAGAACACCCCAAATCACTAAATCTCACTTCTCCATGCAAATCACTAGATCCAAACAAAACTATGGTTTCCCCAAACTAGCAACATTTGAGCAATTTGATAACATTACTTGGATCAAAACAAGGGGATCGGAGGTGATTACCTTTAGGGAGGGCTTGACTTCGAAATCCACGGACAAATTCTTCAAATAAGCAAGATTTAAGAGAGGATTTGAGAGGGGAAGAGAGTGGGAGAGGGGCCTAAGCTCGGGTGGGGGAGTGGGAGAGAGTGTGGGTGGAGGAGTGGGGGTCCAGCGTGGCTGCTGGATAAGTGATAGTGCAGCGTCTGGCTCGGAGGCGCTGCATATTACACTGTGTGGCGCTTGTGTGGGAGGCGTTGCACGGCCGGGTGCGGGCCAGGGGACTGCCACGGTGGACATGCGTGCAACGCCTCCGAGGCAGGCGCTGCACAGTAGGGTGCAGCGCCGTCGTGGCAGGCGCTAAAAAAAAGGTTATGGCTGTGAAATAGTTTCGCGGACAGTTCATTCTACGAATTGATTGCAGCAACAGGTCAAAATAGTCAAATTTGCCCACAGCGACACGTGGTTTGCGGAGAAAGCGGATTACGCGAGAAACTTTTCATCCGACTGATTCTAAACATTTTCCGAAGTCATAACCAGTAGATTCTGGCGTGGAGGACCACCGACTTGATATTACTACCTATGTTTTGTCTTTTATAGGGGTGAGGCCTGGTAAGCAAAAGATTAATAATGCGTACCTCATTTGGCTTGTCTTCCTTATAGTTTTTCAGATTCGCTTTGTGCATCTTTGTACATTAGAAATTGGAATGTTATTGGTATAGCCATGGAAGGCACCAGGGATCTTCCTTAGAGGTTTTCAGGCCGTCCATGTACATGGTTCGTCCTATCTATACACATTAGAGATTCGGATTTCTAATGTTCAGCCATATAAGGCACCGGAAATCAGCAAAAGATTACGGATATAGTAACAAGATGTACCCAACTTTCATGGCAACCTGTCCCTACGATGGATAGCTCAATTAACCAGAGTGAAACTGCTTCAATTTTCAATTGCTACTTCTGTTTGACAAGAAAAAAGTGAACTCCTGCAAATTTGCCAAGCCTGAAATATGAGTGTTGAGATCTACTTGTAAAATTTGTAGTATGGTAGTGGAAACATACACACTAGAGCACTTAAATGCAAGCAATGGCACTACAGCTTGTTGTTGTATGCCGGTTCCAAACTGACTACATTGATATTAAGTGCATTATGCTTGCTTTATTAAGTTATAAAAGTGGACTGGAATCTTGGAGAAGTGATTCCTCTTTGATGCTACTACTAGGCGACACAAGCCACACAGTGCGATCCGTACTAGTAGTAGCCATGGTTTGATGCGAAGGCTAATACATGCACATGACATCAAAGTGATTCAATTCGTTTCCTCACTTTTTATTTCATTTTTCGTCAGAACCGTCAAATCAAGGAAACTTTTTTTATTTAGCCCAGTGAAACACATTTTATCAGGACTCTGGAATTTATTTGCGTGTTCCTTCGGAATTTATTTTTCAGCATTGGATGCTCATACTGCATGCAACGTTGGATGCTCGTACTCCATGCAGAGGAGTGAAACTTTTTTTTTGGGGGGG
>LR738712.1:763377928-763396682 GCA_902687465.1 Secale cereale
GTGTGTGTGTGTGTGTGTGTGTGTGTGTGTGTGTGTGTGTGAATAAATGAAACTCAACACAAATGATGGTAATGAAATAAAATTGTGAATATCATTAATTGCTTACGCACTTCAAATTGTGCTTCAGAGTAGCCCCGCTCACAGGTCGTGTGGCGGATGGACTCGCAAATGTAGTATCCACAGAAATCATTCCCTTGTTCCTGTCACAACCACTTTACAAGAAATAGAGGTCAATCAAACTGATAAGCAAGAATGCCAAATGGTATTGATGAAACTAGCGCTTGAATCAATATATAGGAGATGCGCGGAACATGCTACTATATAGTACTTACTTTCGGGTGTCTAAATTCCAGCTTCTTCGGCAGTCCCGGAGCTTTTTGGTGATTTTTTTCCAAACCCTGCCAGACAAAGAAAACAATTACTTGATATCAGAAATGAACAAAGTTGCTGATATGCATGGTGGATAATGATCAATTTAACTTACTTCTCGAGCATTTGAGTCATGTCCGCATACTCCTTGGGATCTTTTCGTTTAGAGTCCAAGACAGTTACTACTCCCTGCTCAAGCTTAATCTCTAGGAGAATATAGTGGAACCTACGCACGCATGCATGAACTCATCAATTACACTACTATAACCTTGACTAATATATAAGGGAAACCGAATATGGACAAAACAGTAACACTCACTTGAAGTTGTAAGGAAAGAGTATTTCTTTGTTTTCATTTACCACCAACGATCGTAGCAAGTTGGCCTCAGTATCTGAGGCACAAAATTCAACCTCGGTTGCATCTATGAGATATGTGTTAATGAACCCTATATCACCGACTTGTCTTTTCTTCAATTCGACGATCTTCAATCTGCATAATATAGTGAGGATAATTATAAATACATGCAATGAAAGAGCTGAGCTATATAGAGAGACTTAATGACAGAAGTAGTACTACTTACAGACAGTAGCAGGTGACCGTTGCTTTATCGAGGGCCAATTGATTGAAAAACTGATAGAACTCCTCAAATGGAATAAGCAACAGTTCAATTCCAACGAGGTCATGCTCCGGTTTAACTCTCACATACAAACTATCCCTCCCCCAGACTCTCTGCAGATTTTCAAGTACCAATCATGCAACCTTCGCATCATCGTTGATAGAGATCTTTCATCTTTGACGAGAGGCTTCCCGTACTCGTATCTTTGTATCTGCACCTCCAAGAATTCATAATGTACATCGTCGGGCAGGTAATCTCCAAGATTGCTATAACCGGGCACCATCCTCGGATCATTAGCGACCATGTCGCTAGACACCTTGAGCGGGGGGCACGATTGGTCCACTTGTTCGCCTAGTTGGGCAATTTGTTTCCCAGCTCGTCCTTCTGCTAACCTTTGATCACTTTTAGTACTTCCCGACCGCTTCGCTTCGTGAAATGACTTTTCAATAATGCGGTCATAGTTGTCTTTCGGCTGACTTTTCGCTGGTTTCTTCAGGGCAGCAAAAGTGTGCTTTGCTTTCATCGGATCTATCTTCTCCTCCGAAGGTGGATGTCTCTGTGCTTTCAACCCTTCAAGCCAGTCCTTCAGTTCGTCTTCAGCGATCTTCGTGTTTTCCTCGTCGGACCTCTCGTATGGTAACTTCTCTAGAGGCGTGAGAGAAGGACCGAATCTGTATTGCCTCCCGCCTCTGGCTGTACTGCTAGACGCCGGCAGACTAGACGAAGCGGCTGTCTTCTTTCCTTGCTTACGCGCCGGAGAAGGAGCAGCCGGAGCGGCGGCAGGTCTCATCCTGTAATGCCCAGGATGAAGTTATACCTCCTACGTGTCGAGGCACGACTTAAAGGCATAAGTCCATCCTATAATGATCTCAAGTTTGGTAATCTTTGCACATCTCATATAAAAGAGGGGATTGTAAACATAAATAGTTGGCTTACACTCGCCACGTCACACAAATACAATACATGTCTCAATCATCATACATTAAGAATATCACAACCCTCTAAGGGCAAAATCCAAATGGCAAGATACCAAACTTAAATAAATAAAC
Source organism: Secale cereale (assembly GCA_902687465.1). Classification (NCBI taxonomy): domain Eukaryota; kingdom Viridiplantae; phylum Streptophyta; class Magnoliopsida; order Poales; family Poaceae; genus Secale; species Secale cereale. Next base: position 763,379,964 of record LR738712.1, read on the forward strand.
CACAGGTCGGATCGAATCCTAGTAGAAGTCTCCACTACTGATCATCCGGATAACGAACATAATACCGACTACGCTCCTCGTCGAACTCCCAGTCAAGCTCGGTGCCATCACCTGGATAGCTCACAAATGGACCTGCATCTGGAGTGGTGAAGTAACTGTGAGCCACAGAGGACTCAGCAATCCCGTTCCCGGATAACAAGACTATTCAATCCTTGGGAGAGGATAAGGCTGAAGAAAAGAATAAGTGTCTGCAGCGGCAACTAGCAACTAGCTTACGTGAGAGAGAGCGAGAAGAGAAGCCTCGGTCGAGAGATGATCATGAAGTGATCCTAGCTAAAGCTCAACAAACATAACCCCTCCGTGTTCAACTCCCGAATCCCTATTCGGAAATTGACAGTCACGGAACACACGCTGGTAGTGTATTAGAAACATTGTGTCAAGTTATCTACAACCGGATATTAACAAGCTCCCATCTGCCACATAACCGCGGGCATGACTTTCGAAAGTTCATAACCCTGCAGGGGTGTTCCAACTTGACCCATTACAAGCCCACGATCCGCGGAGTCACAACTCCAAAGTGGGAAGACCCGAGTATTCTCGGAATCCCGTGCTCAAGATATACCGAACTAAGGTAAGGCTAATCCAGCAAATCCTCCCGGCGTGTCGACACCCTGATAGTATCCTCGTGTATCTAAGTCTCAGGACACGACCGGATGGGCGGTTCTACAGGTTTATATCAATCCTCGAGTTTCCTCGTGGTGACCCCGCAGAACCCCCGGTTTGGACCAACACTCATGAGGAGCACTGGCCCGGGGTTGTTGATTAAGAACTCGGGTTAATTACTCCCTATGCAAGTTATTTAGTTATTAGGCAAATAGTACCAATGTTGGGACTTTCTGGAAAAGACTTATCACTTAGCGGTTTATCGAGGGGGTCCCATACACCCCAACCGTGTTAGGAACGCATAATCAAGGAACATAACACCGGTTTATACGGTTCCTAACGGCATGAGTGGAACAAATCACCAAGCAAAAGGCTTAGCCTTCCACCCTTGCCAATATATAGATGATTTCATTTTAAGCATTTTTTATAGTGTGATAACACCCAACCAAACTTCAACATTAAGCAAGCATCTTCGATTTTCACCTGCAACTAGCAATGCTATAAGAAGGGCTGAGCGAAGCGTACTTAGCCAAGCAACAGTTTGCATAGGTAGGTTGGTTAAACATGGCAATGGTTACAAGTAGGAGGCTGACAAGAAGAACATGGGCATCGAGGCAAAACTATAGAGCGGAACTACTATCAATAGACAAAGATAGTAATGTTATCGGGGTTCGGTCATCTTGCCTGAAGAGAAGTCGTTCGGATCGTAAGAAGGGTCCTCGTGCTCAACCTCGTTGGAACCCTCGTCCTCGTACTCGTACTCGGTCTCAGCTTCCGGCTCTAAACAATACAATCACACAAGGCACGAATCAACAAGATGCAATGCGCACTCGAAAAAAGATGGATGCATGATGGATGCACTAAGGATGCACACGGAGCACGTAAAATAGCACTCAAGCAAAACACCTCAAAACATGATAACAATATCATATTATGAATCTACACAGAAAATCAATCAAGTTTCATATAAGACTCGCTGAAATCGGAGTTACGGGCTAAAAGTTATGCCCGAAACAAGAAATGAGCGAAAGCTGAAAATTTCAGCAACATAGCAACTTCGGAGCACAAAATAATTAAGCTATAGCACTCAAACAACATGGCAAAGAGCATGAACATAAACTAGACATAACCTACAGCAATTAAGTCCAAAGGTGCACCCCCAAAGGAGTCACGGATCAATAGCAATGAGCTTGGACATATTGAACTTGACAATAAAATTCTGGCAGCAGAATTTTATTGAAACTTTGGAGCAAAAGATAAACATGCTACAGCCACTCAAATAAGCATGTTAGAACATGAATGGAAATCCAACAATATCTACTACAAGGAACAATCAAGATCCACCCCAAAACTATCATGGTTTGTCCTAGAGCAGCAAGCAAACATGGCATCGGAACGTTACAGATTTCAGACTTGGTGAAAATCCACTAAGTCCTAAAACAGCAATTTCATCATGGCATCTAAACGAGCAAGTTTAAGTCACCTCGAAACTAAACATGGCAAGTGGTAAGCACCTCATCAAAGTACACATGATGGTGATTCCGAAACACACAAGCATGCTTCATGGAGATAAACACAACGATAGCAACGAGCTCAACAAGATGGCATTTGATAACAAGTGAAACAACATCACAGCCACATAGCACTTTGCAACGATGATAAACATGGCAAGAATAAATCTATCATGCAATCTATCACAAACAACATGGAGAGCATGGCAAGACGAACACGTGGACATGTCATTTGCATCATTCGGACAAACGACCTAAAAGATATCACTATGCAAAGATGACATAAAAACATCACATAGCAGCAGTTTTTATCACGATGCGCTCTTTCAACAGCAAAACAAGCACCTAGATGACTTCTAACATGCATGACACCAAAAGATAAAACATAGTGCTATTCACCACGAACATCTAGACATGCTATTTGCACGAATCGGAGCAACACACAAAAAGTTAGAGCAGTTTGAAAATTGCATCACAGATCAATACATCAGGGACTTAGGGATATTTGGAACAACCTCTCAGATCTCAGATCTGCAGCCCAAACGGGCCCGGTGGAGTGGATCCGGCCCGGCTCGGACGAAGCGGCTGCTTCGGCCCGATCTGGCTCGGGTGGCCCGAGGTGGAGTGGCGGGCCGGCCTGGAGCGGCGGGAGGCGGGAGGACCGGCTCGGAGGTGGCCTGGCTGGGCCCTGGCGGCGGGGAGCCCAGGCGGCTGGCGCGCAGAGAGGCGAGGCGGGCGGCCTGGAGGCTGGAGAGGCGGGCCGCCGGCTGGCGCTGCGGTGGCGACGGGCGATCGGCCCAAGAGGCGACGGGAGTAGGCCGTCGCGGCCCGACTGGAGGAGGCGAGCGCCTGGCGCTGGGGCGAACGGGCCTGGCGCCCGGTGCGGTGGCTGGGCCTGGTGGAGGAACGGAGGGACGACGCGGTAGGAGCCCAGGCGGTCGGGCGATGCGTTGAAGGGAGGAGGCGCAGCGATGTGGTCCAGCGGACGAGGCTGCGGGATCCAGCGACGCGGGAGCCCAGATCGGCGGCTCGGGCGATCGATCTGAACGGGCGAGGCTGCGGGCTGGAGATCGATCGGGGAAGTGGTCCACGGGGCCACTTCGAAGCGGAGGGATCCAGGATCTATGGCGGCGGCTCGGCGGCGATCGAGGGAACTGGCTGGATCGGCTGGTTCCCTCGGGATTCGAGGAGGAGTCCCCAAATGGCAGATTGGATCTAAGAAAAAAAATAGGGGAGAAGGGGAAAGGAAATAGGGATGCCCAAAATGGACATGGGGTGTTATATATAGCAGTTTTCTAGGGTTAGGGGGGATTTGGGGGTGTTAGGAGCCCTCCGATCGCGATTCGACGGATCCGATCGCGGGGGTAGTTTAGATGGGCCTAGGAGAGGGTAGTGGACTGCATGTAGGGGTGTTTCTGGGCCACAAGTGGAGGCACTTTGGACCCACACGAATAACTGTTGGAATAGCAAATGGAGTCCAAACGCAACGAGATTTGAGAGGCGGGTTGCACACAACAAAACAACAACACACACAACAACCTCGCGGCACACCGGTAACGTTACACGCCCAAACACCAAAGTAGGCCTACGGGACACCACAGACACGCGAGGGAGCTCCGGAACGCGAAACGGACAACGGGAAGAAACGCGTGGAACCGGATGCAACCGACAACACAAATGCAATGCAATGCACATGTCTACATGATATGAATGAATGCCACACACTCACACAACAAAACGACAAAACCCGAAAGACAAAGAACCCGGAATGGAAATAGATGAAGTCGGAGATATATTATATACCCAAAAGGGAAAGTATTACATCCGGGGCATTACAAACTCTCCTCTACTACAAAAAGATCTCGTCCCGAGATCTAGGACTGGAAAAAGGAAGGGTACTCGGAACGAAGATGATCTTCTCGTTCCCACGTAGCCTCTCGGTCGGTGTGATGTGACCACTTGACTTTCAAGAATTTGATGGACTTGTTGCGGGTCTTGCGTTCGGTTTCTTCGAGAATAGCAACGGGATGCTCTCGGTAGGACAGGTCTTGTTGAAGATCAATCTCTTCAAACGGAATCATGCGCTCAGGTGCCTTGAAGCATTTGCGGAGTTGAGACACATGGAAGACATCATGAACATTGGCGAAGTTTGAAGGGAGCTCAAGTTGATAGGCTAGATCGCCTCTCTTGCCAAGAATCTTGAAAGGCCCGACGTATCTAGGAGCAAGCTTTCTTTTGATACCGAATCTTTGGGTGCCTTTCATCGGAGACACACGGAGATAAACATGATCATCAATGTTGAATGCCAAATCACGATGCTTGCCGTCATAGTAACTCTTCTGGCGCGACTGAGCGGCCTTGAGATTCTCACGTGTGACTTTGCACATTTCTTTGGCTTCTGAGATCAAGTCATTGCCAAGAAGTTGACGTTCGCCTGTTTCAGACCAGTTGAGAGGTGTACGGCACTTTCTGCCATAGAGGATTTCAAACGGAGCTTTGCCTGCACTTGCTTGAAAGCTGTTGTTGTAAGAGAACTCGGCAAATGGAAGGCAGTCTTCCCATTTTATGCCAAAGGAGATGACACAGGCTCTGAGCATGTCTTCTAGAATCTGATTCACGTGCTCGACTTGACCACTAGTCTGAGGGTGAAAAGCAGTGCTGAACCTGACCTTAGTGCCCATGGCGGACTGAAAGGAGTCCCAGAACCTTGAAGTGAACAAACTTCCACGGTCTGAGGATATAACTTGAGGAATGCCATGTAAAGACACAATTCTGGAAGTGTACAGCTCTGCCAATTGAGCTGCATTGATGGATTCTTTGACTGGCAGGAAGTGAACGACTTTGGTAAGCTTGTCAATCACCACGAAGATAGAATCATTTCCTCGCTTGGATTTAGGAAAACCAGTGACGAAGTCCATTTCAATGTGGTCGAACTTCCACTTGGGAATAGGAAGAGGTTGGAGAAGACCGGCTGGACGTTGATGTTCTGCTTTCACTCTTCTGCAAACATCACATTCATTCACGAATTGGGCAATTTCCCTTTTCATGCGTGTCCACCAGTAAGATTGCTTGAGGTCTTGGTACATCTTGGAACTGCCAGGATGAATGGAAAGGAGAGAATCATGTGCTTCTTCCATTATGAGCTTCCTAAAATCACCTTTGGGAACAACGAGTCTGTCCTCGAAGAACAAGGTATCTCTCTCATCAACACGGAAGCACTTGTATTTCGGAATGCCCTTAGCAATAGCATGTTTCACCTTCTTCACCATGGTATCCCTGAGTTGGGCCTCACGGACTTGATCTTCCAAGGTAGGAGCAATTTGAAGATTTGCAAGAAAACCCTGCGGAACAACTTGAAGGTTGAGCTTCCTGAATGCTTCACAAAGCTCAGGCTGGCACGGCTTGATAAGAAGGCTGTTGCAATATGCCTTTCTGCTCAAAGCATCTGCAATCACATTCGCCTTGCCAGGAGTGTATTCAATGCTGGGATTATACTCTTGGATCATTTCAACCCAACGAGTCTGGCGAAGGTTCAGATGCGGCTGTGTGAAGATGTACTTCAAGCTCTTGTGATCAGTGAAGATGTCGACTTTCCTGCCCAACAACAGATGTCTCCACGTAATCATAGCATGTACCACAGCTGCTAGCTCGAGATCATGTGTGGGATAGTTCTTCTCACTTGGCTTGAGCTGCCGAGAAGTGTATGCCACAATTCTCTTATCTTGCATAAGCACACCACCAAGACCTTGAAGAGAAGCATCACAGAATACTTCATAGGGCTTGGACTCATCTGGAGGAGTCAGAACTGGAGCAGAGACTAGCTTTTCTTTGAGAGTTTTGAATGCCACTTCACACTCTGGAGACCAAAAGTATTTGACATTCTTCTGAAGCAAGTTGGAAAGAGGCTTGGCAATCTTGGAGAAGTTCTCAACGAACCTTCTGCAATAGCTGGCAAGACCCAGAAAACTGCGGAGCTGCTTGACGTTCTGAGGAGCTTCCCAGTTGACAATTGCTTCAACTTTCTCGGGATTAACCGCAATACCGTCAGCTGAGATGATGTGGCCCAGGTACAAAACCTTATCGAGCCAAAACTCGCACTTGGAGAACTTGGCATAGAACTTATGCTCTCGGAGTCGATCAAGAACCAGACGTAAGTGCTTTTCGTGATCTTCTTCATTCTTGGAAAACACCAGAATATCATCCAGATACACAAGCACAAACTCGCCAGTATAGGGGTTGAAGATGTAATGCATCATCCTCGAAAAGGTAGGAGGAGCATTGGCGAGACCGAAGGACATGACGGTATACTCGTATGAACCGTAGCTCGTTCTGAAGGCCGTCTTGGGAATGTCTTCCTCGCGAATGCGAATTTGATGATAGCCCATTCGGAGGTCAAGCTTAGAGAACACTTTAGCTCCTTTGAGCTGCTCAAAGAGTTCGTTGATGTTGGGGAGCGGATATTTGTTCTTTATTTTCTTCTTGTTCAATGGCCGGTAATCAACACAGAGACGCGCCGCCACCGCCTTGCCACCGAAGAAGCTCTCAAAGAGCAAGACAGGCTTTTTCAGGGTGTCGGCGAAGCCACCTGGGAAGGTCGAAGTCAGGTTCTCCGATGACGACCGCCTCTTCTGGATTGGCACGCACGGCACCATTGAGGTGGTCATGTGTGCGTACGACATGCCGGCTGGCCGAGGATGGAGCTCAACTTTTTGGAGATTGAGACCCGAGCTAGTGTTGAGTTCCTCGTGCTGAACAATTTATGGATGAAGGAGAGGACAAAGAAGAAGAAGAAATCGACGATTTGTGTTGCCCACGGCGATAGTGCCGATGTGGAGATGACGAGGTTCGCATAGGAGCATTCGAAGTATCTCCAGGCCAAGCATGAGTTCTTCTGGAATCACAAGGCTGAGTAGAAGAAGAAGGGGGTGAAGAAGAAGGACGAGTCCGGCCCCTCGACTATGATTCCCGTCGAGTCTGACTCATCGGAATGGGGTGACTCGGAAGAGGAGGACAAGGAGTGTTACAACCGCAACAAGGAGGAGTTCTTGGAGCAGTTTAAGAGCGACGATGAGTAGTTTTATGTTTGATGTAATAGGACAAGGTGAAGAAGGAGGACGAGTTCGGCCCCTCGACGGTGATTCCCGTCGAATCTGACTCGTCGAAATGGGGTGACTCGGAAGAGGAGGACAAGGAGTGTGACAAACCTGGCAAGGAGGAATTCTGGGACCAATTTAAGATCACCTAGCCGCCGCCCGATTCAAGCCCTACTCCGCCGATTAGCCACCGCCGCGCCACTACCCGATTCAAGCCCTACTCTGTTGCCTAGCCGTTGTCGCCCAATTCAAGCCTTACTCTGTCGCCCAGCCACCACCCGATTCAAGCCCTACTCCGCCGCCATGCCGCCACCCGATTCAAGCCATACTCCTCCGCCCGATTCAAGCACTACGTCGTCGTGCCTCTACTCGATTCAAGAACAGCCTTCGCCAGTGCCTTGCCACCGAAGAAGCTCTCAGAGAGCAAGACGGGCATTTTCAGGGTGCGGATGAAGCCGCCTGGGAACGTCGAAGTCAAGTTCTCCGATGACGACCGCCGCTTCTGGATTGGCACGTACGGTGCTATCAAGGTGGTCATGTGTGTGTACGACGTGCCGGCTGGCCGAGGACGGAACTCGACTTTTTTGAGATTGAGACAAGAGATGGTGCGGAGTTCCTCGGGTCAGACAGTTTCCGGATGGAGGAGAGGACGAGGAAGAAGAAGAAACCGGCGATTCGTGTTGCTCCCGACAATAGTGACGACGTGGAGATGACGAGGTTCGCGTAGGAGCGTTCGGAGTATCTCCAGGCCAAGCACGAGTTCTTCTGGAATCACGAGGCCGAGTAGAAGAAGAAGGGGTTCAAGAAGGAGCACGCGTCTGGTCCCTCGGCGGTGATTTCGATCCCATCGAGTCTGACTCGTCGGAATGGGGTGACTCGGAAGAGGAGGACAACGAGTGCAACAACCCCAGCAAGGAGGAGTTCCTGGAGGAGTTTAAGAGCGACGATGAGTAGTTTTATGTTCGATGTAGTTGAATTAGTTGTTTGAACTAGTGGTTTGATGGATGTAGTAGTTGAACTATGTCTTACTTGGTTTGCTTAAACAAATCTTCTCTTGTGTTGTCCCCATGAACAGGCAGATTCTGCCATTGCCCTGTCTAACACTTGAGTGACCGTCAATTTTCTCTTGGTTTTCCTAGACGAATGTGTAGGTTCTTTTTATTATGCACTTGGCAGCAAGAGTGGAGCATGACCATTCTACCCTTTCCAGTCCATGACTAAAGTTCTTTCTTATGTGACAGCATTTACATGACTAAAGTTCAGAAACGAGGACAGTACTATCGGCAACATTCAGCCCCAACGTTTGCTCAGTGGGCAGCAAAAGGGTAGCAGCGTGCTCACGCCTGCGTCTGCATCCTGCACACAAGATGCTGACAATTGTAAGCTACAGTACAGCTCAGGTCAGTATTTCACTGGGGGTACTTCTCTTGTTTGCAACCAGTATTATGTTTTGGCCAATTCGACCCAGGCTGAGGCTGCCTCATTCGATACTTGGGGTCTCCTTGCAAAGCAGAACCCCGGCTGATCCGCTGCTGCTATCTGTAGTAGCCCGTTTTCTTCTTTCTTTCTCGTTTCTTGGCTGCTTACTCTGTTTTTGGCCCTGCTAGCTGATCTCTTTGTACTTAGCCTTTTGGTAACCCCTTCTAAAATGGAATCTTAGCATTTCTCCTGCTAACTTTCAAATAAAAAATTATGTTTTGGTAACTTATAAAGAAATGTTTTTTTGGGGTTTGAACTCTAAGAACATCTCCAATAGAACATGTTGATGCAAAGGTAACTGATTTTTACATCACCTCCTCCAAGTAATGTAAAATACAACACTTGGAGATGCAAATTTGCATCTTCAGTCACCGACGGTTGTAAAAACACAGCCGCGTGCGAATGGCCAACAGTCACTTCATTTCCTCCCCTACCTATCGCGCAAACGCATCTTCCCTTCACGCCGCACTTCCGCCTCCGCGCCGCCCACCTACTGTGCCACGTCATACTGCCCTGCCCCAGATCCGGCCTCTCCACTTCCCAACCCGTCGGTTCAGCCGCATCTCCGCCGCCACCCACCTCCAAATCGGCCGAATCGGCCTCTATTCCGCTGCCTTGCCGCCGCCCGATTCAAGCCCTACTCGGCCGCCTAGCTGTTGCCGCCCGATTCAAGCCCTACTCTGCCACCTAGCCTCTGCCACCCGATTCACGCCCTACTCCACCGCGCAGCCGCCCGATTTAATCCCTACAAAGCCGCCTAGCCGATGTCGCCCGATTCAAGCCCTACTCCACCGCCTGGCCGCCGCCCGGTTCAAGCCCTACTCCACCGCCGCGCCACTACCCGATTCAAGCCCTACTCTTCTACCTAGCGACTGCCGTCGAATCAAGCCCTACTATGCCGACGAGCCGCCGCCCGATCCAAGCCCTACTCCACAACATTGTCGCCTGATTCAAGCCCTATGTCGTCGTCCCGCCGCTCGATTCAAGCCTAGCCGCCGTGGCCTTTCCATCGAAGAAGCTCTCAAAGAGCAAGACTGGCTTTTTCAGGGTGCAGGCGAAGCCGCGTGGGAAAGTCGAAGTCAAGTTCTCCGATGACGACCGCCGCTTGTGGATTGGCACGTACGGCACCATCGAGGTGGTCATGTGTGCGTACGACATGCCGGCCGGCCGAGGATGGAGCTCAACTTTTTGTTGATTGAGACCCGAGCTGGTGCGGAGTTCCTCATGCCGGACCATTTATGGATGGAGGAGAGAACGAAGAAGAAGTAGAAACCGGCGATTTGTGTTGCTCCCGGCGATAGTGCCGACGTGGAGATGACGAGGTTCACATAGGAGCATTTGGAGCATATCCAGGCCAAGCGCGAGTTCTTCTGGAATCACAAGGCCGAGTAGAAGATGAAGGGGTTGAAGAAGGCGGACGAGTCCGGCCCCTCGGCAGTGATTCCCGTCGAGTCTGACTCGTCGGAATGGGGTGACTCGAAAGAGGAGGACAAGGAGTGTGACGACCCCAGCAAGGAGGAATTCTGCTAGCAGTTTAAGATCACCTAGCCGCCGCCCGATTCATTCCATACTCCGCCGCCTAGCCGGCGCCAGATTCAAGCCCGACTCCGCTGCCTAGCCACCGCTGCGCCACTACCCGATTCAAGCCCTAACCCACTGCCTAGCCGCTGCCGCGCGATTCAAGCCCTACTCAGCCGCCGAGCCGCCGCCCAATTCAAGCCCTACCCCGCCGCCACCCGGTTGAAGCCTTACTCCACCGCCTGATTCAAGCACTACGTCGTCGTGCCGCTGCTTGATTCATGCCCAGCCGCCACCGCCTTGCCACCGAAGAAGCTCTCAAAGAGCAAGCCCGCTTATGGGTCAACTTTAAAATTTGAATATCTGAAGGAAAATAAGAAAGGCACCATCGAGGTGGTCATGTGTGTGTACGACGTGCCGGCCGGCCGAGGACGGAACTCAACTTTTTGGAGATTGAGACCCGAGATGTGCGGAGTTCCTCGTGCTAGACAATTTCCGGATGTAGGAGAGGACGACGAAGAAGAAGAAACCGGCGATTCGTGTTTCTCCCGACAATAGTGATGAAGTGGAGATGACGAGATTCGCGTAGGAGCATCCGGAGTATCTCCAGCCCAAGCGTGAGTTCTTCTGGAATCTCGAGGCCAAGTAGAAGAAGAAGCGGGTGAAGAAGGAGGACGAGTCCGGTACCTCAGCGATGATTCCGTTCCCATCGAGCCTGACTCGTCGGAATGGGGTGACTCAGAAGAGGAGGACAAGGAGTGCGACAACCCCAGCAAGGAGGAGTTCTTGGAGCAGTTTAACAGCGACGATGAGTAGTTTTATGTTCGATGTAAGAGGACAAGGTGAAGAAGGAGGAGGAGTACGGCCCCTCGGCGGTGATTCCCATCGAGTCTGACTCGTCGGAATGGGGTGACTCGTAAGAGGGGGACAAGGAGTGTGACAACCCTAGCAAGGAGGAATTATGGGAGCAGTTTAAGATCACCTAGCCGCCACCCGATTCAAGCCCTACTCCACCACCTAGCTGGCGCCCGATTCAAGCCATACTCCGCCGCCTAGCCACCACCTCGCCACTACCAGATTCAATCCCTTCTCCGTTGCCTAGCCGATGTCGCCCGATTCAAGCCCAACTCTACCGCCGAGCCGCTGCCCGATTCAAGCTCTACTCCGCCGCCACGCCACCACCCGATTCAAGCCCTACTCTGCCGCCCGATTCAAGCCCTTCATTGTTATGCCGCTTCTGGATTCAAGCCTAGCCACCGCCGTGCCGCCACCGAAGAAGCTCTCAAAGAGGAAGACGGGCTTTTTCAGGGTGCGGGCGAAGCCGTCTGGGAACATCGAAGTCAAGTTCTCCGATGACAACCGCCGCTTCTGGATTGGCACGTACGGCACCATCCAGGTGGCCATGTGTGTGTACGACGTGCCGGCCGGCCGAAGACGGAACTCAACTTTTTGGAGATTGAGACCCGAGATGGTGCGGAGTACCTCGTGCCGGACATTTTCCGGATGGACGAGAGGACAAAGAAGAAGAAGAAACAAGCGATTCGTGTTGCTCCCGGCAATAGTGACGATGTGGAGATGACGAGGTTCGCATAAGAGCATCTGGAGTATCTCCGGCCGAAGCGTGATTTCTTCTAGAATCATGAGGCCGAGTAGAAGAATAAGGGGGTGAAGAAGGAGGACGAGTCCGGTCCCTCGGCGGTGATTCCGATCCCATCGAGTCTGACTCGTCGGAATGGTATGACTCGGAAGAGGAGGACAAGGTGTGCGACAACCCCAGCAAGGAGGAGTTCTTGGAGGAGTTTAAGAGCGACGATGAGTAGTTTTATGTTCGATGTAGTTGAATTAGTTGTTTGAACTAGTAGTTTGATGGATGTAGTAGTTTGAACTATGTTTAATTATGTTTTAATTAGAACTATGTTTAATTATGTTTTAATTAGAACTATGTTTAATTATGTTTAATTTAGAACTATGTTTGCTTCAAATGAGCATGCTATGTTTGAAATGAAGTAGTAGTTGAACTAATTTTACATCTTAAAACAGATCATATGTTGGAGTCGGAGTTTTACATCACCAAATATGCATCATCTGTTGGAGTAAGAGTTTTACATCGCCAAATATACATCATCTGTTGAAGCTGGTACTTGTTTGGAGATGTAAAAAGCATCTTTTTGATAATGTAAATTATACAAGACCTACTTTTATATCTCCAAATATACATCTTCTATTGGATATGCTCTAAGTAGAATAAGGTTCACAACTATACTAGATCAGGTATTTGACGGTTCATACTAACTATTACTTTCGGCGTTTGGGTTTATTGGGCCCCTCATATTTTTGTTTACAACTATAATTTATCACACCAAATATCTCACAGTTCATTTTAGCTAGTACTTTGTCCTTCCGGGTTTATTGGCCTCCTTGTATTTTAGGTTAAATTTTGATCATAAATTTAATTAATAAATATAACTACATGCCACAAAAAGTATACCGTTGAAAACCTCTTCCGTACCCTAAAAAACACTCTTCCTACCATGTTTTATTACTTCTAGACTCTAGATGATTAACAGTTTTCTTTGATAAAATTACACTACTCTAGCCTAGCAGCGGAGGAAAACGCAAAACAAACACACCTAATATAACAAGATGGAGGGCCGAATGCACACGTGACACCAGAAGTTGTCTAATGTATCCGCTCTAAATAACCTTCTCACGGGAAACAATGAAAGCAAAGAATCGTTTTTATCTCCTCCGAGAACATGATACACTTTACCGAAATAAACAAAGCTGCGTATCGCTTCATTGTTGTATGCAAGGACAAGATATTTAGTAAGAAACTTTATATCCACTGCTCTAGACACCGGGCCTTCTTATATGCACGTGCAATGTAATTTATCTGTTATCTATATACATTATTTAATTTGAAATGAAATATCATTTGCATAAAGGATTGATAAAGCTCTCGTATGCTCGTCCTACCTACGGACTAAGTCATAACCAACAGATCCTTAGCAGTTACCTACCGATGAACTAACGACTTCATACCACTACCTATTTCCAAGGTCTTGTCTTATAAGAGCAAAGCCCCGCTCAGCAAAAGATGAATGATATGTGTGCCATTTTGCTTCTCTTACGTTAGTTTGCAGACTCATTTTAAGCATGATTTTGTTGTATCCCTAAATATTAGAGATTTGAATACTATAGGTATAAGCATGGAAGGCACCAGGAATCTTCCTTAGAGTTGTCGAGGTTTAGCATGTACATTGTTGCCCACAGCTTCACACATTAGAGTTACAAATTTTATTGGTTCAGGCACACAAGGCACCGGGCATGGGGAATACGGTGCGATCTCGTCATGCCTCTCCATCCGCTTGATCGCTTGGTTAACCAGAGCCCTCTTGCTTCAGTTGTGTTATACATTCATGATTGCAGGGCTGCGGTGTCTGTTTTAAACAAAATTGTTGCTTCACTTGTGCTGTACGTACAGAACTAAATTGTTTTTAGCTCCTGCAAATTTGACATGCGTGGAATATACGGTAGAGCACTTGAGTGCAAGCAATGGCATATGGCAGTAGCACAAAGCCATCCAAGTTTACGCTACAGATGCTCAAATCCCGAAACTAAATGGCTCACACCATCAACATTTTCGCATAGTGATCTAGAGAACCAATGGTTCGCACAATCTTTGAGCATATCCCGGTGGCAAAGAGATTGTGATACTTAACCATGACATGGTGAGAAGTGAGATCACTAGGAAAGTGACTAGTGAATTAGTGGAGACATGGTCTACATTAGCAGGTCAGCTTACTACTACAAAAGACATCATCAGGTGGCAACAGGATCATTACCGTCCTCCAGCTTACAACTACAAAAGGCCTCCCAAAAGACATCTTAATCAGCTCGGTTCGGATCCTCGACGACATCAACCGCTGAGTTGCTGAACCACAACATCCATCGTTGGCCTCTGGCTCGCCGCTCCACTCGTGCAATGTGCGGCAACTGCGGTAAGATTAGCAGCCTCGGTCCTCAAGAAGATGACGGCCAGGTTGGGATCTACCAGGCTTTCAAGGTCGCTCGTAGCAGTGCCTACCTTCACATGTGAGACGGCGGTCCTGCATGTGATGACCTGGAGAACAATGATCCCCAAGGCGAAAACGTCGCTCTTCTCGGTGAAGTGGCCCATGTTGGCCTACTCGGGGGCTAGATACCCCATAGCCATCCACCTTCCCAAGTGCACGAACATTTGTTAAGTTTCTTCCTATCAATAAATCGTTGTATTCTTCTTTCCAATACCAAAATGAGCATCCACCTTCCAACACACAGGACCATCCCAATAAGCTACCGAAATTGAACCGAATATGTTGACAAAGCCGAATGAAAACAAGAACATACCCCGTCGTTTTCACATTTGAAAAATACTGATCCGGGGTGTTGCGGCGTGCTAGACGTTAGCCGCAGCACTGTCTGTGTGCAGTCAAAGCACTGTATGAGCGGCATCGGCGTGTTGGCGCGCCGCTGTGCGAGCACCGAGCCCGGGCAACTGCCAGCCGAGTCCTTGCCGGCAAACCGACGACGATGGCTAGAGGACGAACCAGTACCTGCATGCGGCACCGGGGCTTTGCCGGGGCTGTGCGGGATGCTCCCCGACGAATCCATGGCTTGGCGCAGCCGCCGGTGGCCGGAAATGCCAAATCCGGCGGCCGTGACAAACAGCCGCCGATCTGCAACTTTCCGGCCGGGCGAGGCAGGAGGAAGTGGTGGAGGACAATCTTGGGCACGTGTCGGCCCGCCGGCGTGCTCCCGACGGCTAGTATGGCCGGAATCGTAGGCGGCAGCCCAGCGGCGGTGGGTGGGAAAAGCGCGGGCTGAAAAGTCCCCTCCGCCAACCGCTCCCGCTATATACAGGGCACTGACGGGATGAGGGGGAGAAGCTAAGTTTTCGAGGGTTGGGGTGGGAACTGTTCCCCGACCCACAAAAAAATTTACAGGTCCGACGAGTTTGCGAGGTCTGATCGGGCTGTTTTTTCGCGTGGACCTGTATTTTGACGATTATTTTGCGGGTCGAAGCATTATATGAGGTCCGCTAAAAATGCTCTAATACATGCACATGACAACAAAGTTCTTCAATTTGTCTCTTTTTTCTTATTTTTTGTCAGAACCGTCAAAGCAAGGAAACATTTTATATTTAGCCTTGTGAAACACACTTTATCAAGACTTCAGAATTTATTTGCGTGTTCCTTCGGAATTTATTTTTCGACATTGGATGCTCATACTCCATGGAAACGTTTGATGCTCGTACTCCATGCAGAGGAGTGAAACTTTGGGGGGCCAAGCGACCATGGTCAATCACCACGGCTGCTGCATCATTGCATCCTCGCAGCAAACCATGCGTAAGGATCGATTTGTCTCGTCGCAATGGTGTTGTGATTAGATGATTATCTTTATCTTTACCTAATAATAAAGGACAAAGTTTTTCATAGTTCTCCATATGTTTATTAGTTTTTTTTTTGCGTTATTGATTTTCCCTGCATGCCATCCAGGCTATGCGTGGCTGAACTATTTTTTCATGTGTCAAACGTTTCCTGATGCATCACTATATTATTATTAGTCCGTCTGTGTATACAACTCTTACTCCAAAACCAGTCTGTATATACAACTCTGACTCCGAATCCAATCTGCTGCTATAAACATGGTAAGATAATCCCATCCATTTTCTCCTCAAATCGCATCACGGGAACAGAAACTAATCGTCGGAGGACTGTGGTTCTTTATCATGTTGCGACTTTCGCAACTACATGTAAATTAAAGTTCAAGTGCAGGTATTCCAGTCAGTCGGATATGTTAATTACCATATGACATCATTTTTTTTTACTAAAGGTTAGTACACTGGATGGACAAATGATATTACTTGGGTCTGACACTCGTGATATCCGTTTTTCACTTCTCAAAAATATATATGCACCAAGATCAGCTCTATAAATGTGGAAAGCGGAAAGAGCATTTGCATGATGGGGATATATTCATCTACCTTTAACGACCTTTAAGTACCAATAGTTGAATAATCATATGTTTTCCCCACAAAAAACTTAAGAATAGTTATATGTTTTCTTTACAGAACAAAAAATATATAATTTTTAATGTAACCCAATATTTGTAAATGAAAAGGAGAGATTGTACGTGCTTTTACATCATAGCACTAGTAGATAAAGGGACATCTGCCCCGGTTCGTTAGGGCCTTTAGACCCGGTTCTTGAACCGGGACTAAAGGGTCGGTACTAATGCCCTAGCCCTTTAGTCCCGGTTCAATCTAGAACCGGGGCAGATGGGTCTTCACGTGGCCTGTGCGCGGAGCTCAGGCAGTAGGGCCTTTTGTCCCGGTTGGTGGTACCAACCAGGACCAAAAGGCATCCACGCGTCAGCATTTCTGTGGCTGTGGTTTTTGTTTTTTTTTTTTGAAA
>LR738712.1:763396856-763418198 GCA_902687465.1 Secale cereale
TTTTGGGGGGGTTAATTTAGGTGTTTCATATATTGTGTTAGCTAGCTAATTAATAGAGAGAAGTGTCCTCTCTTATGTCCGTGCTTGGTCGACGCTACGTACTACACATACATATACAGAGGACTAGACACGCTAGCTAGCTAGCTAGTAAGCAAACAAAGGAAACAGAAGATCGTAATCAACATATATATGCATACAGAGAGAAGTAATATCGACCACCTCTCCTTCTCCGAGAGATTGGTCGAACAACAAGTTCTCGTATATCTATCCGACACTACCGGGTACATATATCCAATAATTATCTCTTACAAATATAATCTCCTATACGATGGACGCATGGTCCAAATAGTATTCTCCGTCTGGCGCGATCACGTGTTCAAGGAAGAATGCCGCCAATTCCTCTTGAATTGCTCGTAGACGATCTTGTGCTAGGAGTTCATTCCGCATCCGAAAGATCTAGTTTAAAGAAGAGGGTCAATACATATATATATATATATATATATATATATATATATATATGTGTGTGTGTGTGTGTGTGTGTGTGTGTGTGTGTGTGTGTGTGTGTGAATAAATGAAACTCAACACAAATGATGGTAATGAAATAAAATTGTGAATATCATTAATTGCTTACGCACTTCAAATTGTGCTTCAGAGTAGCCCCGCTCACAGGTCGTGTGGCGGATGGACTCGCAAATGTAGTATCCACAGAAATCATTTCCTTGTTCCTGCCACAACCACTTTACAAGAAATAGAGGTCAATAAAACTGATAAGCAAGAATGCCAAATGGTATTGATGAAACTAGCGCTTGAATCAATATATAGGAGATGCGCGGAACATGCTACTATATAGTACTTACTTTCGGGTGTCTAAATTCCAGCTTCTTCGGCAGTCCCGGAGCTTTTTGGTGATTTTTTTTCCAAACCCTGCCAGACAAACAAAACAATTACTTGATATCAGAAATGAACAAAGTTGCTGATATGCATGGTGGATAATGATCGATTTAACTTACTTCTCGAGCATTTGAGTCATGTCCGCATACTCCTTGGGATCTTTTCGTTTAGAGTCCAAGACAGTTACTACTCCCTGCTCAAGCTTAATCTCTAGGAGAATATAGTGGAACCTGCGCACGCATGCATGAACTCATCAATTACACTACTATAACCTTGACTAATATATAAGGGAAACCGAATATGGACAAGACAGTAACACTCACTTGAAGTTGTAAGGAAAGAGTATTTCTTTGTTTTCATTTACCACCAACGATCGTAGCAAGTTGGCCTCAGTATCTCAGGCACGAAATTCAACCTCGGTTGCATCTATGAGATATGTGTTAATGAACCCTATATCACCGACTTGTCTTTTCTTCAATTCGACGATCTTCAATCTGCATAATATAGTGAGGATAATTATAAATACATGCAATGAAAGAGCTGAGCTATATAGAGAGACTTAATGACAGAAGTAGTACTACTTACAGACAGTAGCAGGTGACCGTTGCTTTATCGAGGGCCAATTGATTGAAAAACTGATAGAACTCCTCAAATGGAATAAGCAACAGTTCAATTCCAACGAGGTCATGCTCCGGTTTAACTCTCACATACAAACTATCCCTCCCCCAGACTCTCTGCAGATTTTCAAGTACCAATCATGCAATCTTCGCATCATCGTTGATAGAGATCTTTCATCTTTGACGAGAGGCTTCCCGTACTCGTATCTTTGTATCTGCACCTCCAAGAATTCATAATGTACATCGTCGGGCAGGTAATCTCCAAGATTGCTATAACCGGGCACCATCCTCGGATCATTAGCGACCATGTCGCTAGACACCTTGAGAGGGGGGCACGATTGGTCCACTTGTTCGCCTAGCTGGGCAATTTGTTTCCCAGCTCGTCCTTCTGCTAACCTTTGATCACTTTTAGTACTTCCCGACCGCTTCGCTTCGTGAAATGACTTTTCAATAATGCGGTCATAGTTGTCTTTCGGCTGACTTTTCGCTGGTTTCTTCAGGGCAGCAAATGTGCACTTTGCTTTCACCGGATCTATCTTCTCCTCCGAAGGTGGATGTCTCTGTGCTTTCAACCCTTCAAGCCAGTCCTTCACTTCGCCTTCAGCGATCTTCGTGTTTTCCTCGTCGGACCTCTCGTATGGTAACTTCTCTAGAGGCGTGAGAGAAGGACCGAATCTGTATTGCCTCCCGCCTCTGGCTGTACTGCTAGACGCCGGCAGACCAGACGAAGCGGCTGTCTTCTTTCCTTTCTTACGCGCCAGAGAAGGAGCGGCCGGAGCGGCGGCAGGTCTCTTCATGTAATGCCCAGGATGGAGTTATACCTCCTACGTGTCGAGGCACGACTTAAAGGCATAAGTCCATCCTAGAATGATCTCAAGTTTGGTAATCTTTGCACATCTCATGTAAAAGAGGGGATTGTAAACATAAATAGTTGGCTTACACTCGCCACGTCACACAAATACAATACCTGTCTCAATCATCATACATTAAGAATATCACTACCCTCTAAGGGCAAAATCCAAATGGCAAGATACCAAACTTAAATAAATAAACCACAGGTCGGATCGAATCCTAGTAGAAGTCTCCACTACTGGTCATCCGGATAACGAACATAATACCGACTACGCTCCTCGTCGAACTCCCAGTCAAGCTCGGTGCCATCACCTGGATAGCTCACAACTGGACCTGCATCTGGAGTGGTGAAGTAACTGTGAGCCACAGAGGACTCAGCAATCCCGTTCCCGGGTAACAAGACTATTCAAGCCTTGGGAGAGGATAAGGCTGAAGAAAAGAATAAGTGTCTGCAGCAGCAACTAACAACTAGCTTACGTGACAGAGAGCGAGAAGAGAAGCCTCGGTCGAGAGATGATCACGAAGTGATCCTAGCTAAAGCTCAACAAACATAACCCCTCCGTGTTCAACTCCCGAATCCCTATTCGGAAATTGACAGTCACGGAACACACGCTGGTAGTGTATTAGAAACATTGTGTCAAGTTATCTACAACCGGATATTAACAAGCTCCCATCTGCCACATAACCGCGGGCACGACTTTCGAAAGTTCATAACCCTGCAGGGGTGTTCCAACTTGACCCATTACAAGCCCACGATCCGCGGAGTCGCAACTCCAAAGTGGGAAGACCCGAGTATTCTCGGAATCCCGTGCTCAAGATATACCGAACTAAGGTAAGGCTAATCCAGCAAATCCTCCCGGCGTGTCGACACCCTGATAGTAGCCGCGCGTATCTAAGTCTCAGGACACGACCGGATGGGCGATTCTACAGGTTTATATCAATCCTCGAGTTTCCTCGTGGTGACCCCGCAGAACCCCCGGTTTGGACCAACACTCATGAGGAGCACTGGCACGGGGTTGTTGATTAAGAACTCGGGTTAATTACTCCCTATGCAAGTTATTTAGTTATTAGGCAAATAGTACCAATGTTGGGACTTGCTGGAAAAGACTTAGCACTTAGCGGTTTATCGAGGGGGTCCCATACACCCCAACCGTGTTAGGAACGCATAATCAAGGAACATAACACCGGTTTATACGGTTCCTAACGGCATGAGTGGAACAAATCACCAAGCAAAAGGCTTAGCCTTCCACCCTTGCCAATATATAGATGATTTCATTTTAAGCATTTTTTATAGTGTGATAAAACCCAACCAAACTTCAATATGAAGCAAGCATCTTCGATCTTCACCTGCAACTAGCAATGCTATAAGAAGGGCTGAGCGAAGCGTACTTAGCCAAGCAACGGTTTGCATAGGTAGGTTGGTTAAACATGGAAATGGTTACAAGTAGGAGGCTGACAAGAAGAACATGGGCATCGAGGCAAAACTATAGAGCGGAACTACTAGCAATAGGCAAAGATAGTAATGTTATCGGGGTTCGGTCATCTTGCCTGAAGAGAAGTCGTTCGGATCGTAAGAAGGGTCCTCGTGCTCAACCTCGTTGGAAACCTCGTGCTCGTACTCGTACTCGGTCTCAGCTTCCGGCTCTAAACAATACAATCACACAAGGCACGAATCAACAAGATGCAATGCGCACTCGAAAAAAGATGGATGCATGATGGATGCACTAAGGATGCACACGGAGCACGTAAAATAGCACTCAAGCAAAACACCTCAAAACATGATAACAATATCATATTATGAATCTACACAGAAAATCAATCAAGTTTCATATAAGACTCGCTGAAATCGGAGTTATGGGCTAAAAGTTATGCCCGAAACAAGAAATGAGCGAAAGCTGAAAATTTCAGCAACATAGCAACTTCGGAGCACAAAATAATTAAGCTACAGCACTCAAACAACATGGCAAAGAGCATGAACATAAACTAGACATAACCTACAGCAATTAAGTCCAAAGGTGCACCCCCAAAGGAGTCACGGATCAATAGCAATGAGCTTGGACATATTGAACTTGACAATAAAATTCTGGCAGCAGAATTTTATTGAAACTTTGGAGCAAAAGATAAACATGCTACAGCCACTCAAATATGCATGTTAGAACATGAATGGAAAGCCAACAATATCTACTACAAGGAACAATCAAGATCCACCCCAAAACTATCATGGTTTGTCCTAGAGCAGCAAGCAAACATGGCATCAGAACGTTACAGATTTCAGACTTAGTGAAAATCCACTAAGTCCTAAAACAGCAATTTCATCATGGCATCTAAACGAGCAAGTTTAAGTCACCTCGAAACTAAACATGGCAAGTGGTAAGCACCTCATCAAAGTACACATGATGGTGATTCTGAAACACACAAGCATGCTTCATGGAGATAAACACAACGATAGCAACGAGCTCAACAAGATGGCATTTCATAACAAGTGAAACAACATCACAGCCACATAGCACTTTGCAACGATGATAAACATGGCAAGAATAAATCTATCATGCAACCTATCACAAACAACATGGAGAGCATGGCAAGACGAACACGTGGACATGTCATTTGCATCATTCGGACAAACGAGCTAAAAGATATCACTATGCAAAGATGACATAAAAACATCACATAGCAGCAGTTTTTATCACGATGCACTCTTGCAACAGCAAAACAAGCACCTAGATGACTTCTAACATGCATGACACCAAAAGATAAAACGTAGTGCTATTCACCACGAACATCTGGACATGCTATTTGCGCGAATCGGAGCAACACACAAAAAGTTAGAGCAGTTTGAAAATTGCATCACAGATCAATACATCAGGGACTTAGGGGTATTTGGAACAACCTCTCAGATCTCAGATCTGCAGCCCAAACGGGCCCGGTGGAGTGGATCCGGCCCGGCTCGGACGAAGCGGCTGCTTCGGCCCGATCTGACTCGGGTCGCCCGAGGTGGAGAGGCGGGCCGGCCTGGAGCGGCGGGAGGCGGGAGGCCCGGCTCGGAGGTGGCCTGGCTGGGCCCTGGCGGCGGGGAGCCCAGGCGGCTGGCGCGCAGAGAGGCGAGGCGGGCGGCCTGGAGGCTGGAGAGGCGGGCCGCCGGCTGGCGCTGCGGTGGCGACGGGCGATCGGCCCAAGAGGCGACGGGAGTAGGCTGTCGCGGCCCGACTGGAGGAGGCGAGCGCCTGGCGCTGGGGAGAACGGGCCTGGCGCCCGGTGCGGTGGCTGGGCCTGGTGGAGGAACGGAGGGACGACGCGGTAGGAGCCCAGGCGGTCGGGCGATGCGTTGAAGGGAGGAGGCGCAGCGATGTGGTCCAGCGGACGGGGCTGCGGGATCCAGCGACGCGGGAGCCCAGATCGGCGGCTCGGGCGATCGATCTGAACGGGCGAGGCTGCGGGCTAGAGATCGATCGGGGAAGTGGTCCACGGGGCCACTTCGAAGCGGAGGGATCCAGGATCTATGGCGGCGGCTCGGCGGCGATCGAGGGAACTGGCTGGATCGGCTGGTTCCCTCGGGATTCGAGGAGGAGTCCCCAAATGGCAGATTGGATCTAAGAAAAAAAAAATAGGGGAGAAGGGGAAAGGAAATTGGGATGCCCAAAATGGACATGGGGTGTTATATATAGCAGTTTTCTAGGGTTAGGGGGGATTTGGGGGTGTTAGGAGCCCTCCGATCGCGATTCGATGGATCCGATCGCGGGGGTAGTTTAGATGGGCCTAGGAGAGGGTAGTGGACTGCATGTAGGGGTGTTTCTGGGCCACAAGTGGAGGCACTTTGGACCTACACGAATAACTGTTGGAATAGCAAACGGAGTCCAAACGCGACGAGATTTGAGAGGCGGGTTGCACACAACAAAACAACAACACACACAACAACCTCGCGGCACATCGGTAACGTTACACGATCAAACACCAAAGTAGGCCTACGGGACACCACGGACACGTGAGGGAGCTCCGGAACGCGAAACGGACAACGGGAAGAAACGCGTGGAACCGGATGCAACCGACAACACAAATGCAATGCAATGCACATGTCTACATGATATGAATGAATGCCACACACTCACACAACAAAACGACAAAACCCGAAAGACAAAGAACCCGGAATGGAAATAGATGAAGCCGGAGATATATTATATACCCAAAAGGGAAAGTATTACATCCGGGGCATTACAAACTCTCCTCTACTACAAAAAGATCTCGTCCCGAGATCTAGGACTGGAAAAAGGAAGGGTACTCGGAACGAAGATGATCTTCTCGTTCCCACGTAGCCTCTCGGTCGGTGTATTATGACCACTTGACTTTCAAGAATTTGATGGACTTGTTGCGGGTCTTGCGTTCGGTTTCTTCGAGAATAGCAACTGGATGCTCTCGGTAGGACGGGTCTTGTTGAAGATCAATCTCTTCAAACGGAATCATGCGCTCAGGTGCCTTGAAGCATTTGCGGAGTTGAGACACATGGAAGACATCATGAACATTGGTGAAGTTTGAAGGGAGCTCAAGTTGATAGGCTAGATCGCCTCTCTTGCCAAGAATCTTGAAAGGCCCGACGTATCTAGGAGCAAGCTTTCCTTTGATATCGAATCTTTGGGTGCCTTTCATCGGAGACACACGGAGATAAACATGATCATCAATGTTGAATGCCAAATCACGATGCTTGCCGTCATAGTAACTCTTCTGGCGCGACTGAGCGGGCTTGAGATTCTCACGTATGACTTTGCACATTTCTTCGGCTTCTGAGATCAAGTCATTGCCAAGAAGTTGACGTTCGCCTGTTTCAGACCAATTGAGAGGTGTACGGCACTTTCTGCCATAGAGGATTTCAAACGGAGCTTTGCCTGCACTTGCTTGAAAGCTGTTGTTGTAAGAGAACTCGGCAAATGGAAGGCAGTCTTCCCATTTCATGCCAAAGGAGATGACACAGGCTCTGAGCATGTCTTCTAGAATCTGATTCACGCGCTCGACTTGACCACTAGTCTGAGGGTGAAAAGCAGTGCTGAACCTGATCTTAGTGCCCATGGCGGACTGAAAGGAGTCCCAGAACCTTGAAGTGAACAAACTTCCACGGTCTAAGGATATAACTTGAGGAATGCCATGTAAAGACACAATTCTGGAAGTGTACAGCTCTGCCAATTGAGCTGCATTGATGGATTCTTTGACTGGCAGGAAGTAAGCGACTTTGGTAAGCTTGTCAATCACCACGAAGATAGAATCATTTCCTCGCTTGGATTTAGGAAAACCAGTGACGAAGTCCATTTCAATGTGGTCGAACTTCCACTCGGGAATAGGAAGAGGTTGGAGAAGACCGGCTGGACGTTGATGTTCTGCTTTCACTCTTCTGCAAACATCACATTCATTCACGAATTGGGCAATTTCCCTTTTCATGCGTGTCCACCAGTAAGATTGCTTGAGGTCTTGGTACATCTTGGAACTGCCAGGATGAATGGAAAGGAGAGAATCATGTGCTTCTTCCATTATGAGCTTCCTGAGATCACCTTTGGGAACAACGAGTCTGTCCTCGAAGAACAAGGTATCTCTCTCATCAACACGGAAGCACTTGTATTTCGGAATGCCCTTAGCAATAGCATGTTTCACCTTCTTCACCATGGTATCCCTGAGTTGGGCCTCACGGACTTGATCTTCCAAGGTAGGAGCAATTTGAAGATTTGCAAGAAAACCCTGCGGAACAACTTGAAGGTTGAGCTTCCTGAATGCTTCACAAAGCTCAGGCTGGCACGGCTTGATAAGAATGCTGTTGCAATATGCCTTTCTGCTCAAAGCATCTGCAATCACATTCGCCTTGCCAGGAGTGTATTCAATGCTGGGATTATACTCTTGGATCATTTCAACCCAATGAGTCTGGCGGAGGTTCAGATGCGACTGTGTGAAGATGTACTTCAAGCTCTTGTGATCAGTGAAGATGTCAACTTTCCTGCCCAACAACAGATGTCTCCACGTAATCAAAGCATGTACCACAACTGCTAGCTCGAGATCATGTGTGGGATAGTTCTTCTTACTTGGCTTGAGCTGCCGAGAAGTGTATGCCACAATTCTCTTATCTTGCATAAGCACACCACCAAGACCTTGAAGAGAAGCATCACAGAATACTTCATAGGGCTTGGACTCATCTGGAGGAGTCAGAACTGGAGCAGAGACTAGCTTTTCTTTGAGAGTTTTGAATGCCACTTCACACTCTGGAGACCAAAAGTATTTGACATTCTTCTGAAGCAAGTTGGAAAGAGGCTTGGCAATCTTGGAGAAGTTCTCAACGAACCTCCTGCAATAGCTAGCAAGACCCAGAAAACTGCGGAGCGGCTTGATGTTTTGAGGAGCTTCCCAGTTGACAATTGCTTCAACTTTCTCGGGATTAACCGCAATACCGTCAACTGAGATGATGTGGCCCAGGTACAAAACCTTATCGAGCCAAAACTCGCACTTGGAGAACTTGGCATAGAACTTATGCTCTCGGAGTCGATCAAGAACCAGACGTAAGTGCTTTTCGTGATCTTCTTCATTCTTGGAAAACACCAGAATATCATCCAGATACACAAGCACAAACTCGGCAGTATAGGGGTTGAAGATGTAATGCATCATCCTCGAAAAGGTAGGAGGAGCATTGGCGAGACCGAAGGACATGACGGTATACTCGTATGAACCGTAGCTCGTTCTGAAGGCCGTCTTGGGAATGTCTTCCTCGCGAATGCGAATTTGATGATAGCCCATTCGGAGGTCAAGCTTAGAGAACAATTTAGCTCCTTTGAGCTGCTCAAAGAGTTCGTTGATGTTGGGGAGCGGATATTTGTTCTTTATTGTCTTCTTGTTCAATGGCCGGTAATCAACACAGAGACGCTCCGTGCCATCTTTCTTCTTGACAAATAAGACACCACAGCCCCAAGGAGACGTACTAGGCCTGATGAGACCCATACTCTCCTGTTTATCAAGCTGCTTCTTCAATTCCTTCAATTCATCCGGAGAGAGCTTGTACGGACGCCGGCATGCTGGCTCAGTACTCGGCTCGAGTTCAATAACGAATTCCACCTGACGGTGTGGAGGCATGCCTGGAAGTTCTTCAGGAAAGACATCTTGATATTCGTTCACCACCGGAATTTGAGATATGGCATTAATTTCGCCCTTATCATTGAGAGAGAAAAGCCTGATAGTGTTATCCCTGGAGGCAAAGATAATCACATCTTCATCAGAATGAGTCATCTTGACTTCCTTCTGTGCACAATCAATGTGAGCATCATGCTGAGAAAGCCAATCCATTCCGAGGATGAGGTCAATGTCAGAATTGCCGAGAATCACCGGTGAAGCCAAAAATCGATAATCACCCATGCGAATAGAAACATTCGGAGCATATATACTGGAATGCATCTGCTTTCCCGGAGAAGAAACTGCCAACTGCCTTGGTAAGGCTGCTGTGGTCACACTATGCTTGGATGCAAATGGGTATGACATGAAAGAATGTGAAGCACCCGAATCAAATAACACTTTAGCAGGAAAAGAGTTAACTGGAAGGTTACCCAAAATGACATCAGAAGAATTCTCCGCTTGTGCTGCATTCATCAGATTGACCCTTGCTACCTTTGGATCATGCTTGACCATAGCGGTACCGACAGGAGGAGGAGGCGGAAGGCGCCTTGGGTTGTTGCACTTGTTGGAATGATGACCCTTCTGGCCACACTTGTAGCAAGTAACCTCAGAAAGCGGACGGGCAGGAGGAACACTCGGTCTTGGAGCTTGGAACTGTTGCTTGGACTGCTTGTTGGAGTTGGGTGGGTGGGAGAAACCACGTCCACTAGAGTTCTTGTTGTTGGAGTTGTTGTAAGGAGCTCGAATCAGTGGAGGAGGAGGAAGCCAGAATTTCTGATGCTTCGAGACCATCTGAGACGATGAGGAAGAGTGAACGGCATCTCGAATTCTCTTTTTAGAAGCCTCCATCTTAAGCTGACCTGCCTCTTGTTTCAAAGCCATGTTATAGAACTTGTCGAATTCATCCGGCTCGAACAAGGTGAGAGCAAGTTGAAGTTCATATTTGAGACCTCCACGGAACTGGTAGATTTTGCTCTTGGCATCAGGAATGTCTTGCTTAGCATAGCGGGCGAGGTTTTGGAACTTGACATTATACTGATAGACTGTCATGGAGCCCTGCTTCAGGTTGCGGAATTGCTCACGCATACCCTCGATGACACTTGTTGGAATGTGGTGAGAGCGAAAGTCCTTGCAGAAATTCTCCCAAGAGATCACTTGACCTGGCCTGGAGTCTTTGTACTGCTGCCACCAGTCAGCTGCTTGATCTTTGAGTTGGAAGGCTGCAAACTTCACATAATCATCTTCCTTCACGTTACTGCACTCAAAATGCTTCTTTATGTCGGTTAACCAATCTTCAGCATCAAGAGGGTCGACACAGTAACTGAAAGCTTTTGGATTATTGGCCAAGAACTGGTTGAGAGTAGCATGGTGCTGCTGGTTGAAGAAGTTGCCTTGGTTCCCTGGAACACCCTGATTAGCTTGATTAGCTTGCATCTGCTGCATCATCTGCATCAACATCTGAGTGTTCTGAGCTATAGTCTGCATAATCGCTCTCCAAGCCTCAGGCGGAGGAGGAGGGGAAGGAGGATGATCTGGAACCTCTTCCACCTCTGGGTTAGCGTTGGGAACTTTTGTCGGAGCCATCCTGAAAGAGATGACCACGAATCAGCAATTGATTGACAGAAAGTATAAGCTGAATCAATGGAATGAATTGCAACAAGTCTTCACAATAATCATTCAAACAATAAGAACGAATGAAATCATTCGAACAAGAGGAACGAATGAAAATCTCAGTTAAATGATAACATCAATCTTAACGAGAAGCCAGATAGGGGACAAAATGAAAATAAGAAAACAACAAGGTACAGACGGGAACAAACACAAGATAGGAGCTTCGTTCTAACATCTTTGTGCTGAAAACATATGAACGTGTTACGAAAAGGTTTTGCAATCCCCGGATCAGCATAGCCAAGGATCCTTTAAGATGCAACTCCTGATAGTAACATCGGTCATAAACCACTTCACTCAATGTAGAACCCCGAACTCACTAACCTGCATTCGTTGGAAGAATGCCTACGATCTACTGGATAACCCACCTATAAATTTCCGAAAGATTCCAGTTATGCAATCAGGTGTTGGGGATACACGGGAAGCACCGCGCAATCAACTCTAAACCTACATCCAGGTGTATCCATCCTTCAACACATAACCAGTCTTTCTCGGAAACTATGTACCTCGGACCTTCGAAAAGCATCCACTATAACAAGCTATGGCAATACTCCCGAACTACCTCCCCAGTACTGGGTGATGTCGGGGTTATCTTGCCACTGGCCGTATAGGAGAGATTTTCGATGTCGGCCGTCTTAAGTATTTAGTACTGCCGCGATATGCTTGTGACGACAATACCACGAAGCTCAACTCCCCGGGACACTGCCAAAACCCCTAATGTCAGGAGGCATCGAGAACAATATCCTCGTCACAAGAACATCGAAACAATCCCAGAATACTCGCGGGATTCCTAAAAAAAAATGTGCAATTTTTGAAGATAGGAGAGACAAGAGTAGTCGTCAGGAGTCCTCACCAGAGAGAAAGGAGATGAGAAGCAAAGAAATCCTACTCTCCGATATAATATAGGACTCAAATGTTTTTCAGTGTGTGCCTAGACTCGACCGTCAACGATTCGATCAATCAGTGGGGGCTCCTAGGTCGGAGAAGGCTCTGAATACCAACTTGTAATGCCCAGGATGGAGTTATACCTCCTACGTGTCGAGGCACAACTTAAAGGCATAAGTCCATCCTAGAATGATCTCAAGTTTGGTTATCTTTGCACATCTCATGTAAAAGAGGGGATTGTAAACATAAATAGTTGGCTTACACTCGCCACGTCACACAAATACAATACATGTCTCAATCATCATACATTAAGAATATCACAACCCTCTAAGGGCAAAATCCAAATGGCAAGATACCAAACTTAAATAAATAAACCACAGGTCGGATCGAATCCTAGTAGAAGTCTCCACTACTGATCATCCGGATAACGAACATAATACCGACTACGCTCCTCGTCGAACTCCCAGTCAAGCTCGGTGCCATCACCTGGATAGCTCACAACTGGACCTGCATCTGGAGTGGTGAAGTAACTGTGAGCCACAGAGGACTCAGCAATCCCGTTCCCGGGTAACAAGACTATTCAAGCCTTGGGAGAGGATAAGGCTGAAGAAAAGAATAAGTGTCTGCAGCAGCAACTAGCAACTAGCTTACGTGAGAGAGAGCGAGAAGAGAAGCCTCGGTCGAGAGATGATCACGAAGTGATCCTAGCTAAAGCTCAACAAACATAACCCCTCCGTGTTCAACTCCCGAATCCCTATTTGGAAATTGACAGTCACGGAACACACGCTGGTAGTGTATTAGAAACATTGTGTCAAGTTATCTACAACCGGATATTAACAAGCTCCCATCTGCCACATAACCGCGGGCACGGCTTCCGAAAGTTCATAACCCTGCAGGGGTGTTCCAACTTGACCCATTACAAGCCCACGATCCGCGGAGTCGCAACTCCAAAGTGGCAAGACCAGAGTATTCTCGGAATCCCGTGCTCAAGATATACCGAACTAAGGTAAGGCTAATCCAGCAAATCCTCCCGGCGTGTCGACACCCTGATAGTAGCCGCGCGTATCTAAGTCTCAGGACACGACCGGATGGGCGATTCTACAGGTTTATATCAATCCTCGAGTTTCCTCGTGGTGACCCCGTAGAACCCCCGGTTTGGACCAACACTCATGAGGAGCACTGGCCCGGGGTTGTTGATTAAGAACTCGGGTTAATTACTCCATATGCAAGTTATTTAGTTATTAGGCAAATAGTACCAATGTTGGGACTTGCTGGAAAAGACTTAGCACTTAGCGGTTTATCGAGGGGGTCCCATACACCGCAACCGTGTTAGGAACGCATAATCAAGGAACATAACACCGGTTTATACGGTTCCTAACGGCATGAGTGGAACAAATCACCAAGCAAAAGGCTTAGCCTTCCACCCTTGCCAATATATAGATGATTTCATTTTACGCATTTTTTATAGTGTGATAAAACTCAACCAAACTTCAACATGAAGCAAGCATCTTCGATCTTCACCTGCAACTAGCAATGCTATAAGAAGGGCTGAGCGAAGCGTACTTAGCCAAGCAACGGTTTGCATAGGTAGGTTGGTTAAACATGGCAATGGTTACAAGTAGGAGGCTGACAAGAAGAACATGGGCATCGAGGCAAAACTATAGAGCGGAACTACTAGCAATAGGCAAAGATAGTAATGTTATCGGGGTTCGGCCATCTTGCCTGAAGAAAAGTCGTTCGGATCGTAAGAAGGGTCCTCGTGATCAACATCGTTGGAAACCTCGTGCTCGTACTCGTACTCGGTCTCAGCTTCCGGCTCTAAACAATACAATCACACAAGGCACGAATCAACAAGATGCAATGCGCACTCGAAAAAAGATGGATGCATGATGGATGCACTAAGGATGCACACGGAGCACG
Source organism: Secale cereale (assembly GCA_902687465.1). Lineage (NCBI taxonomy): Eukaryota > Viridiplantae > Streptophyta > Magnoliopsida > Poales > Poaceae > Secale > Secale cereale. The sequence continues at coordinate 763,410,821 of LR738712.1, forward strand.
TAAAATAGCACTCAAGAAAAACACCTCAAAACATGATAACAATATCATATTATGAATCTACACAGAAAATCAATCAAGTTTCATATAAGACTCGCTGAAATCGTAGTTACGGGCTAAAAGTTATGCCCGAAACAAGAAATGAGCGAAAGCTGAAAATTTCAGCAACATAGCAACTTCGGAGCACAAAATAATTAAGCTACAGCACTCAAACAACATGGCAAAGAGCATGAACATAAACTAGACATAACCTACAGCAATTAAGTCCAAAGGTGCACCCCCAAAGGAGTCACGGATCAATAGCAATGAGCTTGGACATATTGAACTTGACAATAAAATTTTGGCAGCAGAATTTTATTGAAACTTTGGAGCAAAAGATAAACATGCTACAGCCACTCAAATAAGCATGTTAGAACATGAATGGAAAGCCAACAATATCTACTACAAGGACCAATCAAGATCCACCCCAAAACTATCACGGTTTGTCCTAGAGCAGCAAGCAAACATGGCATCGGAACGTTACAGATTTCAGACTTAGTGAAAATCCACTAAGTCCTAAAACAGCAATTTCATCATGGCATCTAAACGAGCAAGTTTAAGTCACCTCGAAACTAAACATGGCAAGTGGTAAGCACCTTATCAAAGTACACATGATGGTGATTCCGAAACACACAAGCATGCTTCATGGAGATAAACACAACGATAGCAACGAGCTCAACAAGATGGCATTTCATAACAAGTGAAACAACATCACAGCCACATAGCACTTTGCAACGATGATAAACATGGCAAGAATAAATCTATCATGCAACCTATCACAAACAACATGGAGAGCATGGCAAGACGAACACGTGGACATGTCATTTGCATCATTTGGACAAACGAGCTAAAAGATATCACTATGCAAAGATGACATAAAAACATCACATAGCAGCAGTTTTTATCACGATGCACTCTTGCAACAGCAAAACAAGCACCTAGATGACTTCTAACATGCATGACACCAAAAGATAAAACGTAGTGCTATTCACCACGAACATCTGGACATGCTATTTGCGCGAATCGGAGCAACACACAAAAAGTTAGAGCAGTTTGAAAATTGCATCACAGAACAATACATCAGGGACTTAGGGATATTTGGAACAACCTCTCAGATCTCAGATCTGCAGCCCAAACGGGCCCGGTGGAGTGGATCCGGCCCGGCTCGGACGAAGCGGCTGCTTCGGCCCGATCTGGCTCGGGTGGCCCGAGGTGGAGAGGCGGGCCGGCCTGGAGCGGCGGGAGGCTGGAGGCCCGGCTCGGAGGTGGCCTGGCTGGGCCCTGGCGGCGGGGAGCCCAGGCGGCTGGCGCGCAGAGAGGCAAGGCGGGCGGCCTGGAGGCTGGAGAGGCGGGCCGCCGGCTGGCGCTGCGGTGGCGACGGGCGATCGGCCCAAGAGGCGACGGGAGTAGGCCGTCGCGGCCCGACTGGAGGAGGCGAGTGCCTGGCGCTGGGGCGAACGGGCCTGGCGCCCGGTGCGGTGGCTGGGCCTGGTGGAGGAACGGAGGGACGACACGGTAGGAGCCCAGGCGGTCGGGCGATGCGTTGAAGGGAGGAGGCGCAGCGATGTGGTCCAGCGGACGAGGCTGCGGGATCCAGCGACGCGGGAGCCCAGATCGGCTGCTCGGGCGATCGATCTGAACAGGCGAGGCTGCGGGCTGGAGATCGATCGGGGAAGTGGTCCACTGGGCCACTTCGAAGCGGAAGGATCCAGGATCTGTGGCGGCGGCTCGGCGGCGATCGAGGGAACTGGCTGGATCGGCTGGTTCCCTCGGGATTCGAGGAGGAGTCCCCAAATGGCAGATTGGATCTAAGAAAAAAAATAGAGGAGAAGGGGAAAGGAAATAGGGATGCCCAAAATGGACATGGGGTGTTATATATAGCGGTTTTCTAGGGTTAGGGGGGATTTGGGGGTGTTAGGAGCCCTCCGATCGCGATCCGACGGATCCGATCGCGGGGGTAGTTTAGATGGGCCTAGGAGAGGGTAGTGGACTGCATGTAGGGGTGTTTCTGGGCCACAAGTGGAGGCACTTTGGACCCACACGAATAACTGTTGGAATAGCAAACGGAGTCCAAACGCGACGAGATTTGAGAGGCGGGTTGCACACAACAAAACAACAACACACACAACAACCTCGCGGCACACCGGTAACGTTACACGCTCAAACACCAAAGTAGGCCTACGGGACACCACGGACACGTGAGGGAGCTCCGGAACGCGAAACGGACAACGGGAAGAAACGCGTGGAACCGGATGCAACCGACAACACAAATGCAATGCAATGCACATGTCTACATGATATGAATGAATGCCACACACTCACACAACAAAACGACAAAACCCGAAAGACAAAGAACCCGGAATGGAAATAGATGAAGCCGGAGATATATTATATACCCAAAAGGGAAAGTATTACATCCGGGGCATTACACTTCCGCCCTTGCTGACTAGGCGGAGAAGGAGGGGGTTGGCTGCTCGGGCGCGCCGGTGCAGGCGGAGAAGGAGGCGGAGTGCCGCCACACGCCGGAGAAGGAGCCGGAGTGCCCTGATCGTCACTCACCGGAGGAGGAGGCGGTGGAGGAGGCGATGGAGGAGGCGGAGTGTCCTGACTCACCGGAGGAGGAGGAGGAGGCGGAGGCGTCCAGTTGAGAATGTTGATGAGGTCCTTCCGCCATAGGCATGGAGTCTTCAGTGAAGAACCCAGCCGAGTCTCCCCTTCACCGGTAGGGGTGGTCAAGCTGGAGCTCCTCAAATCCCTCTGTTATTTCATCCACCATCACCCTAGCATATCCTTCTGGAATCGGCCGGCAGTGAAAAGTTGCGCTGGGTCCAGTAGGATAAACAGAGCCAGCAGCCGCCTTGACCTTCATATTTATCCACTGCGTCATAAGGTGGCAATTTTGTACCTCCGTGATAGCATCCACGGGATAGCTGGCAGTAGCCCTCAAGACATGCTCCGGCTCAAGCAGCTCGGTGGAAGCCACGCTGCTTCTCCGCTGAGATGGCGGGGTAGCTTCGGGGGATGCTTCGGCAGTTCTTTTGTCCCGATTTGCTTCTCGTTCCTCTATCGCTTGTATTCTGGCGTGCAGCGCCTGCAGTTCGGTCTGCTACATTTTCTTCCTCCTCTCGTGGCATTTGTAACCGCCTGCGTCCGGAAACCCAGCACTCCACGAAACGGAGCCTGGCGTGCCTCGTGTCCGTCCAGGGTGCTCCGGATTCCCGAGGGCCATTGTGAGCTCGTCGTTCTCTCTGTCGGGAAAGAACGTCCCTTGCTGCGCTGCTTTGATATAGAAACGAAGCTTCTTGAGTGGTATTTCCAATTGCTTGTCCGTCCAAATGCACCTCCCTGATACAGGGTCCAAGGTTCCGCCAGCCCCGAAGAACCAAGTCCGGCAACGGTCTGGCCAATTCATTGTCTCTGGTTTGATCCCTTTCTGAAGCAGATCATTCTCAGCCTTGGCCCACTTCGGTCGGGCTCTGAAGTAGCCACCTGACCCCGTGCGATGGTGATGCATCTTCTTCGCAGCATTTTTCTGGTTTGTCGCCGACATTTTCTTACTCTTTTCCGATGTCTTATAGGCCACAAATGCGGGCCAGTCATCTCTGATCTTCTCATATATGCCCACGAATTCTGGAGTCTCTTTTTTGCGGACAAACTTATTCAGTTTTTTCTTCCACGCCCTGAATAGTTCTGCCATCTTCGTAAGAGCAAAAGACTTGATTAAATCCTCTGATACTGGCTTCGCCGGATCAGCCTCTGGCGGTAGGGTGAAATTTGACTTCAGCTCAGTCCAAAGATCTTCTTTCTGCATATCAGTGACATAAGACACCTGAGCGTCTTCTGCAGCCGGCTTTAACCATTGATGGATGCTGATTTGGATCTTGTCCCTAACCAGAACCCCGCACTGATTAACAAATGCGTTCTTTGTCCGGATGGGTTCAATCGGTTCGTCGGTGCGCGAGATTTCTGTGATCTCAAACTTTTCATCCGACCTCAACTTTTTCTTCGCGCCTCGTCTCTTTACCGAAGATTTGCTCGATACGGAGGGCTAGAAAAAAGAACAAATACGAGAGTTAATGAATGCATCAATTAACTAGTCAGCACAGGCTTAACTAATATATATACCTGCTGGCCGGACTCGGTTCGGTCACCGGAGCCATCATCATGGTCTCCTTCTTGCACCGGCATTGGGTCACCGGAGCCGTCCTCACGGTCTACTTCTTACATGTGCATTGGGTCACCGGAGCCATCAATATCATAGCCTAGATCTTCCTCTCTTTCCAGCAGCTCATTGGTGTCGTTGAGAAACGACAAGACGGCATCTTGTCCGTCTGCGATTATGTCCAGCAACAACGCTTCTTGTGCTTCGTCTCGGGGGTTGTCGTCCATAGTTTCTACAAATATTTACAACATGCCAATTATTACTCAAACATGACAGATGGATATATTAATGGCAAACGTAGAACTAGCTAACTAATCACAGTAAGGAATCATATATATTAATTTGTGGCCTCGACGCTGCTTCTCTAGGGTTTCGGGTGGCCTCGATAACGCTTCAAGAGTTAGGGGTGGCCTCGAGAACGCTTCAAGGAGGGGGTAATATCGAAGATTTCAAGAAAACCATGACTTCATCATTAGCCGAAAATGACAGGCGCATAATCGTACGAGAAGCTCATCAAAGTTGTTTTGGATGGAGTTCCCGATAGAATAATTTTCTTTTTAGTACACTCGACCCCTGGACGACCCTCGACCCTCGACTGCTCGGCGATCCTCAACCCTAAACCCCCTCATGTCGCATTTTGTCTAGTGTCAAAGGATTCAACAAAACCATGTCTTCATCATTAGGCGAAAGTAACAGGCGCATGATGGTACGAAGCTCTCCAAAGTTATTTTGGAACGGAGTGCCAGATAGGATAATTCGTAACAAACGACGGATTATCCTATCAGGAACTCCGTTCCAAAACAACTTTCCAGAACTTCGTACCAACATGCCCCGGTTACTTCTGGCAAATGATGAAGTCATGGATTTCTTCAATACTTTGACACTAGGCAACCTCTCGACCCCTCGAACCTCGACTGCTCGGCGATCCACAACCCTAGACCCCCTCATGTCACATTTTGTCTAGTGTCAAATGATTCAACAAAACCATGTCTTCATCATTAGGCGAAAGTAACAGGTGCATGATGGTACGAAGCTCTCCAAAGTTATTTTGGAACGGAGTCCAGATAGGATAATTCGTAACAAAAGACGGATTATCCTATCAGGCACTCCGTTCCAAAATAACTTTCCAGAACTTCGTACCAACATGCCCCGGTTACTTCTGGCAAATGATGAAGGCATGGATTTCTTCAATACTTTGACACTAGGCAAGCTCTCGACCCCTCGACCCTCGACTGCTCGGCGATCCACAACCCTAGACCCCCTCATGTCACATTTTGTCTAGTGTCAAAGGATTCAACAAAACCATGTCTTAATCATTAGGCGAAAGTAACAGGTGCATGATGGTACGAAGCTCTCCAAAGTTATTTTGGAACGGAGTCCAGATAGGATAATTCGTAACAAAAGACGGATTATCCTATCAGGCACTCCGTTCCAAAATAACTTTGCAGAACTTCGTACCAACATGCCCCGATTACTTCTGGCAAATGATGAAGGCATGGATTTCTTCAATACTTTGACACTAGGCAACCTCTCGACCCCTCGACCCTCGACTGCTCGGCGATCCACAACCCTAGACCCCCTCATGTCACATTTTGTCTAGTGTCAAAGGATTCAACAAAACCATGTCTTCGTCATTAGGCGAAAGTAACAGGCGCATGATGGTACGAAGCTCTCAAAAGTTATTTTGGAACGGAGTCCCAGATAGGATAATTCGTAACAAAAGACGGATTATCCTATCAGGAACTCCATTCCAAAATAACTTTGCAGAACTTCGTACCAACATGCCCCGGTTACTTCTGGCAAATGATGAAGGCATGGATTTCTTCAATACTTTGACAGTAGCTAGGCAACCTCTCGACCCCTCGACCCTCGACTGCTCGGTGATCCAAAACCCTAGACCCCCTCATGTCACATTTTGCCTAGTGTCAAAGGATTCAACAAAACCATGTCTTCATCATTAGGCGAAAGTAACAGGCGCATGATGGTACGAAGCTCTCCAAAGTTATTTTGGAACGGAGTCCCAGATAGGATCATTCGTAACAAAAGACGGATTATCCTATCAGGAACCCCGTTCCAAAATAACTTTGCAGAACTTCGTACCAACATGCCCCGGTTACTTCTGGCTAATGATGAAGGCATGGATTTCTTCAATACTTTGACACTAGGCAACCTCTCGACCCCTCGGCAATCCTCGACCCTTGACGACCCTCGGTCCCTCGACGACCCTCGACCCCCCCCCCCCTCATGTCGAAGTTATCGGGGAGGGGGTATATCGACAACGACATACCCGATAAAAAGAAGAAGAGAAAGAGGAAGAAGAAAAGAGGAGAAGAAGAAATGAACAACTAGAGGAGAAGATCGAAGAAAAAAACAAAAAAAAGGAGAAGAAGAAAGGAATAGAGGAGAAGAAGAGAAAATTTCTCTTCTTCTCCTCTATTCCTTTCTTCTTCTCCTCTTTTTTTCTTTTTTTTCTTCTTCTTATTTATTTCTCCTCTTCTTCCTCTCCTCTTCTTCTTTCTTACCTCTTCTTATTTTCTTCTTTCCTATCCTTCTTTTTCTAAATTTGTAACTTTTGCATATATAAAACTTTTCTACAATTGTAACTTTCTATATATGAACAAAAAACTATCTATGAAAAAAAACATTTTTAACATATATATTTAGCAAATTCCTAAGAAAAATAAAAAAAATTATAGCCACATACACATATACATTATAGCCACATACAGCAACTATATACACATATACATATACACATAAGCAACTATATATATACACATACACGTACATATATATATATCATATCACATATGAAAAAAACATATATATTGCAAAAAACAGAGCCGGGCAGGGGCGCGGCGGCTCACAGCGCAGGGGCAGGCGACGGCGCGATGGCGGGGCGACGGCGCGGGGCGGGGCGACGGGGAGCAACGGGGCGACGGCGACGAGGAGCGACGGGGCGATGGCGCGGGGCGACGGCGAGCTCGAGCTTGGCGGCGTCGGGGGCGGGGAATAGGAACTGAACAAAAAAATTCACAAGTGTTGATTATATAGAAGGGGCATTGGTCCCGGTTCGTGGCACCAACCGGGACCAATGCACCCCTTTAGTCCCAGTTGGTGGCACCAACCGGGACCAAAGGTCTCTTTTCAGCAGCCCAAAGGGCGAGAAGGAGAGACCTT
>LR738712.1:763418235-763478005 GCA_902687465.1 Secale cereale
AAAGGGGTGCATTGGTCTCGGTTGGTGCCATGAACCGGGACCAATGCCCCCCTTTAGTCCCGGTTGTTGCCACCAACCGGACCAAAGCCCTTGTCCTGCCCCGCAGCGAAAATCTTTAGTCCCACCTCGCTAGTTGACAGAGGCTGCGAGTGGTTTATAAGCCCCACTGCGGTGGCTGTATTGAACTCCTCTCTATTGCAGGCTTCTGGGCCTAACTCTGCGCGCTGCCCTGTGAGTCTGCTGGGCCTTATAGTCCAGCTTCATCCTGGGCCATAGGCCTTGCAGGCTCACTGGGCAGCGCCCTTTTTTTATTATTTTTCCTTTTCTGCTTTATTTATTTCTAAGTTGTTTTTTGTTGTATTTAGAGTTTCTTTCTGAATATTATTGCTTTAGGTAAAACCAATTACAAACTTTCTGTTAGTGCCAGTAGTATTCAAATTTGAATAGTTTAAATTTGAAATTATTTGTTTTCTTTGTTGCTTTATTTATTTTATTTTGTTTCTACTTACAACAAAATACTTATTGTTGCTATTTTTATTTTTTTGCAAGTTTTTTTGTTTTGTTTTCTGCATTATTTATTTTCTTTTGTTTTTTTCTTTATTTTTTAATTCTTTTTGTTAGTGCCATTAGTTTTAGAAAAATTATAAACTTTCTGTTAGTGCCATTAGTTTTCAAATTTGAATAATTAAAATTTGAATTCATTGAAATTTGTGTGAATCACAAGTTTGTGGTTCACTTTACTAAAAAAATGAACATAGATGCACCTATAGAGAAAATTCGACCTAAATTCATAGTTTTCAAATGAACTCTGAAAAAGTTGGAATAGCATGTGCATGTACAAAATGGACAATGGTATCATACTCGTCTGTTACAAAGTTGGCATGGTATCATCATAATAGTTGCGGAAAAAAGTCTTCACTTTTTCTTCGCTTGTGTCATTTGTTTACTGTGCCGTAACCATTGATAATCTTCATCGTTTGTCAAGATGCTTGGGTCAGCCTTGACTTTGAAGGGAGGAATTTCATGAAACTTTTCATAATCTTCAGATATGTCCCTTTTTCCAGAAAGAACTATGTGCCGCTTTGGCTCATCGTATGATGTATTCGCTTCCTTATCTTTTCCTTTTCTCGGTCTGGTAGACATGTCCTTCACATAGATAACCTGTGCCACATCATTGGCTAGGACGAACGGTTCGTCAGTGTACCCAAGATTTTTCAGATCCACTGTTGTCATTCCGTACTGTGGGTCTACCTGTACCCCGCCTCCTGACAGATTGACCCATTTGCACTTAAACAAAGAGACCTTAAAATCATGTCCGTAGTCAAGTTCCCATATGTCCACTATGTAACCATAATATGTGTCCTTTCCCCTCTCGGTTGTTGCATCAAAGCGGACACCGCTGTTTTGGTTGGTGCTCTTTTGATCTTGGACAATCGTGTAAAATGTATTCCCATTTATCTCGTATCCTTTGTAAATCAATACAGTCAAAGATGGTCCCCTGAACAACAAGACAACTCATCACAAACAGTGTTGTCACCTCTGAGACGTGTTTCCAACCAACTGCTAAAAGTCCTGATGTGTTCACATGTAATCCAGTCGTCGCACTGCTCCGGGTGTTTGGAGCGCAGACTGTTCTTGTGTTCATCGACATACGGGGTCACCAAGGTAGAGTTCTGTAGAACTGTGTAGTGTGCTTGAGACCAAGAATATCCGTCCCTGCATATTATTGAGTCCCTTCCAAGCGTGCCTTTTCCAGTCAGTCTCCCCTCGTACCGCGATTTAGGGAGACCTATCTTATTAAGGCCAGGAATGAAGTCAACACAAAACCCGATGACATCCTCTGTTTGATGGCCCATGGAGATGCTTCCCTCTGGCCTAGCGCGGTTACGGACATATTTCTTTAGAACTCCCATGAACCTCTCAAAGGGGAACATATTGTGTAGAAATACGGGCCCCAGAATCACAATCTCGTCGACTAGATGAACTAGGACGTGTGTCATGATATTGAAGAAGGATGGTGGGAACACCAGCTCGAAACTGACAAGACATTGCGCCACATCACTCCTTAGCATTGGTACGATTTCTGGATCGATCACCTTCTGAGAGATTGCATTGAGGAATGCACATAGCTTCACAATGGCTAATCGGATGTTTTCCGGTAGAAGCCCCCTCACTGCAACCGGAAGCAGTTGCGTCATAATCACGTGGCAGTCATGAGACTTTAGGTTCTGGAACTTTTTCTCTGGCATATTTATTATTCCCTTTATATTCGACGAGAAGCCAGTCGGGACCTTCATACTGAGCAGGCATTCAAAGAAGATTTCTTTCTCTTCTTTCGTAAGAGCATAGCTGGCAGGACCTTCATACTGCTTCGGAGGCATGCCGTCTTTTTCGTGCAAACGTTGCAGGTCCTCCCGTGCCTCAGTTGTATCTTTTTTCTTTCCATACACGCCCAAGAAGCCTAGCAGGTTCACGCAAAGGTTCTTCGTCACGTGCATCACGTCGATTGAAGAGCGGACCTCTAGGTCTTTCCAGTAGGGTAGGTGATACGTCCAAAACGTATCTATAATTTCTACTTGCTCCATGCCTCTTTTGCGTGATATTGCTATGATATTTATACACTTGCATACACTTTTGATCATATTTGGACTAACCTATTAACTCAGTGCACCCCAGTGCCAGTTTCTGTTTTCTGCTGTTTTTGTATTTCAGGTTTTCCCATTACGTAAACTGCCAGAAAAATCCCGGAAAAATTATATAAAAAATCAGCGTTCGGAAGCTTCCTTGCGGCCAAAGTAGGGCCGGAGGGGGGCCACCAAGGCTCCAGGCGCCCTGGGGGCGCGGCCCCGCTCCTGGCCGCGCCGGGGGGGCGCCTGGGCCCCCCAGGTCTCCGCTGATGTCCCCCTTTGGCATATATTTACACCGCGTCCCGAAACCCTCGAGGACGGAACCCTTTTTCGCGATCTCATCTCTGTTCCGCCGCCGCCGCGCTTCCAAGATCGGGAGCACCAGGAGAACTCTTCCCGGCACCCTGCCGGAGGGGAGGATCACCACCGGGAGCCTCTCCACCACCATGGACGCCTCCCGGATGAGTTGTGAGTAGTCTCCCTTGGACCATGGGTCCATGACCAGTAGCTATGTGATGTTCTCCTCCCCTGTTTGTTCTTCACTAATTAGACCTCGTGAGCTGCCCTACATGATCGAGGCACATATGTAATCCTTATGCTGTTGCTATGTTGAGTTTGCTGGGATCCGATGGATTGTGAGATTATGTTCAGATTGTGTGTGAGTAATATATTTGATTTACCTCTTTTATATTTATGTTCTTGAGTAATTCTTGCATGTTCTCCGTTGCTGTTTATTGCTTTGGCGAAGTAGTAGGTAGTAACTCCAAGAGGGAACGTTATGCTTGATTGTGGGTTCATGCCCCTCGATGACTAGTTTGAGTGACAGAAGCATGAGTCTAGGGGATGTGTTGTTGCCACAAGGGGGAAAACAATGGTGCTTGTACTCGCGGGTGCAAGGATTGTTTACTTTACACAAAGTTCTTTTAATGCAGTTGTCTGTTGCTTTGAGATTACACTATGGGTGGGACTCGCAACTTAATACCAGCGAGATGTTCTGGATAGATATCTCAAGGTGGATGATTAGTAGTAGATGCAGATGGATTTCGGTCTACTTACCTTGGCGTACCGCCCATGCTTTTGAGCCTCAACCTTTCTTGCAGCATAGTTAGCATTGGTTTGCGCACATAATTCTGTCAATTGCCCAGCTGTAATTCGTTTACCTCGCATAGCTGTTTTATCGTCTTTTGGGAGAGAGACATCACTAGTGAACATCATGGGACCCCGGTCCATATTACCATCATTGATCACATCCGCTATTTACTTTCTGCTTTTACTTACTAGTTGCAATTATACCTATCACTATTATCTCTTGCGTTTGATCCTTTGTAAACGACAAGGCCGGAGGGATTGACAACCTCTCTGTACTCGTTGGGAGCAAAGTTATTTGTATCTGTGTGCAGGTCCAGTTAATTGCTAAGTATCTGGCGCCATTAGCAGTTGACACCTTCTTGTTGAACCTTGGAGTCTTAGGGGAATTCGATCCTTGGTATCTTTGCCAAGGGAAAACTACCGCTACACTGCATCTCAAACCTTCCACTTGGGGTAACCAACGAGGGGCGAGAAGCCATCAAGCAAAGTTTTCTGGCGCCGTTGCCGGGGACTCCACTCTTCAAGATAGGGGAGTTGCACGCTATATTTTACCTTTGCTTTTTAGTCTTGTTAGTTTACCTTTCAGTTTTGCTTTAGTATCTTTTATCGAAAATCACAAAAATAGTTATCTTGCTTGCTTGCTGCTATGGGTTCCACCGAGAACACCAAGTTGTGTGACTTCACTAGTCATAACAACGATGACTTTATTTGCACGCCTATCACTATACCTGCCACTTCAGCACCTTCTTATGAAATTAAACCTGCTTTACTGAACCTAGTTATGAAAGATCAATTCTCCGGTGCAGGAGATGATGCTGCTTTACACTTGAACAATTTTGTTGATCCTCGTGATGTTCCTTTAAATTCTTTGATTGCTCAAGAACAAGTAGATGTGAACTTTATCTCTAGAAACAATTTCAATAACAATGCTAATAGGAGTAATTTTGGTAGCAATCCTAGACCGTTCCCCTCTAATTCCTATGGGAACAACAATGCTTATCCTAGCACCAAGAACTCCACTTCTGAACTAGAGAGTATGCTTAAAGATTTCATCACTACCCAAAAAGCCTTTAATAAGAGTGTAGAAGAAAAACTAAACAAACTAGATAATCTCTCTTCGAAGGTAGACAATTTAGCCCATGAGGTAGAATTGCTTAAAATTAGAACTTCTCCTCTCGAGGAGAGGAAGGTCACTCCTATGAATGCTATTCAAGTGCAAATTAATGAAAACATTAGGATGTTGGCTAAACTTAAAGAGAGATGGGCTAGAGAAAAGGAGGAAGAAGATAGAATTAAGAACCTTCCTACCCACCACACTGTTGCTACTATCCAAGTTGTTGAGGATATCCAAACTCTTAGCACCCAATGCACTCCTGGTCCCATTGGACCTATTAATGGTGATGCTATGACTATAGAAACTACCAAACAAGTGAGCTTAAAGGACACCACTACCACTTTACTTGATAGTAGTGACCTTGATTTTGATAATTGCACCCTTACCGAAGTTATTGATTTCCTTCAACAGATGTCTAGAGATCCCCGCACTAGCACGCTTAACCTTGCCTTCACCGAGCATATCACTAATGCTCTCATCAAAGCTAGGGAGGAGAAACTTAGGGTAGAAGCCTCCATACCTAGAAAGCTAGAAGATGGTTGGGATCATATGATTAAAATTAAGTTGAATAACTTCTCTTGCTATGCTTTATGTGATGTTTGAGCTAGTACCTCCGTTATGCCCAAAAGAATATATGATATGCTTAAATTGAAACCTTTTGATTCTTGTTCTTTTGGTGTTCGTCTTGTTGATTCTTCCATAAAGAAACATTTGGGGAGGATCGACGATGTTCTTATCATTGTCAATGACAACTACGTTCCCGTTGATTTTACTATTATGGATATTGAATGTGAACCTTCTTGTCCAATTATTTTGGGACGTCCTTTTCTTCGCACCGTTGGTGCCATCATTGACATGAAAGAGGGGAATATAAAATTCCAATTTCCTCTCAAGAAAGGGATGGAACACTTCCCTAGAAAGAAGATTAAGTTAACTTTTGAGTCCGTTATACGGGCTAGCTATTCTTTTACTCTTGATAAGACTTGATCTCTTTGCATTATGCCTAGCTTAAAGGCATAAAAGAAAGCGCTTTTGGGAGGCAGCCCACAATGAATAAAATTTTATTTTGTTTTTGTTGTGTCTTGATGTTGTTACTACAGTAGCATCATCATTGTATCTTTACTTTTCAGCTTTGTGCCAAGTGTAGCCTCTGATTGCAAGAAAGTTCAAAAGTTGTGACGTGCTGTCCAGGAAACAGATTATGTCCTTGGATAGAAAATTTCGTATAAAATCACCAGATCATCTTTTTGGTCTGAATTTTTTCGACAGCGTGCTCTATACAATTTTCTTTCGGGCGTCTTTTCTGAGTTTTTTGATTTGAGTTGCAGAAGTGCCCCGAAAAAATCATTTACTACCTGCTGGTCTGTTTTTCACAGATTCTGTCCTGTTTTGCCTTTCCTTCATTTTGCAAACCTTGAGCTTGCTTTTTCTTTGCAAAAAACCTTTTGGCAATCTTGAGAAACAGTAGACCTTCAAGAATATCCTTATTTCCAGCAAGGAACAATTATTTTATTATGGGTACTAACCTCGCTAATCAGATTATGTTGAGTTATGTATGAAGGGAGTTTTCAAGTGTGCGAGGGAAGATGATAAAAAGATTCAGGAGTGTCAAACGCTCAAGCTTGGGGATGCCCCCATGCACCCCCAAGAAATATTCAAGAAGACTCAAGCGTCTAAGCTTGGGGATGCCCCAGTGCATCCCGTTCTCCATCCACAATTATCAGTTCGTCTTTCGTTCCACTATATTTTTATCACTTCATGTGTTATGTGCTATGCTTGGAGCGTCTTGCTTTTAGTTTCCTTTTTAGTTTTCTTTAGCTTTTCTTGTTGTTCATAACGAGTTGGAACTCAGCTTTCTTTGTGTGGGAGAGAAACACGCTCCACTTCAACCTAGAACATAACATAGAATTTTCATGTCTATCTTTGTTGTGTGTGTTCTTGGTCTTTCAATAGCTACTATCATGTTCAGCTCTTAGTTTTCATGCTTATCTTTTTAAAGAGCTTTTGTTTAGTTGGTCGCTGGAACTCTCTTTAGTTATCATGCTTATCTTATTAAGAGAGTTGGCTTATGTTGCATTGGTTGATATGTCTATTATAAAATGCTATGTGCATAATGATGCTTAGTAGTTCATGTTTTCTTATGGTTAGTCTCAAATAGCTGGGGGGTTCTCAATGTGTTATTGGAGTACCAACATGATTTGTTTGCCTATGATGTGGTATGGTTTAGTGATATCTTCCTTCAAGAATTTATTTTGATTGACTTGGCGTATGCTCACACATATTTAAGACTGTAAAGAAAGTCTATCAAGCCTTGATGATCTTTAATTTCTGAGTAGCGATATAACTTCCATGCCCAATTCAATGTTGCTTTGTCGCTCTGCATGATTATGACCGTCATTGCTATTTTAGTTGGTCGCTCCCAGTCTTTTGCTAACCTTCGCCTGTACTAAGCGGACTAACTGCTTGTGCATCCAAAATCTTTTAAACCAGTTATGCCATATGAGTCCACCATACCTTCCTATACATGGTATTTACCTGCCATTCCTAACGAAGACTTTCATGTACCATCTCGAAATTATTCAAAAAAGCATTTCTCTTTTGTGCCTCTGTTTTAGTTCATGAGGAAGTAGCAGTTAATTCATGATCTTTTTAAGTTGGACAAGCTTCACCCCGGGATTGCATGTCTAATGTGCAAACCCATAATACGAAAAGGAACTGGCATAGGTTGCGGCCGGCTCATTAAAAAATTATACAACAAACAAACCCTCCTTCACGCTTTGTTCATGAGAAATCAGAAAACTTTGGCAGTGATAAACAAAGGAGATTAAGAGGATGTGATCGTCCTCATTCGGGAGCCGTTCCTCGAAACTTGTCCAGCTCAAGAGTGATTGAGTTATCTGCTAGCATTCCTCGACGAAACATGCATATTCAAAAAAATAATTATTACCTCTGTTTTTAAAACCAAGAGCTCTGGTACATGTTTAGTTTTTGTTTCCGACCACGGGTTTTCAACCTTGCCATCAAAAGCCAAAGTTCGAGAGTCTCCACCTTCTTTAAAGCACCAACTACTGAGAGCATGATTGTCATTCTGAGTGTAATGTGCATTGTCCCAAAGTAGCATTGTCTTTTGCATGATTATGATATCGTTTATTCTGAAATCATTGTATCTAGTCATCACTTAAACCTTGGAGGTGCCCCTGCATTTATGTGTTGCTTCACTAAAGGGGGCAAGCGAGTTACCACTTTATCATATTTGCACACCATGCTCATTACAAATCTTTTGAGTATTTCAGTATCATATTGTAAAACTTTCAGTTCTTTGTGATTTTCTCATAAGGCAACTTAATTACTACACATTCATTGTCTCAGTAAGCACTTGTCATGTGACTGTAAAAAGTTCTTATATGGTTAATAGCATGTCACCACAGAAATTATGCTTGTTATCATTTACCTACTCGAGGACGAGCAGGAATTAAGCTTGGGAGGATGTTGATACGTCCAAAACGTATCTATAATTTCTGCTTGCTCCATGCCTCTTTTGTGTGATATTGCTATGATATTTATACACTTCCATACACTTTTGATCATATTTGGACTAACATATTAACTTAGTGCACCCCAGTGCCAGTTTCTGTTTTCTGTTGTTTTTGTATTTCAGGTTTTCCCATTACGTAAACTGCCAGAAAAATCCCGGAAAAATTATATAAAAAATCAGCATTCTGGAAGCTTCCTTGCGGCCAAAGTAGGGCCGGGGGGGGCCACCAGGGCTCCAGGCGCCCTGGTGGCGCGGCCTCCCTCCTGGCCGCGCAGGGGGGCGCCTGGGCCCCCCAGGTCTCCGCTGATGCCCCCCTTTGGCATATATTTACACCGCGTCCCGAAACCCTCGAGGACGGAACCCTTTTTCGTGATATCATCTCTGTTCCGCCGCCGCCGCGCTTCCAAGATCGGGAGCACCAGGAGAACTCTTCCCGGCACCCTGCCGGAGGGGAGGATCACCACCGGGAGCCTCTCCACCACCATGGACGCCTCCCGGATGAGTTGTGAGTAGTCTCCCTTGGACCATGGGTCCGTGACCAGTAGCTATGTGATGTTCTCCTCCCCTCTTTGTTCTTCACTAATTAGACCTCGTGAGCTGCCCTACATGATCGAGGCACATATGTAATCCTTATGCTGTTGCTATGTTGAGTTTGCTGGGATCCGATGGATTGTGAGATTATGTTCAGATTGTGTGTGAGTAATATATTTGATTTACCTCTTTTATATTTATGTTCTTGAGTAATTCTTGCATGTTCTCCGTTGCTGTTTATTGCTTTGGCCAAGTAGTAGGTAGTACCTCCAAGAGGGAACGTTATGCTTGATTGTGGGTTCATGCCCCTCGATGACTAGTTTGAGTGACAGAAACATGAGTCTATTGGATGTGCTGTTGCCACAAGGGGGAAAACAACGGTGCTTGTACTTGCGGGTGCAAGGATTGTTTACTTTACACAAAGTTCTTTTAATGCAGTTGTCTGTTGCTTTGAGTTTACACTATGGGTGGGACTCGCAACTTAATACCAGCGAGATGTTCTGGATAGATATCTCAAGGTGGATGATTAGTAGTAGATGCAGATGGATTTCGGTCTACTTACCTTGGCGTACCGCCCATGCTTTTGAGCCTCAACCTTTCTTGCAGCATAGTTAGCATTGGTTTGCGCACATAATTCTGTCAATTGCCCAGCTGTAATTCGTTTACCTCACATAGCTGTTTTATCGTCTTTTGGGAGAGAGACATCACTAGTGAACATCATGGGACCCCGGTCCATATTACCATCATTGATCACATCCGCTATTTACTTTCTGCTTTTACTTACTAGTTGCAATTATACCTATCACTATTATCTCTTGTGTTTGATCCTTTGTAAACGACAAGGCCGGAGGGATTGACAACCTCTCTGTACTCATTGGGAGCAAAGTTATTTGTATCTGTGTGCAGGTCCTGTTAATTGCTAAGTATCTGGCGCCATTAGCAGTTGACACCTTCTTGTTGAACCTTGGAGTCTCAGGGGAATTCGATCCTTGGTATCTTTGCCAAGGGAAAACTAACGCTACACTGCATCTCAAACCTTCCACTTGGGGTAACCAACGAGGGGCGAGAAGCCATCAGTAGGTCCCAAAATATAGATTTCTTCTTCCACATGGGTGTGTGTCCCTCAGCGTCATTCGGAACAGCTAGTGCGCCGGGGCCCTTTCCAAAGATTACGTGTAAATCATTGACCATAGCAAGTACGTGATCACCGGTACGCATGGCGGGCTTCTTCCGGTGATCTGCCTCGCCTTTGAAATGCTTGCCTTTCTTTCGACATTGATGGTTGGTCGGAAGAAATCGACGATGGCCCAGGTACACATTCTTCCTACATTTGTCCAGGTATATACTTTCAGTGTCATCTAAACAGTGCGTGCATGCGTGGTATCCTTTGTTTGTCTGTCCTCAAAGGTTACTGAGAGCGGGCCAATCGTTGATGGTCACGAACAGCAACGCCTTTAGGTCAAATTCCTCCTGTCTGTGCTCATCCCACGCACGTACACCGTTTCCATTCCACAGCTGTAAAAGTTCTTCAAATATTGGCCTTAGGTACACATCAATGTCGTTGCCGGGTTGCTTAGGGCCTTGGATGAAAACTGGCATCATAATGAACTTCCGCTTCATGCACATACAAGGAGGAAGGTTATACATACATAGAGTCACGGGCCAGGTGCTGTGATTGCTGCTCTGCTCCCCGAAAGGATTAATGCCATCCGCGCTAAAAGCAAACCTTACGTTCCTTGGGTCCTTTGCAAACTCCTTCCAGTACTTTCTCTCGATTTTTCTCCACTGCGACCCGTCAGCGGGTGCTCTCAACTTCCCGTCTTTCTTACGGTCCTCACTGTGCCATCGCATCAACTTGGCATGCTCTCCATTTCTGAAAAACGTTTCAACCGTGGTATTATAGGAGCATACCACATCACCTTCGCAGGAACCCTCTTCCTGGCGGGCTCGCCGTCAACATCACCAGGGTCATCTCGTCTCATCTTATACCGCAATGCACCGCATACCGGGCATGCGTTCAGATCCTTGTATGCACCGCGGTAGAGGATCCAATCATTAGGGCATGCATGTATCTTCCGCACCTCCAATCCTAGAGGGTATACGACCTTCTTTGATGCGTATGTACTGTCGGGCAATTCGTTATCCTTCGGAAGCATCTTCTTCAAAATTTTCAGTAGCTTCCCAAATCCTTTGTCAGCCACAGCATTATCTACCTTCCACTGCAGCAATTCCAGTACGGTACCGAGCTTTGTGTTGCCATCTTTGCAATTGGGGTACAACCCTTTTTTGTGATCCTCTAACATACGATCGAACTTTAGCTTCTCCTTTTGACTTTTGCATTGCGTCCTTGCATCGACAATGACCCGGCGGAGATCATCATCTGGTTCCTCTTGATCTTCAACAGCTTCACCCGTTGCAGCATCATTGGGCACATCGTCTGGTTCCTCTTGATCTTCACCAGCTCCCCCCATTGCAGCATCACCGTATTCAGGGGGCACATAGTTGTCATCGTACTCTTCTTCTTCGCCGTCTTCCATCATAACCCCTATTTCTCCGTGCCTCGTCCAAACATTATAGTGTGGCATGAAACCCTTGTAAAGCAGGTGGGAGTGAAGGATTTTCCCGTTAGAGTAAGACATCGTATTCCCACATTTAGTGCATGGACAACACATAAAACCATTCTGCTTGTTTGCCTCAGCCGCATTTAGAAACTCATGCACGCCCTTAATGTACTTGGAGGTGTGTCTGTCACCGTACATCCATTGCCGGTTCATTTGCGTGCATTATATATAATTAAGTGTGTCAAAAACCATTACAGAACATCATAAATAGATAATTAAGTGACCAAATTAATAGAAGTTCATCATCACATTAAAACCAAAGTACATACATAGTTCTCATCTAACAACATATAGCTCTCCATACACATCGAAACTATGTAAAACATTTCAATGCGAAAACAAATGCGATCATAATCGCAACCAACGTAACAATTGATCCAACGGCATAATGATACCAAGCCTCGGTATGAACGGCATATTTTCTAATCTTTCCAATCTTCAACCGCATTGCATCCATCTTGATCTTGTGATCGTCGACGACATCCGCAACATGCAACTCCAATATCATCTTCTCGTCCTCAATTTTTTTTATTTTTTCCTTCAAGAAATTGTTTTCTTCTTCAACTAAATTTAACCTCTCGACAATAGGGTCCATCTTGATCTTGTGATCATCGACGACTTCCGCAACATGCAACTCCAATTCCATCTTCTCCTCCTCCATTTTTTCCAATTTTTTCTTTAAGGAAATGTTTTCCTCTTCAACTAAATTTAACCTCTCCACAAGAGGGTCGGTTGGAATTTCCGGTTCAACTACCTCCTAGACATATAAAAACATCTATGCATGTCAGGTTGGTCGGCATAATTGTCATAAACACTAAAACAAATAGTTATAAATTAAAGATAATATACCACATCTGAATCGTAGACAGGACAAGGGCCCACGTGGGCGGATATCAAAACCATCGCACTATATAATAACAAGCAATAATAAACATAAGTAAATTAGACAAATACCTATCTAAAGAAATAATAACAAGCAATAATAAAAGTAAGAAAAGCATGGCCATAACAAGAGGCTCACCACGGTGGTGCCGGTGATGAGATCGGCGGGGGCGATCGACGGCGGCGAAGACGGGGACGGGACGTGACGGACCGCTAAACCTAGACAAATCTCGGAGAAAAAAGAGCTTCGAGAGGACAAAAGCTTAACTAGTGTGGCTCGGGCATTCCATCGAACACGTTGTGTGCATAGGAGGTGAGCTAGAGCACCACCAAGCCCTCTCCCCCTCGGCCAGAAAAAACTGAGCAGTCTGCTCTGCTCTTGCGCGAGGGGGTATATATAGGCAACTCATTGGTCCCGGTTGGTGATACGAACCGGGGCTAAATGTGAGCCTTTGGTCCCGGTTCATGTCACCAACCGAGACCAATGGTGGTGGGCCAGGAGCAAGACCCATTGGTCCCGGTTCGTCGCACCAACCGGGACCAAAAGGGCCAGACGAACCGGGACCAATGGCCCACGTGGTCCAGCCGGCCCCCTGGGCTCACGAACTGGGTCCAATGCCCCCATTGGTCCCGATTCTTGATTGAACCGGGACTAATGGGCTGGACAGGCCTGGACCAAAGCCCTGTTTTCTACTAGTGTAGGTGGTTGCCTCAATCTGTTTCAAGCTACAGAAGTCTATGTGCGCGCGCGTGTGTAGTCTGATTTTGCTATGTCATGATTAACATTCTGGATTCAAATATTGAGCACGGAGCAGCCTTAAATATCGCTGGATTACATAGGTTATGTAACTCCCTCACATCAATTGTGCACGAAACTACTCCAATTTCAATCGTATGAAAGAATTTCGAGCTAGACTCCTGCTAACAGCTGATTTTATCTCTCAGTTAATGGATATTATACTGCATGTACTCACCACCCTAATAATACTTCCTAGAGGCCTGGTCATTCTTACAACCATCAAGAATGATACATGATGAAGATTCTTCGAGGAAGAGGCCGTTGGAGGAGAGAATGCCCGCTCCTGCAACCTGCCGTATCGCCTCCGCGTACCACCGTGGCAACCGCCACAACCAGCCACCGCACCGCCCCCCGCCGTCAACCTCCCCGTCGCTACCTCACGCAAGTGCTCCCCTCCGCCCCTCCTCCTAATGATGCGCGAGCGGACGCTCCGAGATCTCGAGGACGAAGCAATGCCGGAATAGATGGTTCGGACACACATGGTGTGGACGATGCGCCTCCCCAGGAGAGGGGACTCGATCCAGAAGCTCATCACGCGGATCTGTGTCGAGGCCTCACCGGAGGAGATGGCCAGGATGTTGCCGGGAAATTCAACTTCACTGGAGGAAATCGTCAAATGGGCTCGTGCGGAGATGGGTTCGTCGATTCCAGCGCAGCGGGTGAAGTGGAGGGCCTTATGGTCCCTCCAACCGCCATCCCGGTGAGCTGGGTCGCGGGAGTAGTCAACTCGCCGTGCGGGGTGAGCCGCCGTTGCGACCACGCCATGGATTTGGGGCTGGACTCCCCCCTCTGCAGAGCCGCGTTCGAATCCCCACCTCGCGCACAGCTTGGCAGGGGGAGAGATGTGGGAAGCAGAGCCGCCGGCGAGCACCACCGAGGCGTGCGCTTATCAGAGCTAGTCACCATTGTCGGAGAGGTCCCTTGATTCGCCGGAGATGGATTTAGGCAGCAGGGCCTACCTGGCAGTGAGAGGAAAAGCAGGGCGGACAAAGCGCGGTGTGAAAAATCAAAAGCAGATGAGGTGGAAAGTAGCTCAAGCAAAAGCGAAGAGGAGGGTGTCGTGGAATTAGCACGGCAGATGTCCGGTTTAACGGACTTAGTGATGGAACCATCACACGGGTTAGCTTGAAGGGGTTAAAGCAGACAAAGGACACAGAGGGTTTATACTAGTTCGGCCCCTTCGATGAAGGT
This sequence comes from Secale cereale, assembly GCA_902687465.1. Classification (NCBI taxonomy): domain Eukaryota; kingdom Viridiplantae; phylum Streptophyta; class Magnoliopsida; order Poales; family Poaceae; genus Secale; species Secale cereale. The sequence goes on from LR738712.1 coordinate 763,432,625, forward strand.
AAAAGCCTACGTCTAGTTTGGTTTGGTATTGCTTGGGCGTCGATGAACAGGGAGCTGATTGCTTGCCTGCGTCTCGACGGGTTGTTGCCTGTCCTTGAACCATTGTGTTGGAAATATGCCTTAGAGGCAATAATAAAAGAGTTATTATTATATTTCCTTGTTCATGATAATCGTTTATTATCCATGCTATAAATGTATTGATTGGAAACTCAAATACATGTGTGGATAAATAGACAAACTTTGTGTCCCTAGTAAGCCTCTTCAGGACTAGCTCGTTGATCAAAGATGACCGCGGTTTCCAGGTCATAGACATGAGTTGTCATTTGATAACGGGATCACATCATTAGGAGAATGATGTGATGGACGAGACCCAAACGTTAAACATAGCTTTTGATCGTATCAGTTATCGCTATAGTTTTCTGCATGTCAAGTATAAGTTCCTATGACCATGAGATCGTGTAACTCACTGACACCGTAAGAGTGCTTTGTGTGTGCCAAACGTCGCAACGTAACTGGGTGACTATAAAGGTACTCTACAGGTATCTCCGAAGGTGTCTGTTGAGTTGACATGGATCGAGACTGGGATTTGTCACTCCGTATGACGGAGAGGTATCTCCGGGCCCACTTGGTAATGCATCATCTCAATGAGCTCAAAGTGACTAAGTAGTTAGTCACGGGATTATGTATTACGGAACAAGTAAAGAGACTTGCCGATAACGAGATTGAACTAGGTATAGAGATACCGACGATCGAATCTCGGGCAAGTAACATACCGACGAGACAAAGGGAACTGTATACGGGATTGCCTGAATCCTTGACATCGTGGTTCATCCGATGAGGTCATCGAGGAACGTGTGGGAACCAATATGGGTATCCAGATCCCGCTATTGGTTATTGACCTGGGAGTGTCTCGGTCATGTCTGCATAGTTTCCGAACCCGCGGGGTCTACACACTTAAGGTTCGGTGACGCTAGGGTTGTTAGTGAGAACAGTGCATGGTTACCGAAGGTTGTTCGGAGTCCCGGATGAGATCCCGGACGTGACGAGGGTCTCCGGAATGGTCCGGGGACAAAGATTGATATATAGGTTGAGAGTGATCGGAGTCCGGAAGTGTTCCGGGGAGCACCGGGAAGTCGGCGGATGACCGAAAGGGGTTTTCGGGGTCCCGGAAATAGTTTCGGGCCTAATGGGCCACAAAGGGGAGACGCAACAGCCCTCATAGGGCTGTGCGCCCCCCCCCCCTGGGCCCTCTCCTCATGCGCAAAGGGGGCTGGGCCCCCCTAGGGCTGCCGCACCCCTATGGAGTAGGGGGCAAGGCACTTGGGGGGGGGGGGAAACCCTAGCCCCTTGGCCGCCGCCGCCTCCCCATCTGCCCTGGCCGCCGCCCCTAGGGGTAAACCCTAGGGCGCCCCCTCCCCTCTCTCCCCCCTATATAAAGAGAGGCAGAGGGAGGGCAGCCACACACGTTCGTGCCTCGGCGCTGCCCTCCCTCTCCCACAACAATCTTCGTTTTTCCCGCAGTGCTTGGCGAAGCCCTCCTGGAATCCTCCATCACCATCTCCACCACGCCGTCGTGCTGCTGGATTCTCCATCAACCTCTCCTTCCCCCTTGCTGGATCAAGAAGGAGGAGACGTCCCCGAGCTGTACGTGTGAAGAACGCGGAGGCACCGTTGCTTCGGTGCTAGGATCTTCGGCGATCTGAATCGCGGCGAGTACGACTCCATCAACCGCGTTCTTGAACGCTTCCGCTTAGCGATCTACAAGGGTATGTGAATCCAACTCTCCCCTCGTAGATGCATCTCCTAGATTGATCTTGGTGAGCGTAGGAAAAATTTTTGTTTCCCATGCAACGTTCCCCAACCGTGGCATCATGAGCTAGGATCTTGCGTAGATGCTTTCACGAGTAGAACACAAAAGGGTTTGTGGACGTTGATGTTTAGATTGTTTCCCTCCTTAGTCTTTCTTGATTCAGCGGTATTATGGGATGAAGCGGCACGGACCAACTTTACATGTCCACGTACATGAGACCGGTTCCATCGACAGACATGTGACTTTTGTTGCATAAGATGGCTGGCGGGTGTCTGTCTCTCCTATCTTAGTTGAATCGGAATAGAAAAAGGCGGTCCTTGTAGAAGGTTAAATAGCAACTTAAATATCACCGTTGTGGCTTTGCGTAGGTAAGAAGCGTTCTTGCTAGATACCCATAGCAGCCACGTAAAACATGCAACAACAAATTAGAGGACGTCTAACTTGTTTTTGCAGGGTATGTATGTGATATGATATGGCCAATGACATGATGAGATATATTTGATGTATGAGATGATCATGTTGTAATAGTTAATATCGACTTGCATGTCGATGTATACGGCAACCGGCAGGAGCCATAGGGTTGTCTTTAATTTTTGTATGACCTGCGTGTCAATCATTAAGCGCTTTGTAATGCTTTACTTTATCGCTAAACGGTAGCAATAGTAGTAAAAGCATGGTGGGCGCGCGACAACCCCGATGGCGACACGATGAGGGAGATCATGATGATGGGGATCATGGTGTGGCGCCGGTGACGATGGAGATCATGCCGGTGCTTTGGAGATGGAGATCAAAAGCACGAGTTGATGGCCATATCATGTCACTTATGATTTGCATGTGATGTTAATCCTTTTATGCATCTTATTTTGCTTAGGACGACGGTAGCATTATAAGATGATCCCTCACTAAAATTTCAAGATAAAATTGTGTTCCCCCCGAGTGTGCGCCGTTGCGAAGGTTCGTCGTTTCGAAGCACCACGTGATGATCGGGTGTGATAGACTCTACGTTCGCATACAACGGGTGCAAGCCAGTTTTGCACGTGCAGAACACTCGGGTTAGACTTGACGAGCCTAGCATGTACAGACATGGCCTCGGAGCACGGAAGACCGAAAGGTCGAGCATGAGTCATATAGTAGATATGATCAACATGTAGATGTTCACCATTGACACCACCTCATCTCACGTGATGATCGGACTTGGGTTGGTGGATCTGGATCATGTCACGCTCGAATGACCAGAGGGATGTCAATTTGAGTGGGAGTTATAAGTAATTTGATTAGTTAAAACTCACTTATCATGAACAATAGTCTAAGATGTCTTTGCAAATCTTTGTTGTAGATGGCTCGCGCAGTAGCTCCCCTGAATTTTAATGCGTTCCTAGAGAAAGCTAAACTGAAAGATGATGGGAGCAACTTTGTGGACTGGCTCCGCAATCTGAGGATCATCCTCACAGCTGCCCAAAAGGTTTATGTCCTAAGTGCACCGCTAGGTGAACCCCCCGCTCCGGCCTCTGTGGACGTTATGAACGCCTGGCAGACGCGCTCGGATGACTACTCAGTCGTGCAGTGTGCCATGTTGTATAGCTTGGAAGGAGGACTTCAAAGGCGTTTTGAACGTCATGGAGCATATGAGATGTTCCAGGAGTTGAAGTTCATCTTTGAAAAGAATGCTAAGATCGAGAGGTATGAGACCACCGATAAATTCTTTGCTTGCAAGATGGAGGAGAATTCGTTTGTTAGTGAGCACTTACTGAAGATGTTTGGGTACTATACCCGCATAGCTGATCTGGGACTTGTGTTCCCGGAGGAGGCTATCATTGACAGAATTCTCCAGTCACTCCCACCTAGCTACAAGAGCTTCGTGCAGCAGTATAACATGCAAGGGATGAACAAGTCCATCGCCGAGCTGTTTTCAATGCTGAAAGTCGCTGAGGCAGACATCCAGAAGGAGTATCAAGTGTCGATGGTCAATAAAACTACCAGTTTCAAGAAAAATGGCAAGGGCAAGAAGGGTAACTCTAAGAAGGGTGGCAAGGCAGTTGCTCATCCAGTGAAGAAACCCAAGGCTGGGCCCAAGCCAGAGACTGAGTGTTTCTATTGCAAGGGGAACGGCCACTGGAAGCGGAACTGCCCCAAGTATCTGGCAGACAAGAAGGGGGCCAACAACAACAAGCAAGGTATATGTGATATACATGTTATTGATGTGTACCTTACCAACTCTCGTTGTAGTGCCTGGGTATTTGATACCGGTTCGGTTGCTCACATTTGCAACTCTAAACAGGAACTACGGAATAAACGGAGGCTGGCGAAGGACGAAGTGACGATGCGCGTGGGGAATGGTTCCAAGGTTGATGTGATCGCCGTCGGCACGCTCGCTCTTCGATTACCATCGGGATTAGTTATGAAACTGAATAATTGTTATTTAGTGCCTGCGTTGAGCATGAACATTATATCTGGATCTTGTTTATTGCGAGACGGTTACTCATTTAAATCAGAGAATAAAGGTTGTTCTATTTATATGGGTAATATCTTTTATGGTCATGCACCCGAAGTAGGGGGTTTATTCTTATTGAATCTCGATAGTGATGATACACATGTTCATAACATTGATGCCAAAAGATGTAGAGTTGATAACAATAATACCACTTTCTTGTGGCACTGCCGTCTGGGTCATATCGGCGTAAAACGCATGAGGAAGCTCCATGCTGATGGACTTTTGGAGTCTCTTGATTTTGAATCACTTGACACATGCGAGCCGTGCCTCATGGGCAAGATGACAAGGACCCCGTTTTCAGGAACAATGGAACGGGCAAGTGACTTATTGGAAATCATACATACTGATGTCTGTGGTCCGATGAGTGTCACGGCGCGCGGTGGATATCGTTATTTTCTCACCTTCACTGACGACTTAAGTAGATATGGGTATATTTACTTGATGAAGCATAAGTCTGAAACGTTTGAAAAGTTCAAGCAGTTTCAGAGTGAAGTTGAGAATCATCGTAACAAGAAGATCAAGTTCCTACGATCTGATCGAGGGGGAGAGTATCTGAGTTATGAGTTTGGCAATCACTTAAGAAAATGTGGAATTGTTTCACAGTTGACGCCACCTGGAACACCACAGCGTAATGGTGTGTCCGAACGTCGTAATCGAACCCTATTAGATATGGTGCATTCTATGATGTCTCTTGCCGATTTGCCACTATCGTTTTGGGGATATGCGTTAGAGACAGCTGCATTCACTTTAAATAGGGCTCCGTCTAAGTCCGTTGAGACAACACCGTATGAACTATGGTTTGGTAAGAAACCTAAGTTGTCTTTTCTCAAAGTTTGGGGCTGCGATGCTTATGTCAAAAGGCTTCAGCCAGAAAAGCTCGAACCCAAAGCGGACAAATGTGTCTTCATAGGATACCCAAAAGAAACTGTTGGGTACACCTTCTATCTCAGATCCGAGGGCAAAGTGTTTGTCGCTAAGAACGGGTCCTTTCTCGAGAAAGAGTTTCTCGCGAAAGAATTGAGTGGGAGGAAGGTAGAACTTGATGAGGTTATTGAACCTCTGCTTCAACCAGAGAGTAGCGCAGCACAGAAAGATGTTTTTGTGGAGCCTGCAAAGGTTGAAGAGGAAGCCAATGATGATGATCAAGAAGCTTCTGATCAAGTTACTACCGAACCTCGTAGGACGACAAGGGTACGCACTACACCTGAGTGGTATGGTAACCCTGTCTTGGAGGTCATGTTGTTGGACAACAGTGAACCTACGAGCTATGGAGAAGCGATGGTGGGCCCAGATTCCGACAAATGGTTAGAGGCCATGAAATCCGAGATGGGATCCATGTATGAAAACAAAGTATGGACTTTGGAAGTATTACCTGAAGGGCGGAAGGCCATTCAGAATAAATGGATTTTTAAGAGGAAGACGGACGCTGACGGAAATGTCACCGTGTATAAGGCTCGACTTGTGGCAAAGGGTTTTTCACAAGTTCAAGGAATTGACTACGATGAGACTTTCTCACCCGTAGCGATGCTTAAGTCCGTCCGAATCATGTTAGCAATAGCTGCGTATTTCGATTATGAAATTTGGCAGATGGATGTCAAAACGGCGTTCCTTAACGGTTTTCTTAAGGAAGAGTTGTATATGATACAACCGGAAGGTTTTGTCGATCCAGAGAATGCTGACAAAGTTTGCAAACTCCAGCGTTCCATTTATGGACTGGTGCAAGCGTCTCGGAGTTGGAATCTTCGCTTTGATGAGGTGATCAAAGCGTTTGGGTTTGTACAAGTTTACGGAGAAGCTTGTATTTACAAGAAAGTGAGTGGGAGCTCTATAGCGTTTCTAATATTATATGTGGATGACATATTGCTGATTGGAAACAATATAGAATTTTTGGATAGCGTGAAGGGGTATTTGAACAAGAGTTTTTTGATGAAGGACCTCGGTGAAGCTGCTTTCATATTGGGCATCAAGATCTATAGAGATAGATCGAGACGCTTGATAGGACTTTCACAAAGTACATACCTTGATAAAGTTTTGAAGAAGTTCAAAATGGATCAATCCAAGAAGGGGTTCTTGCCGGTATTGCAAGGTACAAAGTTGAGTAAGACTCAATGCCCAGTGACTGCGGAAGATAGAGAAAAGATGAGTGTCATCCCCTATGCTTCAGCCATAGGCTCTATCATGTATGCAATGCTGTGCACAAGACCAGATGTCAGCCTTTCCATAAGTATGGCCGGAAGGTTTCAAAGTAATCCTGGTATGGATCACTGGACAGCGGTCAAGAATATCCTAAAGTACCTGAAAAGGACTAAGGAGATGTTTCTCGTTTATGGAGGTGATCAAGAGCTCGTCGTAAAGGGTTACGTCGATGCAAGCTTTGACACTGATCCGGATGACTCTCAAACCGGATACGTATATATTCTCAACGGGGGAGCGGTAAGCTGGTGCAGTTCCAAGCAAAGCGTGGTAGCCGATTCTACATGCGAAGCGGAGTACATAGCTGCCTCGGAGGCGGCAAAGGAAGGTGTCTGGATGAAGGAGTTCATGACAGATCTTGGAGTTGTGCCTAGTGCATTGAACCCAATGACTCTGTTTTGTGACAACACTGGTGCCATTGCTCTAGCCAAGGAACCAAGGTTTCACAAGAGGACCAGACACATAAAGCGACGCTTCAATTCCATCCGCGATTCTGTCAAGGAGGAGGACATAAGCATTTGCAAAGTACACACGGATTTGAATGTTGCAGATCCGTTGACTAAGCCTCTTCCACGGGCTAAGCATGATCAACACCAAGACTCTATGGGTGTTAGATTCATTACCTTGTAATGCTAGATTATTGACTCTAGTGCAAGTGGGAGACTATTGGAAATATGCCCTAGAGGCAATAATAAAAGAGTTATTATTATATTTCCTTGTTCATGATAATCGTTTATTATCCATGCTATAACTGTATTGATTGGAAACTCAAATACATGTGTGGATAAATAGACAAACTTTGTGTCCCTAGTAAGCCTCTTCAGGACTAGCTCGTTGATCAAAGATGACCGCGGTTTCCAGGTCATAGACATGAGTTGTCATTTGATAACGGGATCACATCATTAGGAGAATGATGTGATGGACGAGACCCAAACGTTAAACATAGCTTTTGATCGTATCAGTTATCGCTATAGTTTTCTGCATGTCAAGTATAAGTTCCTATGACCATGAGATCGTGTAACTCACTGACACCGTAAGAGTGCTTTGTGTGTGCCAAACGTCGCAACGTAACTGGGTGACTATAAAGGTACTCTACAGGTATCTCCGAAGGTGTCTGTTGAGTTGACATGGATCGAGACTGGGATTTGTCACTCCGTATGACGGAGAGGTATCTCCGGGCCCACTTGGTAATGCATCATCTCAATGATCTCAAAGTGACTAAGTAGTTAGTCACGGGATTATGTATTACGGAACAAGTAAAGAGACTTGCCGATAACGAGATTGAACTAGGTATAGAGATACCGACGATCGAATCTCAGGCAAGTAACATACCGACGAGACAAAGGGAACTGTATACGGGATTGCCTGAATCCTTGACATCGTGGTTCATCCGATGAGATCATCGAGGAACGTGTGGGAACCAATATGGGTATCCAGATCCCGCTATTGGTTATTGACCTGGGAGTGTCTCGGTCATGTCTGCATAGTTTCCGAACCCGCAGGGTCTACACACTTAAGGTTCGGTGACGCTAGGGTTGTTAGTGAGAACAGTGCATGGTTACCGAAGGTTGTTCGGAGTCCCGGATGAGATCCCGGACGTGACGAGGGTCTCCGGAATGGTCCGGGGACAAAGATTGATATATAGGTTGAGAGTGATCGGAGTCCGGAAGTGTTCCGGGGAGCACCGGGAAGTCGGCGGATGACCGAAAGGGGTTTTCGGGGTCCCGGAAATAGTTTCGGGCCTAATGGGCCACAAAGGGGAGACGCAACAGCCCTCATAGGGCTGTGCGCCCCCCCCCCCCTGGGCCCTCTCCTCATGCGCAAAGGGGGCTGGGCCCCCCTAGGGCTGCCGCACCCCTATGGAGTAGGGGGCAAGGCACTTCGGGGGGGAAACCCTAGCCCCTTGGCCGCCGCCCCCTCCCCATCTGCCCTGGCCGCCGCCCCTAGGGGTAAGCCCTAGGGCGCCCCCTCCCCTCTCTCCCCCCTATATAAAGAGAGGCAGAGGGAGGGCAGCCACACACGTTCGTGCCTCGGCGCTGCCCTCCCTCTCCCACAACAATCTTCGTTTTTCCCGCAGTGCTTGGCGAAGCCCTGCTGGAATCCTCCATCACCATCTCCACCACGCCGTCGTGCTGCTGGATTCTCCATCAACCTCTCCTTCCCCCTTGCTGGATCAAGAAGGAGGAGACGTCCCCGAGCTGTACGTGTGAAGAACACGGAGGCACCGTTGCTTCGGTGCTAGGATCTTCGGCGATCTGAATCGCGGCGAGTACGACTCCATCAACCGCGTTCTTGAACGCTTCCGCTTAGCGATCTACAAGGGTATGTGGATCCAACTCTCCCCTCGTAGATGCATCTCCTAGATTGATCTTGGTGAGCGTAGGAAAAATTTTTGTTTCCCATGCAACGTTCCCCAACACATTGCTGGGCCATCCCTTTATATAGAGGCGACGCCCGGTCCGGTTTACAGAGTCCCGAGGCCGGCTCATATTTGTGTCTGCCTCGGTCTCTGTTCTTTCTTCCTTAACTTTCAAGTTTACATGATAGGACGGTTTACAAACCGTAACTTTACACATGGGCCCTAAACCTTCATGGGCCGGAATTTCTACTAAGCTTACAACTATTCAACTATATTATCATAATCCGGTTTACCCTAGCCGGTTTACACCTGCTAGTAATATCCCTGACATTAGGCCCCAGAATGATTTGAACTTGTTCATGTCAGTCTTCTAAATCTTGCATAACCTTCTTTCTTGTATCTTCTCGGTTTTTGTAAACCGGCTATGAAGTCATCCCTGGAAATCATTTGATTCGATCATGACATCACTTCCGCATATATTGCGCGCAGCTGTTTGTTACCTTTGTTTAAAGGTCGTCCCGAAAATCGAGGCGACAGGAGAATCTTTATCCAATCTCTGACTTCCTCAAATCCCGCGCTTGCCGTTTCGTCTCTCCACCTTTATAAATACGGCCGCACCCTTACTTTTCTTCCTTCCGCTCATCTTCCTCCTCTATCGCCCGAAGCTTCTCCGCTGCACTCGAGCTCGTCGCCGTCGTCGACCAGGCCGCTGCATCAACCTGAACCGCATCCAGAGCCACTCCGCCGCTGTTCCTTCTGCCTCAGGTACTCCCCTTCTCTCGCTGTAGATCCATAATCTAGGTTTCTTCCATGTTTCCGCCATTAGACCTCGAAGCTTCGGCTGTTCGTCCTATACGCCATGCTCGTAGTAGATTCAACCTTAGATTTATCTTAGAAACTTGCTCCCACTCCGTTGCCTTGCGCTTAGACTTGGCATTTTTAGACTCAATCCCTAGATTCATCTGCCATGTATAAGACTTCCGCAGTTCTTCTGTGATTGACCTGCGTAAATTTCTTCTTTTTTCTTACTGCTCAGATCTATTTTACCTTAGCCTTCTGTAGAAACCTGTTTCTTCGTTTCGATAGATCTGTAAGACCGCCGGTTTAGTCAATAATATATTTCTTCTGCAACGCATCAACCATGAACCTGATGGTTTAGCTTCCTTCTTTTTTTTTGTCAAAAACCGGTAGCAGCTTGATTCCCGCCTGCTTCCGGGTTGTCAATGCCATTAGTCCCTTGTCTAAGCCGTCGATGTGATTTTGCATATATGATCCAGTTTATGCTTCTGTACTTGAATAATCCGGATTTTATACTTCACTTTTTCAGCACTTTCCTTCTGCTAATATGTCTGCCAAGCAGTTCGTTTCTTGCAACTGGGTTCCTTCCGTCATTACGGAAGAAGACTTAGCTAATGCTGCTGCAATTGGCACTCTGGGCCCCCAAGCAGTTCTGAAATGGAGGGCCCCAGGAAATGAATGCCCCCCTACTCCCAAAGAAGGATAAGTTATTGTTTTCTTTGATCATATAGCCCGGGGCTTTAGTCCTCCCGGTTCAAAGTTCTTCCGGGACGTGCTTGCCGCTTTTCAGCTTCATCCTCAGGACATAGGTCCAAATTCCATATCAAACATCTGCGATTTCCAAGTTTTCTCCGAGGTGTATCTTCAAGAGGAGCCATCAGTCGACTTGTTCCAGGATTTCTTCAATTTGAACCGGCGAACTGAGTTTACTGCCGGACCTCATCAAGAACTGGGTGGGGTTAGCATTCAAAAGAGAAGAGACGCGGTCTTTCCTCACGCTGCTCTCCATACACACCCCAAGGATTGGAACAAATCTTGGTTCTATTGCCACGATACTTCACCTGAAGGAGAGAACCCACTGCCGGGTTATCGCGAACATCGTCTTCCTGAAGATCATCCACTGCCGCAGCGTCTTAGCTCCTTAGAGCGGCCCCGGTTCGCCTCTCAACTTGCCAAACTCAAAGCCTTTATGGCCAACGGATTGACTGGAGTGGATTTTATGCGTTGCTGGCTTGCCTGGAGTATCCTCCCTCTGAGCGGGCGCTCCGGTTTGATGTATCAGTATACCGGAAAGCCGAATGGTCCGCAACGGTTTACCGACATAACTCTTCCTGAAAAGGAAGTTATTGAATCTGCCAAGAAAATGCTCAACATCTCTTTGGAGGAATGTAGCAAAACCGGATTGGCTCCATATTATAGGAAGAACAAACTGCCAGCGGTAAGCCTTAATCTCTTCTGTTTGTTTCTAATCTGTCCATTTAAATTATCTTCCATTTATCTCTCATCTTCTACACAGGCCGACGATCCTTTCTGGAAAAGGAAACCTCAGGATAAGTCAGGCAAACAGCCGCGCCGGAAAACCTTCGCTATTAAGAAGAAACAGGCGGCTGCTGGCTCCGGTTTGCATGTTGAAGAAGATTTATGTTTATCCCGATTTATGTTTAAGAGTGTCTTTTCACAGGATTTGGCTGAAGCTGATAAAGCGGCCGAAACTGAGGTAATCACTCTTTCTTCAGATTCTGAACCGTCGGTGCCCAAGATTCGTAAGGCATCTCGGAAGTACCCTTTTTCTCATCCTTACGCTCAACTGGACCCCAATTTTCTTTTGAAGAAACAGCAACACGAATCCCGCCGGACTACACGCCATAGTGGCCATGTAGTCGAGTCTTCCTGAATATCTCTTACTCCGGCCCGGAGGCGCCGCTCTGAGTTTTTACTTTCCCCAACTCTTCTTCATCTCAAGGCTGGACTTATACGCAAACCACTTAAACCGTCTGATCCTAATTATCAGGAGACTCCTTTATCATCTTCTCGCGAATCAACTGCCACACAGGTCCCGGTTCTGAAAACGGTCCCTGGGTAAGTCCTTCATCTTATCCGGCTTACGATTGTATTTGCTTTTGTGACTCTGATTTCTTTTTCAATTCCTTTCAGCAAGCCTAAGCCCAGCAAAAGGGCCAAGGCCAGCAAAACGGCTGCTGAGACTGTTACTGCTGATCCGGCAGCTGATCCGGACGAAGTCATCCCTCCGGAAAATGAACCTACAATTCAACCTGAAGGTCCTGCTCCCATGGACCATGATTACACTGCTGCTCCTGAAGGTACAAGTGTTGAAGATGTTCCTGAACCGGCAAACCCTGTCCGGGCTAGCCCTCCTCGGAATAGCCCGGCTCCTGCTAGTCCGGTTCATACTGCTGATCCTTCACAACCAACTACTGCTTCGTCCCCGGATGTTCAAATAACCGGGACGGGTTTTACCACTCCTGCTGAGCCTATCATTTTAGCCAAGCATACTGCTAAAGCGGAGAAGCTTCAGCAAGAGAAAGGCAAATGGAGCACCGATTTATCCAATTATGCTGATCTGAGTGCCCAGGAGCTTTATTCCGGATATTTGAACCGGCTTCATACCAGTCGGGACTATGAAGTGGGCTTGGTCAATCTGATGAAGGATAAATACGAGGTATCTTACTTGTCTTTTGCTTTTGCCTTCTTTGTATTTCTGTCTATACCATGGTAGCCCCCAAGTTCCGGTTTAGCTTTGTTGAAAGGTGAACCGGTACTTTCAAATGTGAGCAAATAATCTTATATTAGCCCACAAGTGCCAGGGGCATAACTCGGTTTATGTGCCTGGGACTTGTCTGAATCTTTCTTTCGATGTTTCAACTGCCCATTAGCCCCCAAGTGTCAAGTAGATAACTTGCTTGTGTGCTTGAGACTTGTCTTTAATTGTCACTCTTTGATACTTCAACTGCCCATTAGCCCCCAAGTGTCAAGTGGATAACTTGGTTACGTGCTTGAAACTTGTCTGAACTTTGTCATTTATTCCACTTGATTTCCTTTGCAGGCTGATTTGACCCGGAGAGCTGAAGAAATAATTGAACTCCGGAATAGACTTGCTGAAACTGAATCTGCTACTGCCAAGGCCAAAAAAGATCTGGCACTGAGCTTAACCACTGTTGAACAATTGAAGAAATATTTTGAAGCGGAGCGGACAACCTGGGAGGTGCAGAAGAATGCTCTTGAAAAAAGAGCAAAGGATGCTGAAGAAGCTCTTAACCCGGTGACTCAAGAGTTGACCGGTTTAAATCAACAGATAGAGCTTATGACCTGTGTCGTCTTTGGTAAATACTTAACTTGCACGTGCTTTCATCTCTGCAATCTTTATTCCGCTTCGGTTTAATTGTGATAATCATATGCAGGGCGCCGCGTCACCCATCTTGGGGATGATCTGCGGAAGAAACTCAAGGCCTCTTATACTCTTGTTGAGCAGCTGTATTCCGGCGCTCAAAGGATTATAAGTGCGATGTCTTTTAATAAACCGGCCCCCACTACTATCCAAGGCACTTTGGAGAAGCTTTCTATCTTGCCCGTACGCTTGGAGGAGGTGAAGAAATCTGCTGCCCGGGCCGGTTCTCTTGTAGCGCTAACCAGAGCCAAGGCATGGGTTCCAGACTTTGATCCGGAAGAAGCCCTGAACGGGTATCCCGGCACCAAGGAAGATGGATCGGCCTTCTCTGGAAAAGATCTTCATGCTTTGACTAAGGAGATGCGTCCGCTTGCCAGCAAGCTTGCTGATGAATCAGATCTGTCCAGGTATCATTCGGCATACGACTTAAAGAATGAGCGGGTGGATCGGCCAGCTTATGATACCGAAAATCTAATCCCACCAGTACGCCCCCATACTTTCGCCCCAGATGTTGATCCGTCAGATCTCATTACTGAAGAGATGTACTTTCGTGCCTTATCCAAGATCGATTGGCGTGCCCCTGATTTTCAGCCGCTTCAAGAGGATGAAGAAGCTCCGGAACAAGTTGATCCTCAACCTTCGCAGCAGGAAGAAGCATAAGCCACTCAGTTTATCTTTTAGCTGCTGTATTACTTTGTCGAGAAATACTTTAATCCATTCAGGCTTGCTATGCCTTGTAATAGGATAGCTTGAAATTTTGTCCGTTTTGATCCGAATGTCAGATGCTTGATTGGTCCTTTTACAAATCTTAATTGCTTGTCTGTTATGGATGATCTTTATATTATCTGTATCTGCATAGATAACACTTAAAAAATGTCCTAGTGGTTTACCGCCGGACCGATTAAAGTGCTCTCATAAATATATTAAACAAGTCTGTTTTATGCCAGAAATAACTTCATACCTGTGATTAAGTATGCTGGATATCCTTAATCGGGCGAACATTGTTGTTTCTGAGGAATCTCTTGGCTCCATTGGGGTGTACCCAATAATAATTCCGGGTTTACAGAAGCTACCGGTTTAAATAATGCTGGAGCTCTATGTCCAGACTTTTGAAGAGATGTGGTCAAATTCAAAGTTTGTCCCACTCCAGATCAAAAAACCATGAAAAACACATGAAAAATCATAAACACCAAAAACACAGGTTTCCAAATAAGACCATGTAGTCGAGGCTTTTTGCGAGCTGCCAGGCTCCAAATCAAGGCTTCTGATTCGAATACGATCAGTAAACCGGACCAAAGGGGTTAAGCTAGGATTCGAATACGATCGTGTAGCCCCCAGTGGCCTTGAAACTTTAGCCAATCAATGGATTCGAATATGATCCAAGGAGCTTATGATTCGAATACGATCATATAAACCAGACCACAAGGGGTTAAGCTAGGATTCGAATACGATCCGTAGCCCCCTAGTGACCGTGAAATTTTGTCGATCAGTGGATTCGAATACGATCCAAGTCGGACCCAAAAGGGGTTAAGCTATGATTCGAATACAATCAAGAAGCCCCCTAGTGAGTGTGGCTATGTTCTATTTGGTTCGAATACGACCTATGTTTGAACAAGAAGCCCCCTAGTGATTTTGGCTATGTTCTCTTTGGTTCGAATACGACCTATGTTTGAACAGGAAGCCCCCTAGTGATTTTGACTATGTTCTCTTTGGTTCGAATACGACCTATGTTTGAACAGGAAGCCCCCTAGTGATTTTGGCTATGTTCTCTTTGGTTCGAATACGACCTATGTTTGAACAGGAAGCCCCCTAGTGATTTTGGCTATGTTCTCTTTGGTTCGAATACGACCTATGTTTGAACAGGAAGCCCCCTAGTGATTTTGGCTATGGTAACCGCCCTGACCATTCTGATGGTTGCCTTGGTTATTGTAACCGCCCTAACCATACTGATGATTGCCTTTTTATTGTAGCCATTGTTGTTGCCATGATATCCTGATCCGGAGCCATTACCCTGATGACCCGGACCATGAAACCCGGGGCCTGATCTGCCGCCTGGTGGCCCGTTGTTAGATCTGGCCCGGTTCATGGCCTCCATCATGGCCCGGCATTCTCCCCAGGTATGTTTAGCTGGATGTTCCTTTGTTCCATGTTTCGGGCAAGGCTCGTTCAACTGTCGCTCCCAATTAATGAACCCCCCGCCGTTTTGTGAAGGCGGTTTACCCTTGTTGCGCTGAAAGCTTCCTTGAACTTGGGTATTGGCCACGAAATCAGAACCACCCTCTGCCTTTCGCTTGCCTAAGAAGCTTGTTCCAACCGGTTTAGCCTGCGCCGGTTTACCGGGTTTATTTGCCTTTCCAGATTTATCTCCATTCACTTCTGGGTACTTAGTGTTGTCGGAGTCCCCATACTTTACCAAAGCACTCATGAGAGTTCCCATGTCATTACAATCCCGTTTGAGCCGTCCCAGCTTCAACTTTAGAGACTCAAACCGGCAATTGTTTTCCAGTGTTACTATCGCCGTACTGGGGCTGATACCGTTCGAAGAGTGCAGGATTTCCGACACTCGCCGGACCCATGCACTCGTAGGCTCCTGCTCTCTTTGTATACATTCCGCTAGGTCCACCACTGACATCGACTGCTTGCACGTGTCCTTGAAATTTTTGATAAATTGGCGGCGTAACTCACCCCATGATCCGATGGAGTTAGGTGGTAAACCCTATAACCAGGTCCGGGCTGTACCCTCAAGCATCATGGTAAAGTACTTCGCACAAGCCGCTTCATCCACGTCCAGCATCTCCATAGCCATCTCGTAACTCTCAATCCAAGCCTCTGGAGCCAAATCTGCTGTGTAATTAGGCACTTTACGTGGACCCTTGAAATCCTTGGGTAACTTCACGCTCCGTAAAGCGGGAATAAGACACTGCACTCCAAAATAACTCGCCGTGACTCCCGTTTCTGCTGTGGTTGTGTGAACCGGCGTCGTTTGGCGGATCTCCTTGCGGGCCGTAGGTCTAGCCCGGTTCGCCGCCTCCTGGGCTTGTGCCTCTGTGCCCGCCGGATTGTCCTGTCTGTGACGGTGTCGCCTCCGTTCACTACTGGACACCTCCGGTTCATCCCAATGCCTAGTATAACTCCGGCTGTGGCGGGGTGTTGAATGAAGCCTCTCCCTGTTGTAGGAGTACGCCTGCTGCTGTGTCAATGCCGTGTTGAGCAGATCCTTGACCCTGCGTGCTTCCATTGCCACGGGGGATGTCCCCTCAATGGGTAAAGCGGCTAGGCGTGAAGCGGCGGCGACAATGTTATCCAGGGGGTTTGAGTAACGGCCCGGAGGAGTGGGGATGTGAAGCGTGGGCATAATCCGTCGATCTTGCTCCGCAGCGGGTTGTTGAACCGGCTCACCCCTCACTGGGGCTGCCCTCCGGTTTACCTCCGGATCATTGCTGGCTCCCACTCCTGGCGTCCCGAAAAGATTCATCGCCTCATAGACCGGTGGTAGACAAGACTGGTACCTTTGATTCCTTACTCCCTGCGCAGAGGCCTGTTCCATCCTCAGCTGGAAGGCCTGAGAATCTAGCTCTGTCTGCCTTGTCGCTATCATAGCTTTCTCTGCATTCAGATCCTCTCTTGCTTGCTCGATCCGGCCCCTCAGTTGAAGGAGTTCTGCATCGTGTTGCGCCTTGTCTGCTGGAGCCACCACTGCTACTGCCCGGGTTGTCAATGCCTCTACAAGGCGGATAGAGCGTCAGAGGGCGAGGGGGCATAGCCACTCCCCCTGTACCAGCTTCTGCTGCCCCGTTCACCGTGGCCTGCGGCGTAGGTTGTGATCCGGCCAAAAAGACAGCCACCCGGTTTGGCAGATCAAAGGGGTCCGGAATACTGTCTCCATCGGACATACCCTCGGATCGGCCATCCCGCAACAGATACAAGGATTCAGTCTCTCCGGATGAGGATTCATCGTCGGAATAGACAACTGTCTCGCCACCAGAATTCGATCCGTCCTCGGCTTGGACTCCATGTATTGCTCCAACGAAAACGCGCTTCATGGCAGGCCGAATCCGGGCCGATCTCGCGTGCTGAGCCGGCTCGACGATGTCGGAGAAGATGTCCGGCTCAGGTCCCGGTTCGCCAATCTTGCCGATGAAGACGTGGATGCCGCCGAAGGGAACCCGGTACCCATATTCGATTGAATCGGCGTCCGGGCCCCAGCCAGCGTCGTCGATGTAGATCCGGCCGCGGCGACTCTTGGTCATCCGGCCGACCGCGTAGCCCTTGAGTCCTTCAAAGCTGCCCTTCAAGAACTCGAAACCATCGTGCAGAGGCCCCACGGTGGGCGCCAACTGTCGTGGAATTAGCACGGCAGATGTCCGGTTTAACGGACTTAGTGATGGAACCATCGCACGGGTTAGCTTGAAGGGGTTAAAGCAGACAAAGGACACAGAGGGTTTATACTAGTTCGGCCCCTTCGATGAAGGTAAAATCCTACGTCTAGTTTGGTTTGGTATTGCTTGGGCGTCGATGAACAGGGAGCTGATTGCTTGCCTGCGTCTCGACGGGTTGTTGCCTGTCCTTGAACCATCGCCGGGTCGTCCCTTTATATAGAGGCGACGCCCGGTCCGGTTTACAGAGTCCCGAGGCCGGCTCATATTTGTGTCCGCCTTAGTCTCTGTTCTTTCTTCCTTAACTTTCAAGTTTACATGATAGGACGGTTTACAAACCGTAACTTTACACATGGGCCCTAAACCTTCATGGGTCGTAATTTCTACTAAGCTTACAACTATTCAACTATATTATCATAATCCGGTTTACCCTAGCCGGTTTACACCTGCTAGTAATATCCTTGACAGAGGGCCTGGTTGAGATATTTGATCAGCTCTGGATCGATGTAGAAGATGCTAAGCCTAGCAGAAGGCCTATAAATAATCGATCGGTGCTGGTTTGGGTGTGGAGAGACCTCATCCCCAGCCGCAACTTCACCACGGAAGATTGCTTCCCAGCCCAGATCCAGCCTACCAGAGACTCCGATTTCAACAAGGCGATTTTCGTCTCCATCTCGCAAAGCCGGCGGTCTGGAACACCTCCAGACCTCACCAAGCTCAAGGTCATGGCGGATCGAGGCAGGGGGAGAGGTCAGGGAAGAGGCAAGAGGGCAGGAGACAGATCGCAGACCAACAGCTCAGATGCAAGTAACCAAGGAAAATGGGTAACGCAGTTCGACCGACAGTTTGGTCCACCTCCTCCGCAATTCCCTTTTGGTTTTGGCTTCCAGGGAGGGCCTCCCCCTTCATGGTACCAGGGGCCATTCTACCCCCTCCAATGAACCAATGGAACAACCCACATACATGGGGGGTGGGCAATCTTCTGGAATGCCTCAAGGGGGAAATTCTCACCAGCAGATGCAGCCTGGACCTCAGGGTAATCAGTCAAGCCAGAGTCAAATGCAAGGCACCAACCAGGGGGCTCATAACTCTGGCAATGTGGGCAACCTGAATAATATGCCAGGGGCTCCACCATAGCAACAGCGGCATCAGCAGTCTGTGCAAGGGCAAGTTGAGGGGAATAGAACCAGTAGTGTTGGAAATCAGCAAAGGAAAAACAAACTAGTTAAGAACAAGGGTACCTTCAAAAGCAAGGAGAATGCACCCCAGGAATATGCTGATGTGGTCTGATATAGTTGAGGAGAATCTGGACATCACAAGACTCGGTGCCAGCAGGCTCCTGCCTATTTCATTTGCAAGATGGTGAACCACAAGGTTGAAGACTGCCCAGTTAGGAAAAAGCCAAGGAATGCTGCAAAATTTGTGGGTAGTGCAGCCACAGGACTGGGTTTCTTCCAAGTGGAGGTACCTGATGTGAATGGACAGCATCTAGGAGCAGAAAAGAATGTGGGAATAGTATATATAGAGGCAGGTCAGGTGACAAAGGAGGAAATGGCTCATAACTTCTCTTTGATCTGCAAAACCAACTGGCCTTGGCAAATTAGGAAGCTAGATGAGTGGACTTACCTAGTCAAGTTCCCACCACATATTCCGGTAGCTCAAGTTGTTGGCTACCCAAACTTTGGTTTACCAGAACTGGAAGGTGTTACAGTCAATGTAGAAGAGTGGAATGGTGAGCTAGAACATGTTGCTGATCTGCAAACAGTGTGGCTACAGCTCACAGGGGTGGCACCAAAGTGGGCTGAATGGTCAGTGTTGGAGTAAATCACCTCAGTAGTTGGTACACTTGTGGATGTAGATTGGCAAGGAAACTTCAAATCCGTTTTTGAAGTGGTCAGAGTCCAAGTTAGATGCAAGGACTACA
Source organism: Secale cereale (assembly GCA_902687465.1). Classification (NCBI taxonomy): domain Eukaryota; kingdom Viridiplantae; phylum Streptophyta; class Magnoliopsida; order Poales; family Poaceae; genus Secale; species Secale cereale. Next base: position 763,451,982 of record LR738712.1, read on the forward strand.
CTAAAATACCAACCAGTATAATCTTTGGTGTAGGTGCAAAGTTATACAAGATAGGCATCACTATGGAGCCACCAAATGAGGAAAATCTAAGTGATGACCTACTAGATTATAGAACTGATAAAGAAGCAGATACTGGGACCAATAATGACACATCTGCTCCTACTGGACACAAAGGAGGGGGCACATGCAATCTGAGCTCTACTTTTGGGTCAAACAGTAATGGAAAAACTAGTGGGAGTCACCAACACTGAAAGCAAACTACCATGTCCTTCCTGCAAAATCTACATGACACAGAGTTAGATGCTCATAGTTGCCAGCTGCTTCAAGAAATGGAGACAGAGGATGATGATGAATATATGATCTTCAACAACCTAGTAGAAGACTGTGAAGAGCCTCTTGCTGAAGATGAAGTAGAGATGATCTTTAGCCCCAATGCTGTCATCAATGAACAAGAGGTGAACAAGCCACCTGAACAAGTGAATAATTGGGGACCAGTGCAGGCTCAGAGGAAAAGTAGTAGGGTTGATGTTGGTGAGAAGACTATGATGGAAATTGCAGTCAACAAAAAGAAGATGCTCAACCTGGAAGTGGAGAGGCACAGCTACAAAGGTACCCTCCTAAAAAATTCCTTTGAGTACTTTTCTGATCCTGATTTCGTTAATACTACTAGAAAAGTTATTGAAATTGATAGACCTGATGTACACAAAATGAGGCTAAAAAAGAGCAATGACAAAACCAAAGAGCCTGTGGGGCCCTCTGGTGTAGTTGATACTCTTATAAATGATGCCATATTTAGTATAAATGACCATGATAGCTCTCCTCATACACCTGAAGGGCGTAATGATGAGACACACAATGGGATAGATTATAGCAATCTGTGGACCAAAGTGTCAAAATATGGACGGGGCAAGCACCCCAAGAAAACTTTGTTTAAATGAATTGCCTTTTTTGGAACATCAGTGGGATCACTACCCCAGGTAGGAAATCTTTTATAGAAGATGTTCTCAACAAAGTCAAACCTTGCATCATTGCCTTCCAAGAAACTAAGAAGGAGATGCTCTCTTCATCCTTTTTGAAGAGCATTAGTAACAATAGGAACTTTGGCTGGCACCACCTTCTTGCAGAAGGCTCTGCAGGTGGCATCCTGGTAGGAGTAGATGAAGGCATCTTTGAGATTAATAGTTGGCTTTCTCTCAAATACTCTTTCTCTTGCAATCTTACAATCAAAGCTAGTAAGATCAATTGTAGGGTTATTGGAGTTTATGGATCACCTTATGAGGAAGGGAAAGATGATTTCATATCAGAACTCCATAGCTTCTTCATAGATGATCACCGGCCTACCCTTATTGGTGGTGATTTTAACCTAGTCCGGTATCAAAAAGACAAGAGTAATGGCAATATCAATCACCGCTGGAGTGATAAATTTAATGCTTGGGTAGAGATCTAGAGTCTTTTAGAAATTAAGATGTCAGGAAGAAGATTCACATGGGCTAATAACCAAAAACTTTGGTTATGTCTACCATTAATAGAATCTTCTGTACTACAGATTTTGATGCCTTGTTCCCATTAGGCAGCTCCCAAGCTCTCCCCAGAATTGGGAGTGGCCACACACCATTACTGTGGGACTCTGGAATGAGTAACCCCCCTAAACCCACCAGTTTCAAATTTGAAAAATGGTGGCTGCTGAAGGCAGAATTTAGGGATTTAGTCATCAAGAACTGGACAACTCATGTCAAGAAGAAGAAAGCTATAGACATTTGGCAGGAGAAAGCCAGGAGGTTTAGGAGGTTTGCTAGAGGGTGGAGTATGAATATAGAAGCTGAGATTAGAAAACATAAAGCCCACCTCACACAGGAATTTGATTCCCTAGATGTTAAGGATGAAACAGAGCAGTTATCTGACTCAGAGATCAATAGGATGAAAGTGGTGATGCAAGAGCTTCACCATATCTGGCTCTAAAAGATGAAGATAAAGCCAAACAAAGATCTAGAGATAAAGATATTTTAGAAGGAGATAGGAATACTAAATACTTCCAGGTTGTAGCCAACCAAAGGAGGAGGAAAACACAGATTCATGCTCTAGATGGCCCTAATGGCACTGTTACAGAGACCAAGGACATGCTAGACATTGCTTCCTCCTTCTACAAAGATCTCTTTAATAAAGTGAGCAGAAATGGGTTTAGGTTAAGTGATGACTTCTTCTCTGAAGGAGAAAAAGTTAAAAAAAGGACAATATCTCTCTCCAAACCCCTTTACTGAAGAGGAGGTAAAGGAAGGCATTTTTGGGTCTTATTCAGATGGGGCACCAGGCCCTGTGGGCTTTCTTTTCTCTTCTTACAATAGTTTTGGGAGGTGCTGAAGCAAGATATTATGGCCCTCTTCAAAGATTTTATGAGGGAGACCTGGACATCTATAGACTTAACTTTGCTATGATCTAATATGAAGAAGTTCGGCCTATTAGTCTGCTTAACTGCTGATACGTCCATTTTGCATCATGCCTTTATGTTGATATTTATTGCACTATGGGCTATTATTACACGTTATGTCACCATTCTTATGCCTTTTCTCTCTTATTTTACAAGGTTTACATGAAGAGGGAGAATGCCGGCAGCTGGAATTCTGGGCTGGAAAATGAGCAAACATTGGAGACCTATTCCGCACAACTCAAAAAGCTCTGAAACTCCACGAAACACTGTTTCAGAAAATATAAAAAATAGCTGGCGAAAGAAATCTACCAGGGGGCCCACCACCTATCCACGAGGGTGGGGGCGGCCCCCCCCCCTCTGGGCATGACCCCTGCCTCGTGGGCTAGCCGGTGACCCCCTGATGCCCATATTCACCTATATGAGGAGGCTTTCGGGACCAGACGCCGTTGTCTCGAAGCGGAACCTTGGCGGAATCAATCTAGGGCTCTGGCGGAGCTGTTCTGCCGGGGATACTTCCCTCCGAGAGGGGGAAATCGTCACCGCCGTCATCACCAACAACTCTCCCATCGTGGGGAGAGTTATCTTCATCAACATCTTCACCAGCACCATCTCCTCTCAAACCCTAGTTCATCTCTTGTATCCAATCTTTGTATCAAAACCTCAGATTGGTACATGTAGGTTACTAATAGTGTTGATTACTCCTTGTAGTTGATGCTAGTTGGTTTACTTGGTGGGAGATCATATGTTCAGATCCATTATGCAAATTAATACCCCCTGATCATGAACAATATTATGTCTTATGAGTAGTTACTTTTGTTCTGAGGACATGGGAGAAGTCTTGCTATAAGTAGTCATGTGAATTTGGTATTCGTTCGATATTTTGATGAGATGTATGTTGTCTCTCCTCTAGTGATGTCATGTGAACGTCGACTACATGAAACTTCACCATTGTTTGGGCCTAGAGGAATGCATTGGGAAGTAATAAGTAGATGATGGGTTGCTAGAGTGACAGAAGCTTAAACCCTAGTTTATGTGTTGCTTCGTAAGGGGCTGATTTGGATCCACCACTACTAGGAAAAGGCCTACTAATGGCGCACCTATTTTGGCCATTAATGGCACACTAGTGTCACGCCATTAGTATATCTATCTATTATATATTAAAAGTAATATACGGTGAACCAGAATTAAGAGAATTAGGCTATAAAATTCCACGTTAATCAGAAAATAACAGCCCTTGATCTTGTGGATCTCTTAAAATGAATATTATCTAATCGTTCAATCTATGTAACATGGTGGGCCTATGAGGTCTTACGTGACACATGTGCGTATCTACATATGTGCTAGGAAAAAGGATTGGTGCATCCCCCAATGTAGATAGCATTAAAAAGGAAGAAAAAAATAAACTTCACATGGCTTGGGACCCAACACATATACACATCTACATATGCCCAAGGAAAAAAAATTGATGCATCCCCAAACGTATAGCATTGAAAAGGAAGCAAAAAAAAACATGACTAACACATTGCTTGAGATCCAACAAATGTACGCATCGACATATGTTCAAAAAATTAGGTACAACCACCGACGTATAGCATAAGAAAAAAAATTGGTACAGCCGCTGACATATAGGATTAGAAAAGAAATTTTCCCTATAAAAAAGAAACATTGGCTAACCAGAAAAACATCCCATCACGTAATTGCTTCCCCACATGCACCCGTCTGTTTTTTCTACCCTGAAAGAACAATATCTTTTCTCCGTCATCAAGCAAAGGACCAAAAAAACATCCCATCACGTAATGTAAATCTGATGCTTCCCCACGCTACAAGTCTATCTTTTCTTCTCCATTAAGGAAAATCCAACATTGATCTTCGATCACGTCCTCATCTTGTGCCCTAATATGCAGACCTCCCCTTTACCACTGCCGACGGTATGACGTCCTGCACATCCATTAACGCAACATTGGCTAACCAGAAAAACATAAATAAACTAGAAAATCTCACTAAAATTAGAAACATATGTCCTTTAATTTTATATTACAAAATATCACAATGGTTAGATCCACTTTACAGCTAAAGAAATATGGCACCAATGCATCCTTTATAAATTACACACCATTGCAATTACATAAAACCTTATGGTCATACATAATTTCCGTCACGTCTAGCTAAAAGAATCTAGTGTCCACATCAAAAAAAAAAAAGGATCACCCGCCCTGTAGAGAAAGAAACTACATATCCAGGTAAAAAATGAATGGTCCTCACGTATCCAGGTCAAAAGAAAAAATCACCCATCCTTCTTGCTAAAGAAAATCACGTGTCCATGTCCAAAAAAATAAAATAAAAAATACCCCGACCTTACCTGTCCAGGTCATAAAAGAGAATTAATCCATATAGCTCATGAAAATCACGTGTCCAGGGCAAAAAAAAACGCCCAATCAGATTTTCTGCATAAGTACATCCATCAGGTGCATACGTACATGTACATATGTTGCATTGTCTTTCCGGCCGGCCGGGAGCAAATCAATCATTACCTTGGTTATGTTACATAAGAGGGGAATCCATTTCTTTGTGTGTATACGTGCGTGTTGAGCCTGGGCAAAATCGCACAGCTAGCATGGCTAGCTTTGCATCGTAGGAACCGGTCAGTGTTGACGACTCTTGTGTATGTGTGCGTTGAGCCAGATCAATCGTGGGTATCTATCATATCTATGTGCATACTGAAAGAACAATACACCCATGCAAGTATGAATTAAAGCATATGAAAATGAATTGTGCTTAAATAATGTTTTGTTAAATATGGAGAGACTTGGGCCAAAATTTTGCTAACATTATAATGAAAAAGAGGAAATCAAACAAACCAAAAGCTCAAATTTCATCGGTTCTAAATGGTCCACTCAAAATTGACCGGAACAGATAATTCTGTAAAATAAAATCGATTTCTCTTCCAAACCTAGGTATATTATCTATTACTTTTACTTCCTAGCAATTATCGGTTGTATCTATCTATACACATACCATTCGGGTAGAACACAACTTGGTTTCCCACATTACTATGAGTGCATCCTGAACAGAGAAAAATAAATAAAACCTTGGGAAGATCAAAGTAATCGAGATTTATTGAGCAAGCAGATGATGGAGCATGCATGCGCACGGGTGCCGTTCTAAACAGTGGCTAGAGAACCAGGTGTACGTACACACTGAAATCGAAGAGACATCCTAGGATCGGTAACAGGAGCATCTACACCTATGATGGCAAGGACAGGCCGTATACATCTCCGGATATTTCAACCGGGAATGATATAATTCCAGTTTCAAGTAGTTACATTCTCATGCCACTTCATTTCAACTATCTTTCTAATCTTACCCTTCACCAAAATTCATGGCAACATGATAGAACGGCTGGCAGCGACGTCCGATGGGGACATCCAAAGTATCCAATCAGCTAGAAAAGGCCATGCAACAAATACTACTTTCTCTAACTATCAAAATGTTGTCATGGAAACAAACTATGTATCTTCACCATCATCGATTTTCTCGCGCAATGTCGGCATGTTCTATTGTACAACATATAATAGTTCCACAATACAATGCATGTTCATAATATAATTATCATATTTAGGAATATATGAGACATAAATTTGTATGTAGTTGAGCACCAAAGACCTCATTATAACTGCTTTCACTGAATCAGCTCCACCATGGTAATTGGCAACAAAAAAAATCAATAGTCTTCTCTGGGTTGCGGTACATATGAGTTGTACTGGGTTTTTTCTTCGTGAATGTAATACTCAATTTTGACTAAGAATTTACAAGAGTCATATATTCTAAAGTGTAGACATATAATAGCATCCAAGTAAAATTTGTAATTCTTCATATTGCAAGACTAGACAAAACACAATAATATGACAATACCATGATTTCTAATATCTTTCAAAGGTCTAACAAAATTAAACCCCCAAAAAATTCATTGGTAGATTGAAAATTTTCAATAAAATATTATTACATCTCGGTGTGAAATGATAAATTTACATTAATCCTTATTAATGAGGTTCTGATTTATTATTACTAATATTTATGTATTACAAAAATAATGAATGATAATTAAATATTTGAATGGATTCTAGGATATTTGTAATCTCACACTATATAAGAAGTTAATGATAAAATATGACAGAGGTTTAAAAGGCGTTGCCCGCGCATCGAGCGGGCCACTTTCCTAGTTTTACTAATGGCGCACCTCAGATGCGCCATTAGTATATACCACAGTGCGCCATTGGTATGCCTCCTAGGGGGCCATATATACCCAGGTGCTTTGGCATACTAATGGCGCACAACTGCCAGATACGCCATTAGTAACTTTGGCATACTAATGGCGCACTGTTTAATGATGCGCCATTAGTATCCTTTGGCATACTAATGGCGCACTGTGATGTGATGCGCCATTAGTATGAATATTAGGTTTTTTATTTATTAATTAATTTTATGTTTTTGCATAGGTTACAAAATGTATTATTGGACAGAATATAGATAGCACACATCAACAACAGATTCATCGAATACAATAGAAGATTAGTCTCTGAATACAATTCATCATATTAGTCTCCGAATACAATTCATCATATTAGTCTCCGAATTGAAAAGACCGAACAAAGATAGAACATTATATTACAAGTCTCGAGACCGCGAGTAGCGAGTTTGTCTTCACATTACAAGTCGATATCGATCATCTAAACTACCATCACATAGAAGAGAGCTGCGGTCATCACGATGAGCATCATCACGATGAAACTCGTCTTCATCCGGTTCCTCCAACGCTCCCTCCCCTCTCCCGCTAGATAGCGGGCGTATCTAGATTCCGCCTCGGCCCTAGTGGTGTACCCTTTGTAACTGTTACCGCTGAATCGGTAAACCTATCTCTGACACTCATCCCAATCGTCGTAGACTCCGGGAACCTTACTCTTGTACACGACATACGACGGCATTGCTATGCACTAGCCAAACGAAATGTTAGTACCAATTCACAGACAATACATAAGCAATATATAAGTATGCAACAGAACGATCGGAAGAGAAAAGCAAGACATTAATAACATCGATTACATCTAAGTTGAACGACTATCGAAACCAAAGAGACATACTACAAGTTCATTAAAGTTTAATTACAACATGAGCCAATCGATGTTTCAGAACTAGACACAGCATCACTACTTTCGACTCGACTCAAGGGACCGGAGCGTGGATGAAGCCGCCGTCTATCGTGGGAGTCATGAAATCACGGGCGTTGTCAGCCTGCATTTGTAGCATTGTGTCGATGTCACTGTTGGACGTTTGATTTCTGAGGTAGAACTGCCCCGAGGTACGAAGGACATCTTGATGGATGATTTCCGCAAACTCCGACTGGATGTGAAAGAATTCTTGTCTGATGTCCGCGTCCTGGATTGCCGACACGCTCGCGGCCCAATCTTTGAGTTTACTCGGTAGCACAAGTTGATGATGGTCGCGTACGATCGCCCGCATGTGATGGATGGCGTAGTAGGCACCCTTCTGACCGCCAGGCGGCTGCTTGACGCAGCAGAACGTCGTATTGTGGGAGAACACGTGCTTGTCGGTCTTACGAATAGGCCTGGTGAAGGTGCCTCCAGATTTGGCGTAGCCGGGGAGAACATCATCAAGAACCTTCTTGACATTTGTGTAGTCTACGTTCGACTGACGGTCCGGGTCGAAATACGTGGCCATGGAATATTTGGGCTTAGGAGGATGAGCGTGCAATGTGTGTCACTACAGAAAACACGGAATGTTAAAAGAAAAACGATCGAAATCTAAGAATTCATATGTTACGGGGCGGTTGAGGGGAGGACTTACTCGGGAAAGTAAGGCACGAGGAAGTTATCCTTATCTCGGTTTGCCAGAATGACGCCTTCGAGGTAAGAACTCGTGACTTGCCAGTCCCCAGCGCTGCCCAAGATCTTGGCACGCATGTAGAAGGGGTCGACTATCACGATGTCTAGGGTCTTGTCGCGAATGATCCGCATCTCCATACTCAGTGAAAATAGCCGAACGAAGGTGTAGTGGCTGGATGAAGGTTCAACATAGCGTAGATGTCATCAAACCGCAGGACGATCGTACACCCGATGGAGTTATCCACAAAGCCCTTACCCTCTGGCACCTTGGCCGCGAAAACCGGGTATGCCACATCCTTCTCTCTGAGACTCCGCTTCTCCAAAGAAAGAACACTGTCATGCAGAATCCGCATAGCACCGGTTGCAGCATCGAGCATATTTCTCGGTAGCATCGGCCTACCCGCCACATGCACCCTCCTCATTACTGAAGGAAATATGCCCTAGAGGCAATAATAAAGTTGTTATTTTATATTTCCTTATATCATGATAAATATTTATTATTCAAGCTAGAATTGTATTAACCGGAAACTTAGTACATGTGTGAATACATAGACAAAACAGAGTGTCCCTAGTATGCCTCTACTAGACTAGCTCATTGATCAAAGATGGTTATGTTTCCTAACCATAGACATGAGTTGTCATTTGATCAATGGGGTCACATCATTAGGAGAATGATGTGATGGACAAGACCCATCCGTTAGCTTAGCAACTCGATCGTTTAGTATGTTGCTATTGCTTTCTTCATGACTTATACATGTTCCTATGACTATGAGATTATGCAACTCCCGTTTACCGAAGGAACACTTTGTGTGCTACCAAACGTCACAACGTAACTGGGTGATTATAAAGGTGCTCTACAGGTGTCTCCGAAGGTACTTGTTGGGTTGGCGTATTTCGAGATTAGGATTTGTCACTCCGATTGTCGGAGAGGTATCTCTGGGCCCTCTCGGTAATGCACATCATAATAAGCCTTGCAAGCAAATGACTAATGAGTTAGTCACGAGATGATGTATTACGGAACGAGTAAAGAGACTTGCCGGTAACGAGATTGAACTAGGTATGATGATACCGACGATCGAATCTCGGGCAAGTAACATACCGATGACAAAGGGAATAACGTATGTTGTTATGCAGTTCGACCGATAAAGATCTTCGTAGAATATGTAGGAGACAATATGGGCATCCAGGTTCCGCTATTGGTTATTGACCGGAGAGATGTCTCGGTCATGTCTACATAGTTCTCGAACTCGTAGGGTCCGCACGCTTAACGTTTCGTTGACGATATAGTATTGAATGAGTTATGTATGTTGGTGACCGAATGTTATTCGGAGTCCCGGATGTGATCATGGACATGACGAGGAACTCCGGAATGGTCCAGAGATAAAGATTAATATATGGGATAATAGTGTTTGACCTCCGGAAGGGTTCCGGAATTCATCGAAAGGGGTTCCGGATGTTTCCCGAAATGTTTGGGTACGAGAACACTTTATTTGGGCCAAAGGGGAAAGCCCACGAGGCTTTAGGAAAGTGCAAAAGGAAGTTTTGCGGAGACCAGAGGCTAGACGCCAGGAACCCTGGCGTCTAGGGGGTAGACGCCGGGAACCCTGGCGTCTAGCCCTGGAGTCCGAGTGGGACTCTTTCCTTTCGGGCATAACCGACTTTGAGGAGGCTTTTGCTCCAAGTTTCGACCCCAGGGATCAACATATAAATAGAGGGGTAGGGCTAGCACCCAAGGGAGATCAAGATACACCAAGCCGTGTGCCGGCAACCCCGACCCTCTAGTTTATACTCCGTCTACTTTCTGTAGTGCTTGGCGAAGCCCTGCAGAGATTGTTCTTCATCAACAACCGTCACCACGCCATCGTGCTGCCGGAACTCATCTACTACTTCGCCTGTCTTGCTGGATCAAGAAGGCGAGGACGTCATCGAGCTGAACGTGTGCTGAACGCGGAGGTGCCGTACGTTCGGTACTAGATCGGGACGGATCGTGAAGGTGCACGACTACATCAACCGCGTTGATAAACGCTTCCGCTTTCGGTCTACGAGGGTACGTAGACACACTCTCCCCTCTCGTTGCTATGCATCTAGTAGATAGATCTTGCGTGATCGTAGGAGAATTTTTGAAATACTACGTTCCCCAACATTGGCATCATGAGCCAGGTCTATGCGTAGATGATATGCACGAGTAGAACACAAGTGAGTTGTCGACGATACTAGTCATACTGCTTACCAGCATGTCATACTTTGCTTCGGCGGTATTGTGAGATGAAGCGGCCTGGACCGACATTACGCGTACGCTTACGCGAGACTGGTTTCACCGTTATGAGCACTCGTTGCTTAAAGGTGACTGGCGGGTGTGTGTCTCTCTCACTTTAGCTGAATCGAGTGTGCCTACGCCCGGTCCTTGTGAAGGTTAAAACAGCACATACTTGACGAAACATCATTGTGGTTTTGTATGCGTAGGTAAGAACGGTTCTTGCTAAGCCCGTAGCAGCCACGTAAAACTTGCAACAACAAAGTAGAGGACGTCTAACTTGTTTTTGCAGGGCATGTTGTGATGTGATATGGTCAAGACATGATGAGTTATACGTTATAGTATGAGATGATCATGTTTTGTAAAGTTATCGGCAACTGGCAGGAGCCATATGGTTGTCGCTTTATTGTATGAAATGCAATCGCCATGTAATTGCTTTACTTTATCACTAAGCGGTAGCGATAGTCGTAGAAGCAATAGTTGGCGAGACGACAACGATGCTACGATGGAGATCAAGGTGTCGCGCCGGTGACGAAGGTGATCATGACGGTGCTTTGGAGATGGAGATCAAAAACACAAGATGATGATGGCCATATCATGTCACATATTATGATTGCATATGATGTTTATCTTATTATGCTTCTTATTTTGCTTAGAACGACGGTAGCATTATAAGATGATCCCTTACTAAATTTCAAGGTATAAGTGTTCTCCCTGAGTATGCACCGTTGTGAAAGTTCGTCGTGCTGAGACACCACGTGATGATCGGGTGTGATAAGCTCTACGTTCAAATACAACGGGTGTAAGCCAGTTTTGCACACGCAGAATACTCGGGTTAAACTTGACGAGCCTAGCATATGCAGATATGGCCTCGGAACACTGGAGACCGAAAGGTCGAGCGTGAATCATATAGTAGATATGATCAACATAAGATGTTCACCATTGATACTACTCCATCTCACGTGATGATCGGACATGGTTTAGTTGATTTGGATCACGTGATCATTTAGATGACCGTAGGGATGTCTATCTAGGTGGGAGTTCTTAAGTAATATGATTAATTGAACTTTAATTTATCATGAACTTAGTCCTGGTATTAGCATATCTATGTTGTAGATCAATAGCTCGCGATGTTGCTCCCCGTTTATTTTCCTAGAGAAAACTAAGTTGAAAGATGTTAGTAGCAATGATGCGGACCTATTCCGTGATCTGAGGATTATCCTCATTACTGCACAGAGAATTATGTCCTTGATGCACCGCTAGGTGACAGACCTCTTGCAGGAGAAGATGTAGACGTTATGAACGTTTTGACAAAAGCTCGGTATGATGACTACTTGATAGTTTAAGTGCACCATGCTTTACGGCTTAGAACCGGGACTTCAAAAATGTTTTGAACGCCACGGAGCATATAAGATGTTCCAAGAGTTGAAATTAGTATTCCATACTCATGCCCGTGTCGAGAGGTATAAGACTTCTGACAGTACTTTTCCTACAAGATGGAGGAGAATAGCTCAACCAGTGAGCATGTGCTCAGATTGTCTGGGTACTACAATTACTTGAATCAAGTGGGAGTTATTCTTCCAGATAAGATAGTAATTGACAAAGTTCTCTAGTCACTATCACCAAGTTAGTATAACTTCATGATGAACTATAATATGCAAGGGATGACGAAAGGAATTCCTGAGCTCTTCGCGATGCTGAAGTCGGCGAAGGTAGAAATCATGAAAAAGCATCAAGTGCTGATGGTTAACAAGACCACTTGTTTCAAGTAAAGGGCAAAGGGATAGAAGGGGAACTTCAAGAAGAATGACAAGGAAGTTGTCACTCCCGTGAAGAAACCCAAAGCTAAAACTCAAGCCAGAAACTAAGTGCTTCTACTGCAAAGGAAATGGTCACTGAAAGTGGAACTGCCCTAGATACTTGGCGGATAAGAAGGATGGCAAAGTGAACAAAGGTATATTTTGATATACAGATTATTGATGTGTATTTTACTAGTGTTCATAGAAACCCCTAAGTATTTGATACTGGTTCAGTTGCTAAAGAGTAGTAACTCGAAATGGGAGTTGCATAATGAACAGAAACTAGTTAAAGGTGAAGTGACGATGTGTGTTGGAAGTGGTTCCAAGATTGATATGATAATCATCGCACACTCCGTATACTTTCGGGATTAGTGTTGAACCTAAATAAGTGTTATTTGCTGTTTGTGTTGAGCATGAATATGATTTGATCATGTTTATTGCAACACGGTTATTCATGTAAGTTAGAGAATAATTGTTGTTCTGTTTACATGAATAAAACCTTCTATGGTCATACACCCAATGAAAATGGTTTGTTGGATCTCGATCGTGTGATACACATATTCATAATATTGAAGCCAAAAGATGCAAGGTTAATAATGATAGTGCAACTTATTTGTGGCACTGCCGTTTAGGTCATATTGGTGTAAAGCGCATAAAGAAACTCCATAGTGATGGACTTTTGGAATCAGTTGATTATGAATCACTTGGTGCTTGCGAACCATGCCTCATGGGCAAGATGACTAAAACTCCGTTCTCCGGAACAATGGAGCGAGCAACAGATTTGTTGGAAATCGTACATACTGATGTATGCGGACCAATGAGTGTTGAAGCTCGCGGCAGGTATCGTTATTTTCTGACCTTCACTGATGATTTGAGCAGATATGGGTATATCTACTTAATGAAGCACAAGTCTGAAACATTTGAAAAGTTCAAAGAATTTCAGAGTGAAGTGGAGAATCATCGTAACAAGAAAATAAGAGTTTCTACGATATGATCATAGAGGTAAAATATTTGAGTTAGCGAGTTTGGCCTTCAGTAAAAACAATGTGAAATAGTTTCACTACTCACGCCACCTGGAACACCATAGTGTAATGGTGTGTCCGAACGTCATAACCGTACTTTATTAGATATGGTGCGATCGATGATGTATCTTACCGATCTACCACTATCGCTTTTGGGGTTATGCATTAGAGACAGCTACATTCACGTTAAATAGGGCATCATCTAAATCCGTGGAGATGACACCGTATGAACTGTGGTTTGACGAGAAACCTAAGCTGTCATTTCTTTAAGTTTGGGACTGCGATGCTTATGTGAAAAAGTTTCAACATGATAAGCTCGAACCCAAATCGGAGAAGTAAATCTTCATAGGATACCCAAAAGAAACTGTTGGGTACACCTTCTATCACAGATCCGCAGGCAAGGTCTTTGTTGCTAAGAGTGGATCCTTTCTACTCCCTCTGTTCACTTTTGTAAGTCTTTAGGACAGCTGAAATTGAATTGTTTTATGTGCTGTCTTAAATGTCTAAACGGTCTTACAAAAGTGAACGGAGGGAGTAGAGAAGGAGTTTCTCTCGAAAGAAGTGAGTGGGAGGAAAGTAGAACTTGATGCGGTAATTGTACCTTCTCCCGAATTGGAAAGTGGAACATCACAGAAACTAGTTCCAGTGATTCCTACACCAATTAGTGAGGAAGCTAATGATGATGATCATGAAACTTCATATCAAGTTTCTGCTGAACTTCGTAGATCAACCAGAGTTCGTTCCGCACCAGAGTGGTACGGCAACCCAGTTCTGGAAGTCATGTTACTAGACCATGATGATCCTATGAACTATGAGGAAGCGATGATGATCCCAGATTCCGCAAAATGGCATGAGGCCATGAAATCTGAGATGGGATCCATGTATGAGAACAAAGTGTGGACTTTGGTTGACTTGCCCGATGATCGGCAAGCCATCGAAAATAAATGGATCTTCAAGAGGAAGACTGACACTGACGGTAATGTTACTATTTACAAAGCTCGACTTGTTGCGAAAGGGTTTCGACAAGTTCAAGGAGTTGACTACGATGAGACTTTCTCACTCGTAGCAATGCTTAAATCTGTCCGAATCATGTTAGCAATTGCTGCGTTTTATGATTATGAAATCTGGCAAACGGATGTCAAAACTGCATTCCTGAATGGATATCTTAAAGGAGAGTTGTATATGATGCAACCAGAAGGTTTTGTCGATCCTAAAGGTGCTAACAAAGTGTGCAAGCTCCAGCGATCCATCTATGGACTGGTGCAAGCATCTCGGAGTTGGAATATACGCTTTGATAAGTTGATCAAAGCATATAGTTTTATATCGACTTGCGGTGAAGCCTGTATTTACAAGAAAGTGAGTGGGAGCACTACAACCTTTCTGATGAGTATATGTGAATGACATATTGTCGATCGGAAATGATGTAGAATTTTCTGGAAAGCATAAATGAGTGTCTGAAAGGAGTTTTTCAAAGAAAGACCTCGGTGAAGCTGCTTACATATTGGGCATCAAGATCTATAGAGATAGATCAAGACGCTTGATAAGAATTTCGATGAGTACATACCTTTATAAGATTTTGAAGTAGTTCAAAATGGATCAGTCAAAGAAGGAGTTCTTGCCTGACTTCTAAGGTGTGAAGTTGAGTAAAACTCAAAGCCAGACCACGGCAGAAAAATATAGAGAGAATGAAAGTCATTCCCTATGCCTCAGCCATAGGTTCTATAAAGTATGACATGTTGTGTACCAAACCTGTTGTCTACCTTGCCATCAGTTTGGCAAGGAGGTACAATAGTGATCTAGGAGTAGATCACTGGACAGCGGTCAAAATTATCCTTAGTAACGGGATGACTAAGGAAATGTTTCTCGATTATGGAGGTGATAAAGAGTTCATCGTAAAGGGTTACGCCGATGCAAGCTTTGACACTAAATCCAGATGACTCTAAGTATCAATCTGGATGTGTATTAAAAGTGGGAGCAATTAGCTAGAGTAGCTCCATGCAGAGCATTGTAGACACATAGAAATTTGCGAAATACATACGGATCTGAATGTGATAGACCCGTTGACTAAACTTCTCTCACGAAGAAAAACATGATCACACCTTAGTACTCTTTGGGTGTTAATCACATAGCGATGTGAACTAGATTATTGACTCTAGTAAACCCTTTGGGTGTTGGTCACATGGCGATGTGAACTATGGGTGTTAATCACATGACGATGTGAACTATCGGTGTTAAATCACATGGCGATGTGTACTAGATTATTGAATCTAGTGCAAGTGGGAGACTGAAGGAAATATGCCCTAGAGGCAATAATAAAGTTGTTATTTTATATTTCCTTATATCATGATAAATGTTTATTATTCATGCTAGAATTGTATTAACCGGAAACTTAGTACATGTGTGAATACATAGACAAAACAGAGTGTCCCTAGTATGCCTCTACTAGACTAGCTCATTGATCAAAGATGGTTATGTTTCCTAACCATAGACATGAGTTGTCATTTGATCAATGGGGTCACATCATTCGGAGAATGATGTGATGGACAAGACCCATCCGTTAGCTTAGCAACTCGATCGTTTAGTATGTTGCTATTGCTTTCTTCATGACTTATACATGTTCCTATGACTATGAGATTATGCAACTCCCGTTTACCGAAGAAACACTTTGTGTGGTACCAAACGTCACAACGTAACTGGGTGATTATAAAGGTGCTCTATAGGTGTCTCCGAAGGTACTTGTTGGGTTGGCGTATTTCAAGATTAGGATTTGTCACTCCGATTGTCGGAGAGGTATCTCTGGGCCATCTCGGTAATGCACATCATAATAAGCCTTGCAAGCAAATGACTAATGAGTTAGTCACGAGATGATGTATTATGGAATGAGTAAAGAGACTTGCCGGTAACGAGATTGAACTAGGTATGATGATACCGACGATCGAATCTCGGGCAAGTAACATACCGATGACAAAGAGAATAACGTATGTTGTTATGCGGTTCGACCGATAAAGATCTTCGTAGAATATGTAGGAGCCAATATGGGCATCCAGGTTCCGCTATTGGTTATTGACCGGAGAGATGTCTCGGTCATGTCTACATAGTTCTCGAACTCGTAGGGTCCGCACGCTTAATGTTTCGTTGACGATATAGTATTGAATGAGTTATGTATGTTGGTGACCGAATGTTATTCGGAGTCCCGGATGTGATCATGGACATAACGAGGAACTCCGGAATGGTCCAGAGATAAAGATTAATATATGGGATAATAGTGTTTGACCTCCGGAAGGGTTCCGGAATTCACCGGAAGGGGTTCCGGATTTTCCCGAAATGTTTGGGTACGAGAACACTTTATTTGGGCCAAAGGGGAAAGCCCACGAGTCTTTAGGAAAGTGCAAAAGGAAGTTTTGCGGAGACCAGAGGCTAGACGCCAGGAACCCTGGCGTCTAGGGGGTAGACGACGGGAACCCTGGCGTCTATCCCTGGAGTCCGAGTGGGACTCTTTCCTTTCGGGCAAAACCGACTTTGAGGAGGCTTTTGCTCCAAGTTTCGACCCCAGGGCTCAACATATAAATAGAGGGGTAGGGCTAGCACCCAAGGGAGATCAAAATACACCAAGCCGTGTGCCGGCAACCCCGACCCTCTAGTTTATCCTCCGTCTAGTTTCTGTAGTGCTTGGCGAAGCCCTGCAGAGATTGTTCTTCATCAACAACCTTCACCACGCCGTCGTGCTGCCGGAACTCATCTACTACTTCGCCTGTCTTGCTGGATCAAGAAGGCGAGGACGTCATCGAGCTGAACGTGTGCTGAACGCGGAGGTGCCGTACGTTCGGTACTAGATCGGGACGGATCGTGAAGGTGCACGACTACATCAACCGCGTTGATAAACGCTTCCGCTTTCGGTCTACGAGGGTACGTAGAAACACTCTCCCCTCTCGTTGCTATGCATCTAGTAGATAGATCTTGCGTGATCGTAGGAGAATTTTTGAAATACTACGTTCCCCAACAATTACATCCTCAGGTGAAGGTGGCCCGTCCTGAGCACGGATCGTACTCGGTGCCGGCTGGCTCGCACCCTTGTTTGTCTTTCTTTTGCGTGCCTTCTTCTTCTCCTGTAATGGGACCGAGTTCTGCTCACAGAACGCCTTCTTGAGTGTATTGGGGCTGATAATATTTCGCACCTCGCCTATCTGAGGCTCGGTGAAGTCGGCAGCTGGAGGCGTCTCCTGAGAACTAAACGGCAGACGACGCCTGTTGCAACTTGGCTTCTCCGCGGTACCAGCTAGATCGCGCACGTCTTTTGTGGGGTTGGGTTCTTGAGAAGGAGGCCCCATGAATTCGCCACCGTACCCATGATCGGCAAAGTACTGATCGACGTTGGCAAATGTATCGTCGTCGTCGTCGTTCTGATCCTGTGCCATATGCATGTTTGGATCCAGTGGCATAGGGATGTCCGGCACCGTTGCGGCGGTCTTGCCCTGGGGCCGACTTGGCGCCGGCACGACTGGCGGTGTTGTCTTTGGGGTGGTGACCCCCGCCCCCAAACGAATCTGGCTCTTAGGCCAAAGCAGTGGCCAGCTCAGGCAGGCGCTGAGGGTCATCACGTCATCATCGTCGGCCCCGACAGGTCGAATCGGAGGTAACAACTCATCGCGGCCTGGCAGCACCCGAACCAGTTGAACCCTAAACAAGTTGGGTGGCATCTGGGTACCGTGGAACACGGGGTTCCCCGGTTGAACGATTTTTCCCTTGGCGACATCGACCAACTCGTTGCTCACGAAGTGCAGGAGAGTGCACGGAACGTCGGCGGCGCCCTGCAAAAACATGTAGGGCGTCCGGGATGCCCAGTCAAAGGTAAGGAGATGAAGTCCTCGGCCGAGAGAGGCTTAATTAGTTACCGTGATGATGGCGTCGAGCTCGGCTAATGTCCAGGCACCGCCAACGGCGGGCGTGCAGTTGACGGAGGGGGCGCTTGCTGCAGAGGTGCCGGCCGGCGTACACCCGGGTGCATTAAGCTCCCGTGCCGGCGTCGGAGACAGCAATGGCGCCTCCGCCGGAGACACCAATGGCGCCTCCGCCAGAGACACCAATGGCCCCGCCATCGCGTTCTGCGAGTTGCTGGCCGTGAAGCTGGGAATCGGGGGCGGCCCCTGTTGGCCGCCCGCAATCCACGCCTGCAACCCCTCGATCAAGCTAGGCACAATGGCGGTGATCGTCGCTCCCAGTTGTTGTTGCACTTGCTCTTGGACAATCTCCGGAATCCGCGCCACCTGTGCCTTGAGTTCTTGAACCTCGCGCGCCTGGCTTTCCGAGCTGGTCTTTTTCTCCTTTCGCCCACCAGTGTTATAGTATGACGACCATTTTGTGGACAAGCCTTTGCCGGCCACACGACCAGCTGACGTCGGCTTACTGAGCTTATCCTTTTTCTTCATTACATTCAACGCCCTATTTAGAGTGGTGTCCCAAGGGTTGCTCTTAGTCGACCCCGCGCTACTGCTTTCAGTCGCCTGCGGAAGGATTGTGAACCATTTAGAAATTTGGCTTCATTAATTAGAATGCAACCATATGGAGCTAATTACGCGGGGGTGTATTCCTTACCAGAACAAGCTCAAGCGCCCTGGTCTTCGGATCCGTGGTAAGCTCCTTTGTTTTCGGGTCCTTCTTGTACCGGGCCCTGACAAAGTTCCTGGTCTGCTTGTCACCGTATTTATCGAAGAGGGGCGGTAGGCCTTGCTCCGCACGGTCCGCCTCCTCCTTGTCCCATATAGGCTCCGCCACTCTGTAACCGCCGGGACCGAGTGTGTGTTCCCCTAAGTTCAGCTTCCGCATTTCTTTCCCCCACTGACTTGATTCGGAGGTTGCGGTGCTCGAGCACTTGATCTTGAAGTCGTTGTAGTCATCTTCGGTGATCGAAGGATTTTTCTCCTTGATCTTCTCATAACTCTCACCTTTCTCGATCATTCTCTTCACCGTGCTTTTCCAAGTAGACAGGGCCGTGCTCATCTTCGTGAGGGCAGCATTGTTCACTTTATTCCCTTTGAGTCTTGTGTTTTCAAATTCAGCGGGGAACTTGTATCGTTCGTGCAGCTTCATGAAGAGGAGGTTGCGCAAATTCCCTCGGTCAGGATGCCTCAGGTTCTCGGTGTTGATCGAGATGGTGCTCCGGAGAATGCACCCGAGCTGAAGCGAGTACCCCTTGACTATTCGTTTGGGCGCCGTTGGATTCCCGTCGGAGTCCACTTCAGTAAATTCCTCCTTGAGGGTGCGGAGCACGGTTGGGCGCCGGTCCTTCCGTTGCCTCTTCGGTTGGCTGCCATATGTGCGTGCGCCGCCATCATCAGTGGTGGCATCCTCGGCGGCACCATAAGTGGTGGCATCAGTGGGGTCATCCTCGGCGGTACCATCAGTGGTCTCAGGATCGGTGGGGAAGGCAGCGTCCTCATACAAGTGAGGTTGTTCCTCCATCTCCTGGGACAGCTCCCAGAATGCCTTGCCGTCCGAACCCCCGGCATCATCGTTGTTGGCCATGTTTCTCTCTAAATAGGAAAAAAGATTGGTCAAAAAGTTGGTTATTGTCAAGGAACAAGATCATGGTCTCATCATTTAGGGTTTGTCGACACTGAGGCATCCTAAAAGCTAAGCTTTTATCATTGAGGGTTTTTCGACGCCGAGGCACCCTAAAAGCCTAAGCTTTCATCATTTCGGTTTTTATCGACACCGAGGCACCCTAAAAGCCAAGGTTTTATAATTTACTAGTCGTCCACCCGTGCATTTGCACGGCCTAGCCTATAAAAGTGAGTGTTAATTTGAATTTTATGTCCTTATAAATTTAAGTTCATCATGTGGCCTGCTTGGACTGTCTAGTTCACATATATAGTTGCTCTGTTTCACTATACTTTGCATGTTATATGTCGCTCCGTCTAAAAATATATATTTATAGATGATGTGGAAATATATTATGTGAGGAATCAACATATTGATATGGTATTGTAGATGCTAATAAATTATTTCGATGAACACGGTCAAAGATTAGAAAGTTCGAGTTACGACAATATTAACATGCGAAATAAAGTCAAATGAGTGATTCTTTTTTAGAAATTTGAAACAAATGAATTAGGATCTGTATAGTATAATAGCTGACACGCTTAACAATTGGTTATAGTAATGTTTTGTCTTAAGATCTTCATCTAATAGCATGTTATTTGAGAGAAATGTTTTATAATAATCATTTTTTACACATTTTTTTATAAACTATGCTAACAATGGTACACAAAGATAAGTTTCCGGAAATATAAAAAATTATGCAAATAAATAGGAATTCAAAAATTGAATATAAATATGACATAATTATTAAATATGCAACACTATGCAATTTAACTTTCTTGATATTTTTTTCAATTACAAAATACTGTTTTTCTTCTCTAGCACTATGCACGTTGTTGTTCACATCACTTCTTTCTGGTTTGTATGTACACAAATATTTATATATGCAAAAGAATAAGAAAGGTGACTATGATTGTAAGGAAGTCATAACATCTATTTTCAATTTCCACTATTCGAGGGATATCGAAATCGCTCATTAACAGAAAAATTAAAATGACATATTAGTAGATAATGTAACCTATGGAGTGAACAAAGCCTTTTAATTTAAAGGAAATACCGTGATAATGTAACCTGTAAATTGTATTATATTTTTCAAATATTAGTGTACCCTCCATAGGTTAACTGAGACATACTTCGGTTCATGCATATATATGCACGCCTGCAGCTGTGCATGTATTGCGCAGTCGAAATTGCTATGCACATTATGATTATCATTTGTGTATAACAAATGATTGCATACCTGATCATGTATGTATGAAGCTCCTGAATTTACTGGTCTACTGAACTTGACGGACGCATGCATGTCTTGCGGAACAACGCATCCGGCAGCACTCCCTTGAACAATCCCAGTTTGTCTCCATACCCCTGGTGTCGAGACCGCTAGCCATCCGATGCTATTGGGTTCTTAGGCTATATTGAAATGGTATTTTATAGTGTATATACTATTCTGTAAAAAGGGAAGAAACAGAACGCTAATTAGAGCTCAGGAAAAACAGAATAACAAACATGAGAAGCGAAACATCTCGTACCATCTTGAGCAGTCTCAGTTTGCAAAGCAGTTTTTCTCCTCAAATGAGACAGTAGCAAAGGCTACACGTGAAGTTAATTTTGTATTTTTCCTCGGACTTCGTCATAGGCTGATACTGTCGTTTCTTATGATCAAAACGAAGAACCAAACCATGCATGTTGGTCTGCTAACCTGAAAATCGAACGCCATAACAGGCTTTGCTCCCCAACCATGACAGAGATTCTCTCTTGGTGTTATTCTACCATGCAGCAGCATAACAAATATAGTGTCAACATCCGCTCTTGCCTAGGCCTTCATCGAAGTCACAACTGTCTGCGTTAGGGCACTATGATGTGGGTTGAACTCATCTGTTTCTATTTGATTGACGATTGCCATCAGTATGCAATTATGTGCTAGGCTTCCAGCCCCAATCTGAACTGCCATATGCATGGTTAATGAAGAAATTCCCTTGTCTTGTAGATATAGCAGATCAAACACACTTGACGATTCAGTTACCTTAATTTTTCTGTAGGTACATATATAGTCCAGCAAGTACTGTACTCAGGGAGCTTCCACGGGTGAGGGCTCTCCGGCCAGAAGATCAAACGTCCATACATATGAATGATTTACCTCTGATCCTTAGCAGTACACCTCGTAAGGCAATGACTTGCCTCCATCTTCTGTACCCACAACTTTTCCAACTCGCTTATCACCATGTCTGCACACAAAGGGTTCTTTCCCCACAATCTAAGATTTTTTTTGCAGTATGTACCCGTCCACACCTGCACTAGCACTGCTGCACATGAACTCGATAAACCACGTACTGCTTGATGAACACAACGGCACAACTGAACCATGTATAGCAATAGCTGGCCACAAAGGCTGTTCAGATGTTAGAGGAGAATAGAGGCGCACAGAAGTGAGGGAGCCCGAGGATTCCTAGGGGAGCCTAGATGATCGACGACCAAGAATTTCAAATCGTAGCCATAGAGGTCACGAGAGTAGGCTGTGGTGTGGCGCGCGGCGTGAGGGAGGACCTGATGGGGACACGGAGATGAGGAGGCGTGAAGATTTCTAGGTTGTGGTGTGGCGGCGGAAGAAGGGATCGATGGGGAGGCAGAGAGGAGGAAGCTTTATGATTTACGGACCTTCATGACAACAGGAGATCTGTTTTGTTTAGCTGATCGTGAGGAAGGATGGAGTCCCGAGAGATTGGGAGAGAGGCAGCGCATGTTGAGATCTTCCTATCTCTTACTTCATCTGATGGCTCATAATTTATATGGATTTTTTTAGCATGAGAATTTCTCGGATTGATCTACGCCGTAATAACTCGGGCCCACCATATTGACGGCTCCTAATTTCTAATTAACGTGGGAATTTGTTGGGAGTCTGGAATTAGTATAGGTATAGATGGTTTGTCGACACCGAGGCATCCTAAAAGCTAAGCTGGGAAGGAGAATTCTAAGTTGGGCCTAATCACTTGGCTCTATTGCCGCATATGATTTAATGCAGCTAGAATAAAGGGGCACTTGATCCTACTTAATTAACTACTAAGATACCCCGGCCCCTGCATTAGTCACAAGTACCCCATATGTCCTATTTTTAGCAAAGTCATGCTAAAATTCACGGAAAATTTCAGCATGACCTTTGTTGAAAATAGGACATATGGAGTACCCAAATTTGCCGGAACGGAAGTTAATCGACATTCCAGCAAACTCAAGGGCCTCTCGGGTGGACAAGGCAAAATCATTATCCCAGGTGGACAAGGCAATGTGCTACTTGCTTAAATCTCTGTCCAATTCTATTTAGAAGACAAACAACAGGTGGCAAAGCCCACTGTTAAAAAAAGGCCTCCATCACAACATGGAAAATACATTGGCATGTGAAGAGGTGAAACAATATATGCATCTCCAAGCAGTATCATTCAACATTTTGGACAAACCACTACAAGCAATACTGGATCAGATACAAGAAGAATGTGAGAAAATGCAGAGAAATACTTGTGGTGCTCTCTGTGCTATTAACATTTCAAGTCAAAACCTTTTCTGGTTAGTAAGTGTTTCTTGAACATATGTATGTAGTAAGTGTTTCTGCTCTCAGTGTTTCAGAACACATATTTTAGCTACCTAGTACCAGTGCTATTACCCAGCAGTTAATTAGCTTTTGCTTTTGCTTTTCAGTGCCAAATTCTAGCTAGTACCAGCAAATTAACATGTAGCAGCAATCATTTTCAAATATATATACACTGGACATTTTTGTATTAACCTAAGGAAAAATGCATAGTTAGGTTAATTACCCACTGTTAATAACAGCACATATATAAGAGAAACAACTTGAAGACTGAATAAGGTCGATTTGTTAGAAAGATTTTGCTTCTAAATCTGAGGTACAACAAAACTTGCATTAGGGCTTCAGTTATTGAAAAAAAAAGACATTCAGTCTGATGCTTTGTTCTACACTTTGATGCAAATTAGTATATAGAAGAAGCTATTTACTAGCAGTACCATATATAAAAGATATTCAGTCTGATGCTATTTACTAGCAGTACTAGCAGTTATTTTTCTTCTTCATTAACTGTATTGGCCATCAGACTGTATTGGCCATATATAAAAGACATTCAGTCTTATGCTATTTACTAGCAGTAATAGCAGTTTTTTTTTCTTCTTCTTTAACTGTACTAGCAGTTTTTTTTTCTTTTTCATTAACTGTATTAGCTATTTACTAGCAGTACTAGCACTTGGATCATATGCTAATGCTACATTGATACATCATCATGCCGGGTAATATTAAATAAACATTGGCCATACCAGAATTTCAGTAACTACGACCTGTAAAAAGACCTAATGACAAATCCAGTCAAATTAAGCCCATAGGAAGAGTTGATTAATTCAGTAAGCTAGTATCACCATTAGTGTATAGTCATGGATCTCAAGTAGACTAGGTTGATGAAACAGTGTAATACACACAAGATGATGGTTTTTGAGTCGCGACTAGTCAAGTCGCCGCCAGCCCTGCGGCTCAGCGATTAGTCGACCCAAGTCGCTGTATATATATATCCAAGTCGGGTCATATATTATGGGACGGAGGGAGTAGCTATTTGTAAGCAACCAGGTAGTTCAAGCTACCAATATAGTGACTTGTGACGTGCTAGCAGCTCACTAGTAGTGCTCCCTCCATTCCTAAATATAAGATGTTTTGGTAGTTCAATCTGAGCTTATATACATATTGGTGTAGTAACTCAAGAACAAGTAATTAAGGAAGAGAGGCATTCATTGATTAATTTGGTGCGGCAGTTTGGTGGCTTGGCTAAAGACGATGATTTGACGGTGCAGCAGGTAGATTAGCAAGTGAGATGGGGATGAGGTGGTACCTGCTGCTGCTGAACCAGGGGAGGGGAGGCGTCGGAATGGAAGATGAACCACACCTGAGACCTGACCTGACGTCGGGCACTTGCGCGCCTACCAGATCAAATAGGAACAAAAGAATAGCATCAGCCTAGCAAATCAAATCGAAATGAACCAACGAAGAGAGTGGAAGAGGGAGATGGGGAAGAGACCATGTCGTTGGCTGCTTCGTCTGTACCTCCTCGGGGAGGTGGGGAGGTAGGAGCCCGGGGTTGGTAGGCGGCGATGGTGGAGGAGAGGTCACCGGCGGCGTCTCCGTCTTGTGATTGGCGGACGCCCGCGGTGGGGATGCCGAGGCCGTGCATGGAGGAGTTGGCCCCGGATGAGGAGCTCGATCCGCGAGCAGCTGCTGCGATGGAGAGGATCCGCGCGACTCGGTGGCCGGAGACGTGGTGGCGGCGGCGGCGGCGCTTCAAGGTGGAGGTGGAGTTGGGTGTGGAGACTGGAGCGGAGCAGAAGGGGCGCGGGGGGCGGCGGTGGCGGGGGCGCGGGGGCAGCGGCATCGGGGGAGCGGGGGCGCGGGGGCGGCGGCGTCGGGGTAGCGGCGTCGGGAGAGGAGAGGGGAAGGGGATCGAGGGCGAGGGCGAGGGAGAGAGAGGGAATAGGTGGAGTGGGCCGGGGACGAAATATGGATGGGGGCACAATACTAATGGCGCACCGCCCCCTGGTGCGCCATAAGTACATCCATACTAATGGCGCACCTCCCCCTGGTGCGCCATTAGTATTTTTTTTTCTGTTCGAGCCAACAAGTTATCTTCCACCAAACCTCATCCACATCAAGTCCCCTCTACTAGCTCTACTGGTCAGCACCCAGTTCTCACACCAGGAGGTCCTGGGTTCGATTCCTAGGCTCCACAATTTTTTTATGCATTTAAAATGTTGTTTGATACTTATTTGTGTTTAAATATGTTCAAACTTGTTTAAATCATAACAGTAATATATTATTTTATAAGACAGTAATAATTTTTTTTAAAATATCATCAAATTTGCTATTTGAATATATTTATGAATATGAAAAATATCATCAAATTTATTATTTGAAAATATCATGATTTCATGGGTCGGCGGCGGCAGCCGGTGGAGCGGGGGAGGGTGCGGGGGGTCGGCGGCGGCGGT
>LR738712.1:763488237-763560835 GCA_902687465.1 Secale cereale
CTTTCTGTTAGTGCCATTAGTTTTCAAATATGAAAACACTTTTTTTTGTTTTTTTGTTTTCTTTGTTGCTTTATTTATTTTATTTTTTTCTGCTTACAACAAAATACTTATTGTTGCTATTTTTTCAATTTTTTTGTTTTGTTATCTGCATTATTTATTTTCTTTTGTTTTTTTTTTGTACATGCCACAAAAAATATACCGTTGAAAACCTCTTCCATACCCTAAAAAACACTCTCTCTACCATGTTTTATTACTTCTAGACTCTCGAAAATGCCAAACGGAGACCGAGCTCCATGGAGGCCTTTATTTGAAAACTTTAAAATTCAAACTTTTCAGTTTCAAAAAATTCTGAAAATAAATACACATATACCTACATACACAATGTACATGTGTGCAAATTTTCAGGCTGAAATACATTAAAATGTGAGCTGCAAAAAATGAAAAATCTAGAGCCTTTTAGCATATGTACTGTTCATCTATAAAGTGCATGATTTTGGTTTTTTTGTACAGCTTGCAATTCAAGGTATTTCATCCTGAAATTTTTCACACATACACTTTACATCCTTGCATACATGTGTATTTTTTTTTCAGAATTTTTTGAAACTGAAATTTATGAATTTTGAATTATTCAAAATAAAGGGCTCCATGGAGCTCGGTCTCCAAAATGCCTTACTCCTAGACTCTTGACTATTAAAAGTTTTCTTTGATAAAATTACACTACTCTAGCCTAGCAGCGGAGGAAAACGCAAAACAAACACACCTAATATAACTAGATGGAGGACCGAATGCACACGTGACACCAAAAGTGGTCTAATGTATTGGCTCTAAATAACCTTTTCATGGGAAACAATCAAAGCAAGGAATCGTTTGTATCTCCTCCGAGAACATGATACACTTTACCGAGATAAACAAAGCTGCATGTCGCTTCATTGTTGTATGCAAGGACAAGATATTTAGTAAGAAACTTCATATCCATTGCTCTAGACACCGGGCTTTCTTATATGCACGTGCAATGTAATTTATCTGTAAACTAAATACATTATTTAATTTGAAATGAAATATCATTTGCATAAAGGATTGATAAAGCTCTCGTACGCTCTTCCTACCTAAGGACTAAGTCCTAACCAACAGATCCTTAGCAGTTACCTAGCGATGGACTAACGACTTCACATCACTACCTACTTCCAAGGTCTTGTCTTATAAGAGCAAAGCCCCGCTCAGCAAAAGATGAATGATATGTGTGCCATTTTGCTTCTCTTACGTTAGTTTGCAGACTCATTTTAAGCATGATTTTGTTGTATCCCTAAATATTAGAGATTGGAACACTATGGGTATAGGCATGGAAGGCACCAGGAATCTTCCTTAGAGTTGTCGAGGTTTAGCATGTACGTTGTTGGCCACAACTTCACACATTAGAGATTCAAATTCTATTGGTTCAGGAATACAAGGCACCAGGAATGGGTAACAAGGAGCGTTCTCTCCGCTTGATCGTTCTGTTAACCATAGCCCTCTTGCTTCAGATGTGTTATACATTCATGATTGCAGGGCTGCTCCTTCTATTTTGAACAAAATTGTTGCTTTACTTGTGCTATGCATTCATTCTGTTTGAAACAAAATACAGTACTCCCTCCGTCCCATAATGTAAGACGTTTTTTAACACTAATGTAGTGCCAAAAAACGTCTTACATCATGGGACGGAGGGAGTAGTTTTTAACTCTTGCAAATTTGCCATGCTTTAAAATATATGGCAGAGCACTTGAATGCAAACAATGGGACTATGCAAACAATGGCAAAAGGCTATCAAAGTTCACACTACAGATGCTAAAATCCCTGAATCAAATGGCTCACATTAAACATTTTGGCATCTCATAGATGCACAATCCGTCAGCATTCCAGTTGTGAAGAGATTGTGATAGTTAACCATGAAATGGTGAGATCACTAGGAAAGTGACTAAATAATTAATGGCGACATGTTCCACATTAGCAGGTCAGATTACTACTACAAAAGACCTCATTGGGTGGCAACTGGATCATTACCGTCCTCCAGCTTACAACTACAAAAGGCCTCCCAAAAGACATCTTCATCAGCTCGGTTCGGATCCTCGGCAACATCAGCCGCTGAGTTGTTGAACCACGGCATCCATTGTCGGCCTCTGGCTCGCTGCTTCTGATGTGCAATGTGCGGCGACCGCTACAAGCTTGGCAGCCTCGGTCCTCGAGAAGACGCCGCCAAGGTTTGGATCTATCAGCCCTTCGAGGTCGCTGGCCGCTGTGCCGACCTTCACTTGTGAGACAGCCCTCCTGCCTGTGATGAGCTGGAGAACAACGATCCCGAAGGCGAAGACGTCACTCTTCTCGGTGAAGCGGCCCGTGTTGGCGTACTCAGGGGCTAGATACCCCATAGCTGCACTGGTGTGATGGCCTGGCTTATTAGGGATGATAGACTACTCATATCAATAAGGAATTCCTTCTTTTCCGGGAGCTCATTCGGATAGAACTCCAAAGTTAAGCGTGCTCAGCTTGGAGTAGTTTCAGGATGGGTGACCGACCGGGAAGTTTCTCCCGGGTGCGCACGAGTGAGGACAAAGTGCGCAGAAAAGACTAGTATTGATATGTGAGGCCAGTCTATATCCCGCCAGGAGTAACGATCACCGGCGGGTGTGTCCGGGGTGTTACAAGTTGGTATCAGAGCCGACCCTCGCGGTTACACGGATGTTTGCGGACACTTTGCAGTCATGTTGTGCATGATGTTTGTGACCCGTCGTGGCACACGGCATGGCACATGTGCTGTCCTGGAAGCACAGACGGTTGTGCCAAGAGGGAACGTTCCTGTGGCCCGACGAGGACGTCGGTTCCTCTGAGTGAGGGTGTATGTGATGGCCTGGCTTATTAGGGATGATAGACTACTCATATCAATAAGGAATTCCTTCTTTTCCGGGAGCCCATTCGGATAGAACTCCAAAGTTAAGCGTGCTCAGCTTGGAGTAGTTTCAGGATGGGTGACAGACCGGGAAGTTGCTCCCGGGTGCGCACGAGTGAGGACAAAGTGCGCAGAAAAGACTAGTATTGATATGTGAGGCCAGTCTATAACCCGCCAGGAGTAACGACCACCGGCGGGTGTGTCCGGGGTGTTACAACTGGCCTTCAGGGTTGAGAAGACGACATCGTCGGCAAGGAGCTTGTATAGTCCTGGGACTGACAGCCGTGGGGCGAAATGGTGGTCAAGAAGGATTTTCTCGGCCGAAATGTTCTGGTGTACTACGTCGAAGAGGTTGTCGACGTCGGGGAAGAAGTCGTCGTCGGGGAAGTAGTCATCGGCGACCGGATCGTCCGTGATGAAACAGCCAGTAGTCGCGCCGAGCGCTCCCCAAAAACCTTATCACCCTTCTCCCGTACAGGACTCAAAAGGTGCGGTTTCGGAGGCCTACTGTCCCGACCTGCGGTGCACGCCGCAAGCCGGGATGGGGAAGATCGTAGCAGCAACTCGGAGATTGGAACTTGGGGCGAGAGGAGGAAGAAGCTCTGGTGCGTCTCTCTCAGAGGAGCGACCTCCTTTTTATAGGCGCAAGAGGAGTAGGTGAACAGGCCGCACGGGGAGCTGAAGCAAAAGAGGGAGGCGAAGTGAAGAGGCAGCAGCCGAAGAGGTTGCACCGTTCGGATTTATTCTCCACTACCGAAAAACGTTTCAGCTCCCGTGTGACCGTTCAGATTTATTACCCGTCGTGCGTGGCAAAAATAAGACATCGGCTCGTTCCCGCAACCCGGGGCGGGGCGGGCGGCTGAGGAGGAGCGCGCGTGGATGTCACTCTTGTTCTCATGCTCGTACAAGTAGAGAAAAAGTCTCCCTTATAAAAAGGTCCAACTCCTTGTAAACTAGCAATGTGGGACTAAACTTTAATAGTGCCCCTTGCCTTGCACGAATGGGCTAAGTGGGCCTCTAAGATTTATTAGGAATTTCTAAAATTAATATTGGGCTGGGCCATAATAGATAAAATTCCAATGATGCGGGCTACAGTCTCTGTGACAGCATTTACATGACTAAGGTTCAGAAACGAGGACAGTACTATCGGCAACATTCAGCCCCAACGTTTGCTCAGTGGGCAGCAAAAGGGCAGCAGCGTGCTCACGCCTGCGTCTGCATCCTGCCCACAAGATGCTGACAATTGTAACTGTTCATGTCCTTTCTTATTTTCCTTCAGATATTCAAATTTTAAAGTTGACCCATAAGCTACAGTACAACTCAGGTCAGCATTTCACTGGGGGTACTTCTCTTGTTTGCAACCAGTATTATATTTTGGCCAATTCGACCCAGGCTGAGGCTGCCTCATTCGATACTTGGGGTCTCCTTGCAAAGAAGAACCCCGGCTGATCCGCTGCTGCTCTCTGTAGTAGCCCGTATTCTTCT
Source organism: Secale cereale (assembly GCA_902687465.1). Lineage (NCBI taxonomy): Eukaryota > Viridiplantae > Streptophyta > Magnoliopsida > Poales > Poaceae > Secale > Secale cereale. Next base: position 763,492,643 of record LR738712.1, read on the forward strand.
TTCTTTCTCGTTTCTTGGCTGCTTACTCTGTTTTTGGCCCTGCTAGCTGATCTCTTTGTACTTAGCCTTTTGGCAACCCCTTCGGAAATGGAATCTTAGCAGTTCTCCCGCTAACTTTCAAAAAAAAGTATTATGTTTTGGTAATTTATAAAGAAAAACTTTTTTTGGGTTTGAACTCTAAGAACATCTCCAATATAACATGTTGATGCAAAGGTAACTGACTTTTACATCACCTCCTCCAAGTAATGTAAAATACAACACTTGGAGATGCAAATTTGCATCTTCAGTCACCGACGGTTGTAAAAACACAGTCGCGTGTGAATGGCCAACCGTCACTTCATTTCCTCCCCTACCCATCGCGCGACCGCATCTTCCCTTCACGCCGCACTTCCGTCTCCGCGCCGCCCACCTACTGTGCCATGTCATACTGCCCTGCCCCAGATCCGGCCTCTCCACTGCCCAACCCGTCGGTTCCGCCGCATCTCCGCCGCCACCCACCTCCAAATCGGCTGAATCGGCCTCTATTGCGCCGCTTAGCCGCCGCCCGATTCAAGCCCTACTCGGCCGCCTAGCCGTTGCCGCCCGATTCAAGCCCTACTCTGCCGCCTAGCCTCTGCCACCCGATTCAAGCCATACTCCGCCGCGCAGCCGCCCGATTTAATCCCTACTCAGCCGCCTAGCCGATGTCGCCTGATTCAAGCCCTACTCCACCGCCTGGCCGCCGCCCGATTGAAGCACTACTCCACCGCCGCGCCACTACCCGATTCAAGCCCTACTCTGCTGCCTAGCCACTGCCGTCGATTCAAGCCCTACTATGCCGACGAGCCGCCGCCCGATCCAGGCCCTACTCCACAACATCGTCGCCTGATTCAAGCCTGATGTCGTCGTGCCGCCGCTCGATTATCCCAGCCGCCGCCGCCTTGCCATCGAAGAAGCTCTCAAAGAGCAAGACTGGCTTTTTCAGGGTGCGGGCGAAGCCGCTTGGGAAGGTCGAAGTCAAGTTCTCCGATGACGACCGCCACTTCTGGATTGGCACGTACGGCACCATCGAGGTGGTCATGTGTGCGTACGACATGCTGATGGCTTCTCGCCCCTCGTTGGTTACCCCAAGTGGAAGGTTTGAGATGCAGTGTAGCGGAAGTTTTCCCTTGGCAATACCAACGATCGATTTCCCTGAGACTCCCAGTTTCAACAAGAAGGTGTCAACTGCTAACGGCGCCAGATATTAGCAATCAACGTGGACCTGCACACAGATACAAATAACTTTGCTCCCAACGAGTACAGAGAGGTTGTCAATCCCTCCGGCCTTGTAGTTTACAAAGGATCAAACGCAAGTGATAGTAGTGATAGATATAATTGCAATAGTAAGTAAAAAAGCGGAAAGTAAATAGCGGATGTGATCAATGATGGTAATATGGACCGGAGTCCCATGATGTTCACTAGTGATGTCTCTCTCCCAAAAGACGATAAAACAGCTATGTGAGGTAAACGAATTACAGCTGGGCAATTGACAGAATTATGTGCGCAAACCAATGCTAACTATACTGCAAGAAAGGTAGAGGTTCAAAGCATGGGCGGTACGCCAAAGTAAGTAGACCGAAATCCATCTGCATCTACTACTAATCATCCACCTTGAGATATCTATCCAGAACATCTCGCTGGTATTAAGTTGCGAGTCCCACCCATAGTGTAAACTCAAAGCAACAGACAACTCATTAAAAGAACTTTGCGTAAAGAAAACAATCCTTGCACCTGCGGGCACAAGCATCGTTGTTTTCCCCCTTGTGGCAACAGCACATCCCCTAGACTCATGTTTCTGTCACTCAAGCTAGTCATCGAGGGGCATGAACCCACAATCAAGCATAACGTTCCCTCTTGGAGTCACTACCTACTACTTGGTCAAAGCAATAAATAACAACGGAGAACATGCAAGAATTACTTACGAACATAAATATAAAAGAGGTGAATCAAATATATTACTCAAACATAATCTGAACATAATCTCATAATCCATCGGATCCCAGCAAACTCATCATAGCAACAGCATAAGGATTACATATGTGCCTCGATCATGTAGGGCAGCTCACGAGGACTAATTAGTGAAGCACAAGAACGGGAGGATAACATCACATAGCTACTGGTCATGGACTCATGGTCCAAGGGAGACTACTCACAACTCATCCGGGAGGCGTCCATGGTGGTGGAGAAGCTCCCGGTGGTGATCCTCCTCTCCGGCAGGGTGCCGGGAAGAGTTCTCCTGGTGCTCCTGATCTTGGAAGCGGCGGCAGCGGCGGAACAGAGATGAGATCGCGAAAAAGAGTTCCCGTCTCGAGGGTTTTGGGAGACGGTCTAAATATATGCCAAAGGAGGGCATCAGCGGAGCCTCGGGGGGCCCAGGCGCCCCCCCCCCCCCCCCCGGCGCGGCCCAGGGGGGGGCGCGCCACCAGGGCGCCTGGGGCCCTGGTGGTCCCCCTCCGGCTGTCCTTCGGGCGCCTGGTAGCTTCTGGAACGCTGATTTTTTATATAATTTTTCCGGGATTTTTCTCGCAGTTCTCGTAATGGGAAAACCTGAAATACAAAAACAGCCGAAAACAGAAACTGGCACTGGGGTGCACTGAGTTAATAGGTTAGTCCAAATATGATCAAAAGTGTATGGAAGTGTATAAATATCATAGCAATATCACCCAAAAGAGGCATGGAGCAAGCAGAAATTATAGATACGTTTTGGACGTATCAACATCCCCAAGCTTAATTCCTGCTCGTCCTCGAGTAGGTAAATGATAACAAGAATAATTTCTGTGCTGACATGCTATTAACCATATAGGACTTTTTTGTAGTCATATGACAAAAGCTTACTGAGACAATGAATCTATAGTAATTAAGTTGCCTCATGATAAAATCACAAAGAACTGAAAGTTTAACAATATGATACTGAAACATCAAGTAGATTTGTAATGAACATGGTGTGCAAATATGATAAAGTAATATCTCGCTTGCCCCCTTTAGTGAAGCAAAACATAAATGCAGGGGCACCTCCAAGGTTTAAGTGATGACTAGATACAATCATTTCAGAATAAACGATATCACAATCATGCAAAAGACAATGCTACTTTGGGACAATGCACATTACACTCAGAATGACAATCATGCTCTCAATAATTGGTGCTTTTAAAAGAAGGTGGAGACTCTCGAACCGTGGCTTTTGTTGGCAAGGTTGAAAACCCGTAGTCGGAAACAAAGACAAAACATGTACCAGAGCTCTTGGTTTTAAAAACAGAGGTAATATATTTTATTTAGATTATGCATGTTTCGTCAACGAATGCTAGCAGACAACTCAATCACTTCTTGAGATGGACAAGTTTCGAGGAACGGCTCCCGAATGAGGAAGATCACATCCTCTTAATCTCCTTTGTTTATCACTGCCAAAGTTTTCTGATTTCTCATGAACAAAGCGTGAAGGAGGGTTGGTTTGTTATATTATCTTTTTGAGCTGGGCGCACTCAATGCCAGTTCCTTCTCGTGTTATGGGTTTGCACATTATACATGCAATCCCGGGGTGAAGCTTGTCCAACTTAAAAAGATCATGAATTAACTACTACTTCCTCATGAACTTACAACAGAGGCACAAAATAGGAATGCTTTTTCTTTGAATAATTTCGAGGTGGTACATGCAAGTCTCCGTTAGGAATGGCAGGTAAATACCATGTAGGAAGGTATGGTGGACTCATATGGCATAACTGGTATAAAGGAATTTGGATGCACAAGCAGTCAGTCCGCTTAGTACAGGTGGAGGTTAGCAAAACACTGGGAGCGACCAACTAAGAGAGCAATGACGGTCATAATCATGCAGAGCGACAAAGCAACATTGAATCAGGCATGGAAGTTATATCGCTACTTAGAAACAAAAGATCATCAAGGCTTGACAGACTTTCCTTACAGTCTTTAATATGCATGAGCATACGCCAAGTCAATCAAAATAAATTCTCGAAGGAAGATATTACTAAACCATACCACATCATAGGCAAACAAATCATGTTGGTACTCCAATAACACATTGGGAACCCCCCCAGCTATTTGAGACTAACCATAAGAAAACACGAACTACTAAGCGCCATTATGCACGTAGCATCTTTATCATAGACATATCAACCAATGCAACGAAAGCAAACTCTCTTAATAAGATATTCATGATAGATAAAGAGAGTTCAAACAACCAACTAAACAAAAGCTCTTTAGAAAGATAAGCATGAAAGTTAAGAGCTAAGCATGATAGTAGCTATTAAAAGACAAAGAACACACACAGCAAAGACAAACATGAAAATTCTATGTTATGTTCTAGGTAGAAGTGGAGCGTGTTTCTCTCCCACATAAAGAATGCTGAGTTTCGACTCGTTATGAAAAGCTAAGGAAAACTAAAAAGGAAAACTAAAAGCAAGACGCTCCAAGCATAGCACATAACACATGAAGTGATAAAAATATAGTGGAACGAAAGACGAACTGATAATGTTGATGGAGAAGGGGATGCACAGGGGCATCCCCAAGCTTAGACGCTTGAGTCTCCTTGAATATTTCTTGGGGGTGCATGGGGACATCCCCAAGCTTGAGCGTTTGACACTCCTGAATCTTTTTATCATCTTCCCTCGCACACTTGAAAACTCCCTTCATACATAACTCATCATAATCTGATTAGCGAGGTTAGTACCCATAGTAAAATAATTGTTCCTTGCTGGAAATAAGGATATTCTTGAAGATCTACTGTTTCTCAAGATTGCCAAAAGTTTTTTGCAAAGAAAAAGCAAGCTCTAGGTTTGCAAAAATGAAGGAGAGGCAAAACAGGACAGAATCTGTGAAAAACAGAACAGCAGGTAGTAAATGATTTTTTTCGGGGCACTTCTGCAACTCTAATCAAAAAACTCAAAACAGACGCACAAAAGACAATTATATAGAGCACGTTGTCGAAAAAATTCAGACCAAAAAGATGATCTGGTGATTTTATACGAATTTTTCTATCCAAGGACAGAATCTGTTTCCTGGACAGCACCTCACAACTTTTGAACTTTCTAGCAATCAGAGGCTACACTTGGCACAAATTGAAAAGCAAAGATACAATGATGATGCTACTGTAGTAAACAACATCAAGACACAACAAAAGCAAAATAAATTTATTCATTGGGCTGCCTCCCAAAAGCGCTTTCTTTTATGCCTTTAAGCTAGGCATAATGCAAAGAGATCAAGTTGTATCAATTGAACCATCATCAAGATCATCAAAAAGCTCTTCAATAATACAACTAGTCTTAAGAGGACTTTCAAATAAAGGCCTCATAGAGATACTTCTAGGGAGAAGACCAAAAGGATAAAGTCAAAGGAAGATTCATTTATAAATTCATCAAAGAGAGGTGTTTCTTCCAAAGTCTTTACAGTTTCAACCCCTTTGGCAATAGATGGATTACTTTTAGAACGGGGAGCCTTTGAAACGTGAACGAACTTAGGCTCCCTCTTTGCCGGAGTTTCTACCATTTTGGTTTTGATTGAGGAGAAAGTAGTTTCTAGAGTATCAAAGATTTCCTCAATCTTGTCTATCCTAGAAGAGTCCAAGTCATGGGATTTGATGGTCTCCAAAGTTTTGAAAATTTTATGCATGGAGCTATCAAGCCTATTCAAATTCCCTTGGATCTTACGATCCAACTCATTTATCTTATTAATGTTTGGCATCTCTAGCTCTATCTTTTCAAGTTTTTTCATAATGTGAGCTAGGGTGATGTCCTCTTGAATGCTAACAACAGGGGGATTCCCAACAAGATTTTCAATAATACTGAGAGACTCCCAAACTGGGGCCTCTAGGAAATTCCCATTGATAGCAGTATCTAGAATAAACCTATTCCAAGAAGTAATTCCAACATAAAAATTACTAAGCAGGATAGTAGTAGGTTGCTTCTTGGTGGCTCTATTTTGAGAATCACTAATTCTATACCAAACATCTTTCAAACTTTCCCCACCTCTTTGTTTAAAGGTGAGAACTTCTGCCACGTCAAAGACAAAAGGACCCGACATAATGACAACTAAAGAAAAAGATAACTATTTTTGTGATTTTCAATAAAAGGTACTGAAGCAAAACTGAAAGGTAAACTAACAAGACTAAAAAGCAAAGGTAAAAGATAGCGTGCAACTCCCCTATCCTGAAGAGTGGAGTCCCCGGCGACGGCGCCAGAAAAATTTGCTTGATGGCTTCTCGCCCCTCGTTGGTTACCCCAAGTGGAAGGTTTGAGATGTAGTGTAGCGGAAGTTTTCCCTTGGCAATACCAACGATCGATTTCCCTGAGACTCCCAGTTTCAACAAGAAGGTGTCAACTGCTAACGGCGCCAGATATTAGCAATCAACGTGGACCTGCACACAGATACAAATAACTTTGCTCCCAACGAGTACAGAGAGGTTGTCAATCCCTCCGGCCTTGTAGTTTACAAAGGATCAAACGCAAGTGATAGTAGTGATAGATATAATTGCAATAGTAAGTAAAAAAGCGGAAAGTAAATAGCGGATGTGATCAATGATGGTAATATGGACCGGAGTCCCATGATGTTCACTAGTGATGTCTCTCTCCCAAAAGACGATAAAACAGCTATGTGAGGTAAACGAATTACAGCTGGGCAATTGACAGAATTATGTGCGCAAACCAATGCTAACTATGCTACAAGAAAGGTAGAGGTTCAAAGCATGGGCGGTACGCCAAAGTAAGTAAACCGAAATCCATCTACATCTACTACTAATCATCCACCTTCAGATATCTATCCAGAACATCTCGCTGGTATTAAGTTGCAAGTCCCACCCATAGTGTAAACTCAAAGCAACAGACAACTGCATTAAAAGAACTTTGCGTAAAGTAAACAATCCTTGCACCCGCGGGCACAAGCACCGTTGTTTTCCCCCTTGTGGCAACAGCACATCCCCTAGACTCATGTTTCCATCACTCAAGCTAGTCATCGAGGGGCATGAACCCACAATCAAGCATAACGTTCCCTCTTGGAGTCACTACCTACTACTTGGCCAAAGCAATAAATAACAACGGAGAACATGCAAGAATTACTTACGAACATAAATATAAAAGAGGTGAATCAAATATATTACTCAAACACAATCTGAACATAATCTCATAATCCATCGGATCCCAGCAAACTCATCATAGCAACAGCATAAGGATTACATATGTGCCTCGATCATGTAGGGCAGCTCACGAGGACTAATTAGTGAAGCACAAGAACGGGAGGAGAACATCACATAGCTACTGGTTATGGACTCATGGTCCAAGGGAGACTACTCACAACTCACCCGGGAGGCGTCCATGGTGGTGGAGAAGCTCCCGGTGGTGATCCTCCCCTCCGGCAGGGTGCCGGAAAGAGTTCTCCTGGTGCTCCCGATCTTGGAAGCGGCGGCGGCGGCGGAACAGAGATGAGATCGCGAGAAAGAGTTCCCGTCTCGAGGGTTTTGGGAGACGGTCTAAATATATGCCAAAGGGGGGCATCAGCGGAGCCTCGGGGGGCCCAGGCGCCCCCCCGGCGCGGCCCAGGGGGGGCGCCTGGGGCCCTGGTGGTCCCCCTCCGGCTGTCCTTCGGGCGCCTGGTAGCTTCTGGAACGCTGATTTTTTATATAATTTTTCCGAGATTTTTCTGGCAGTTCTCGTAATGGGAAAACCTGAAATACAAAAACAGCCAAAAACAGAAACTGGCACTGGGGTGCACTGAGTTAATAGGTTAGTCCAAATATGATCAAAAGTGTATGGAAGTGTATAAATATCATAGCAATATCACCCAAAAGAGGCATGGAGCAAGCAGAAATTATAGATACGTTTTGGACGTATCACATGCCGGCCGGCCGAGGATGGAGCTCAACTTTTTGGAGATTGAGACCCGAGCTGGTGCGGAGTTCCTCGTGCCGGACAATTTATGGATGCAGGAGAGGATGAAGAAGAAGTAGAAACCGGCGATTTGTGTTGCTCCCGGCGATAGTGCCAACGTGGAGATGACGAGGTTCACATAGGAGCATTTGGAGTATCTCCAGGCCAAGCACGAGTTCTTCTGGAATCATAAGGCCGAGTAGAAGATGAAGGGGTTGAAGAAGGAGGATGAGTCCGGCCCCTCGACAGTGATTCCCGTCGAGTCTGACTCGTCGGAATGGGGTGACTCGAAAGAGGAGGACAAGGAGTGTGACAACCCTATCAAGGAGGAATTCTGGTAGCAGTTTAAGATCACCTAGCCACCGCACGATTCATTCCCTACTCCACCGCCTAGCCGGCGCCCGATTCAAGCCCTACTCTGCTGCCTAGCCACCGCCGCGCCACTACCCGATTCAAGTCCTAATCCGCTGCCTAGCCGCTGTCGCGTGATTCAAGCCCTACTCGGCCGCCGAGCCGCCGCCCGATTCAAGCCCTACTCCGTCGCCCCCCTGTTGAAGCCTTACTCCACCGCCTGATTCAAGCCCTACGTCGTCGTGTCGCTGCTCGATTCAAGCCCAGCCGCCACAGCGCCGCCACCGCCATGCCACCGAAGAAGCTCTCAAAGAGCAAGACGGGCTTTTTCAGGGTGCGGGCGAAACCGCCTAGGAACGTCGAAGTCAAGTTCTCCGATGACGATCGCCGCTTCTGGATTGGCACGTACGGCACCATCGAGGTTGTCATGTGTGTGTACGACATGCCGGTCGGCCGAGGACGGAACTAAACTTTTCGGAGATTGAGACCCGAGATGTGCGGAGTTCCTCGTGCTGGACAATTTCCGGATGTAGGAGAGGACGGCGAAGAAGAAGAAACCGGCGATTCGTGTTGCTCCCGACAATAGCGATGAAGTGGAGATGACGAGGTTCGCGTAGGAGCATGCGAATTATCTCCAGGCCAAGCGCGAGTTCTTCTGGAATCTCGAGGCCGAGTAGAAGAAGAAGCGGGTGAAGAAGGAGGACGAGTCCGGTCCCTCGGCGATGATTCCGATCCCATCAAGCCTGACTCGCCGGAATGGGGTGACTCGGAAGAGGAGGACAAGGAATGCGACAACCCCAGCAAGGAGGAGTTCTTGGAGCAGTTTAAGAGCGACGATGAGTAGTTTTATGTTGGATGTAAGAGGACAAGGTGAAGAAGGAGGACGAGTCCGGCCCCTCGGCGGTGATTCCCATCGAGTCTGACTCGTCGGAATGGGGTGACTCGTAAGAGGGGGATAAGGAGTGTGACAACCCTAGCAAGGAGGAATTCTGGGAGCAATTTAAGATCACCTAGCCGCCGCCCGATTCAAGCCCTACTCCAAGGCCTAGCTGACGCCCGATTCAAGCCATACTCCGCCACCTAGCCACTACCACGCCACTACCCGATTAAAGCCCTACTCCGCTGCCAAGCCACTGTCGCCTGATTCAAGCCCTACTCTACCGCCGAGTCGTTGCCCGATTCAAGCCCTACTCCGCCGCCAAGCCACCACCCGATGCCGTCGCTGCGCCGCCACCGAAGAAGCTCTCAAAGAGCAAGACGTGCTTTTTCAGGGTGCGGGCGAAGCCGCCTGGGAACGTCGAAGTCAAGTTCTCCGATGACGACCGCCGCTTCTGGATTGGCACGTACAACACCATCGAGGTGGTCATGTGTGTGTACGATGTGCCGGCCGGCCGAGGACGGAACTCAACTTTTTGGAGATTGAGACCCGAGATGGTGCGGAGTACCTCCTGCCGGACAATTTCCGGATGGAGGAGAGGACAAAGAAGAAGAAGAAACCGGCGATTCGTGTTGCTCCCGACAATAGTGACGATGTGGAGATGACGAGTTTCGCGTAGGAGCATATGGAGTATCTCCGGCCCAAGCGCGATTTATTCTGGAATCATGAGGCCAAGTAGATGAAGAAGGGGGTGAAGAAGGAGGACGAGTCCGGTCCCTCGGCGGTGATTCCGATCCCATCGAGTCTGACTCGTCGGAATGGGGTGACTCGGAAGAGGAGGACAAGGTGTGCGACAACCCCGGCAAAGAGGAGTTCTTGGAGCAGTTTAAGAGTGACGATGAGTAGTTTTATGTTCGATGTAGTTGAATTAGTTGTTTGAACCAGTAGTTTGATGGATGTAGTAGTTTGAACTATGTTTAATTATGTTTTAATTAGAACTATGTTTAGTTATGTTTTAATTAGAACTATGTTTAATTATGTTTAATTTAGAACTACGTTTGCTTCAAATGAGCATGCTATGTTTGAAATGAAGTAGTAGGTGAACTAATTTTACATCTTAAAATAGATCATCTGTTGGAGTCGGAGTTTTACATCACCAAATATGCATCATCTGTTGGAGTAAGAGTTTTACATCGCCAAATATACATCATCTATTGAAGCTTGGACTTGTTTCGAGATGTAAAAAGCATCTTTTTGATAATGTAAATTATACAAGACCTACTTTTATATCTCCAAATATACATCTTCTATTGGATATGCTCTAAGTAGAATAAGGTTCACAACTATACTAGATCAGGTGTTTGACGGTTCATATTAACTATTACTTTCGCCGTTTGGGTTTATTGAGCCCCTCGTATTTTGGTTTACAACTATAATTTATCACACCAAATATCTCACAGTTCATTTTAGCTATTACTTTGTCCTTCCGGGTTTATTGGCCTCCTTGTATTTTAGGTTAAATTTTGATCATAAATTTAATTAATAAATATAAACTACATGTCACAAAAAGTATACCATTGAAAACCTCTTCCATACCCTAAAAAGACACTCTTCCTACCATGGTTTATAACTTCTAGACTCTTGATTATTAGCAGTTTTCTATGATAAAATTACACTACTCTAGCCTAGCAGCGGAGGAAAACGCAAAACAAACACACCTAATATATAACTAGATGGAGGGCCGAATGAACACGTGAAACCAAAAGTACTCTTATGTATTGGCTTTAAATAACCTTTTCAGGGGAAGCAATGAAAGTAAATAATAGTTTTTATCTCCTCCGAGAACATGATACACTTTACCCAGATAATCAAAGCTGCATATCGCTTCATTGTTGCATACAAGGACAAGATATTTAGTAGGAACTCTCTCACTTCATATCCACTTCTCTGGACGTCGGGCTTTCTTATATGCACGTGCAATGTAATTTGTCTGTTAACTAAATACATTATTTAATTTGAAATGAAATATCATTTGCATAAAGGATTGATAAAGCTCTCGTACGCTCTTCCTACCTAAGGACTAAGTCATAACCAACAGATCCTTAGCAGTTAACGACTTCATATCACTATCTACTTCCAAGGTCTTGTCTTATAAGAGCAAAGCCCCGCTCAGCAAAAATGAATGATACATGTGCCATTTCGCTTCTCTTACGTTAGTTTGCACACTCATTTTAAGCATGATTTTGTTGTATCCCTAAATATTAGAGATTGGAACGCTATAGGTATTGGCATGGAAGGCACCAGGAATCTTCCTTAGAGTTGTCGAGGTTTAGCATGTACGTTGTTGGCCACAACTTCACACATTAGAGATTCAAATTCTATTGGTTCAGGAATACTATTGGTTCCTTAGAGCGTTCTCTCCGCTTGATCGATCTGTTAACCAGAGCCCTCTTGCTTCAGGTGTGCTATACATTCATGATTGCAGGGCTGCTCCTGCTATTTTGAACAAGATTGTTGCTTCACCTGTGCTATGCATTCATTCTGTTTGAAACAAAATACAGTAGGTTTTAACTCTTGCAAATTTTCCATGCTTGAAGATATACGATAGAGCACTTGAATGCAAACAACAGCGCTATGGCAGTAGCACAAAGCTATTAAAGTTCACACTACTGATGCTAAAATCCTTGAACCAAATGGCTCATACATTCAACATTTTGGCATACTGATCTAGAGAACCAAGGGTCCACATCATCTCATACATACATAGTCTTTCAGCATATTCCAGTGGCAAAGAGATTGTGATACTTAACCATGAAATGGTGAGAAGTGAGATCACTTGGAAAGTGACTAGTGAATTAGTGGAGACATGATCCACATTAGCAGGTCAGATTACTACTACAAAAGACCTCATTGGGTGGCAACTGGATCATTACCGTCCTCCAGATTACTACTACAACTACAAAAGGCCACCCAAAAGATATCTTGATGAGCTCGGTTCGGATCCTCGGCAACATCAGCCGCTGAGTTGCTGAACCACGGCATCCATTGTCGGCCTCTGGCTGGCTGCTTCAGAGGTGCAATGCAAAGCGACCTCTGCAAGCCTGGCAGCTTCAGTCCTCGAGAAGATGCCGCCAAGGTATGGATCTATCAGGCCTTCGAGGTCACTGGTAGCAGTGCCTACCTTCACTTGTGAGACGGCCCTCCTGCCTGTGATGACTTGGAGAACAACGATCCCGAAGGCGAAGACGTCACTCTTCTCGGTGAAGCGGCCCGTGTTGGCGTACTCAGGGGCAAGATACCCCATAGCTGCGCTGGCCTTCAGGGTTGAGAAGACGACATCGTCAGCTAGGAGCTTGTGCAGTCCTGGGACTGACAGCCGTGGGGCGAAATGGTGGTCAAGAAGGATTTTCTCAGCCGATATGTTCTGGTGCACTAGTGATGGCTTGTTGCTCTTCTTGCTGTGTAGGTACTCGATACCTGCAAATGCACAACACATCAATACAGATCAGACAACAATTAGAGTACAGTAGCTACAATAGATTTGTTGATTACCTTTTGCAATGCCTCTGATGATAGAAACTCTTGTAGGCCAATCAAGAACACTAGCTTCAGAACCTTCCTTAACATCAAGATAATTCGACAAGCACCCATTAACCATGAAGTCATACACAAGAAAACACTCCCCCCTACCCCTGGAGCAGCAGAAGCCCCTCAGGCCAACAAGGTTCTCATGTCGGAGCATGGTGAGCGTCTTCAGGCCTCTGAGGAAATCAGACTCCTCTTGCTTGCAACTTGTCTTATTGAGGCTCTTAACCGCGACGACAGACCCATCCCTCAGTATCCCCTTGAATGTCGCAGCAAAGCCGCTCTTGCCTAGCAAGTTAACCTCAGAGAAGTACTGAGTGGCACACTCGACCTCCTCAAGGTTGAACCTAAAGCTATCGCCAACCTCACCGGATGACCCACAGCCTCCACCTGACATAGTGTCCCATCCATTTGAGTACTCCACACTGATCAGAGGAGAAGCACTCCTTCGGCAGGCTTCCTTCTGCTGGAAATGGTCAGTGCTGAGCCTGCTGTCAGAAACCTCCAGTGAGCTGCCAATCTTTTGCTTCTGCCGGCGATAATACGAGAATGCAAATATTCCGCAGAATGCGGCACCGATGACCACAGCAAGAACACCAACAACAAGAACTCCTGCAGAGGCCTTTGCAGATTTCGTCGTGTGCGGATCCACCGACTGGGGTACTTGCCCTGTCTTGACAGTACCATCCGGGCCAAAAGGCTCAGGCTTGTTGGGCCGCAGCCCATCCTCTGTAGAGGTACAAAGATCAAGAGAAATGAACTCTGCTCCACAAAGCCCCTTGTTGTTCACATACTGGAACCCTCCATTCAGTCTCTTCAAGCCTAGCATCCAAAACCAAATCACAATAGTTAATACAATGATGAAAGTAAAAAATTGACTTCCAAAAAGGTTGAGCAAGAGCCTGTTTGTTACCAGCAGGGACACTCCCCGATAGAGTGTTATTGCGAACATCGAAGACCTCGAGCGACGGTACATCTGCGATCTTTGAAGGGATGGAGCCAAATAGGTTGTTGAAGCTCAGATCGACCCGAGTCAGCTGGGTCAGGTCGCCGAGGGTTGCAGGAATGGCTCCGGTCAGCTGGTTGGACTGCAGCGCAAGAACAGCAAGCTTGTTCAAGTTACCTAGCTGGGGCGGTATGCTGCCTGTCAACTGGTTGTAGCCCAGCTGCAACACTGCAAACGAAGACCAAAGCCATGGGTAAGTAAATTAGTACATCAGTGAATTTAAATCATTAACACAGCAAATCAACCGCTTTGACGCTGAAGAACACAAAACAAACAATCTTGTTTTTTCCCATAGTACATTCACTGAAAGAACACGGATATTGGAAGTAAACATGAGAAAACAAAATCAAATCAGAGAAAATCCAAATGTAAACAGAGCCAAGTGTATCCAAATGCAGTGAATCAGGCCAAAGGTTGCCACAGAGGGAATCTATACAGAGCCAAGTGGCTCCAAACAAAGTGAGATCACATGTTTTCAACTCAAAGAAATTGCTATTTGTCATTTACCTATGCAGGAGTCAAACTGACAAAGCAGATTTTCAACCCCAATAATATAATACAACAGTGAATATAAATCTTGGCCCTGCAGGAAAATCTTGTCACAGAAAATCAATCGCTTTGACACTAGACAACACAACACAAATCTTGTTCTTCCATTAGTACATTCTGAAAACCGACCGAAATCGGACAGAAAGATTTGAAAACTAAATCAAATCACGGAAATCACCACTGTGTCCTCAAGTGATTAAGTCAAGATCTGGCCTGATGTTTGGCACAAAGGGAATCTGTGCAGAGCCAAGTGGATCCAAACTAAAGTGAGGCCCCATTTTTCAACCCCAAGGAAACACCAGTTGTCCTTTACCCACGCAGAGTCAAACAAGGCACTACCAATAAATCAAACAAGCTGGTCACGTGGCTGCCGCATTGCTCCCAGAAGACGACCAGGAATAGAAAGATACAAAAGCAGAGGAAGTAAAAACGAGCTGCCCATTTCAAATGCAAAACAATAATGGAGCACAGTGGCCCATTTCAAAAGCAAAACCGTTGTGCTGCTACTAAGATTTAAGGCCACCAACCGAGTACAGTACAGTACTCTGGATCTGCACATTGATGAGAGCGTCTGCTATTCACTCCCAGAAATTATTTGGACTTTGTAGTAGTACGGTGGGTAAGGGTCAATAAGTGACCGGAACCCGCCTGGAGATTTTGAAATGAACTGTAATAAATGAAGTCCTGGCTGTATGGCACAACGTCGCAGAAACAACCAAATGGATGAAAGAAACGGCCGTAGCAACTAGCCTGCATTTGTTCTTCAACAGTGAGCAATGGGATGCTTTTCTTTTAGGGATTCAAGGTTTTTTTCCTAGGGTTCATAAAGTTTTTTCCCCCAATGTTCAAATCTAAGCAAGCCTAACAGCACAAACCTCTAATCTAACACAAAAAGCAGCAGAAACACTAGAGGAAACAGTAGAAATGATGGACAGGAAAAGAATCAACCGTTTATTTAGCCAAGAAAAACCGACGAGATGAAGATAAAAAGTGAATATTTGAGTCGAAGATAAACAGCTCACCTTGGAGGCTGGCCATGGAGGCAATCTCGGCGGGCACGGGGCCGGAGAGGTGGTTGACGTCGAGGTAGAGGTCGGCGAGCTGGGCGAGGCCGCCAATCTCCCGGGGGATGGGGCCCCTGAGGCCGTTGTAGTGCAGGTAGAGCCCCCGGAGGCGGCGCAGGCCGGCGACGGCCGGCGGGAGCGTGCCGGAGAGGCCGCGGCCCTGCAGCGAGACGGCCGTGACGCGGCCCTCGCGGTCGCAGGCGACGCCGACGAATGCGCCGCCGCAGGGGTCCGCCGCCCGGTCCCACGAGCCAAGCACCCGGCCCGCCGGGTCCAGCGCCGCCCTCAGCGCCGCCAGCGCCCTCGCCTCCCCCTCGTCCCTCGCCGCCGCCGCAAGAACCGTCAGGAGGAGGAGCAGGACACGGAGCGGGAGCGGGAGCGGGAGCAGGAGCCTGGACAGCCCGCGCGCGGCGGCGGCGGCGGCCATTGGAGCGGCAGTGGTGAGTGGGGAGTGGGGAGTGGAGAGTGGAGAGAGGGTCGGAGGGGGGGAGTGGGATGGGGCCAAAGTTGAGGGCTTGAGGTGGTGGCGGAGGGTGAAATGGTAAATTATCCGTGGATTCTTTTGGTGGGGTTTCCGGCTTTTGGAGGGCAATTTCGCGGCTTGGTTTTGCGGGTGAAAATGTACAGAACTGGCCCTTATCTAAAACTTCAACACAAAATGACCCTATTTTGAAAATATTTCACGAAATGGCCCTTTTTGCATGACGCCCGCGGCTAGGGCGCCATGCTAGATAGCATGACGCCCCGGGGTAGGGCGTCATGCTATTTGGCATGGCACCCTAGGTCGGGGCGCCATGCTACATGTCACTATCATGGCGCCCTAGCCCGGGGCGTCATGCTCTCTAGCATGGCGCCCTAGCCCCGGGCGTCATGCAAAAGGGGCCATTTTCGTGAAATATTTTCAAAATGGGGTCATCTTATGTTGAAGTTTCAGATAAGGGCCAATTTTGTTGATTTTCACGTTTTGCGGGGGTGGAAATGTAGGCTTTTGAGATGTGTTTGGTGGGTTGCTTTTGGCTCTTGTTTTTTTGCGCTTGCTTTGCTGGCTGGATTGATTGACCGGACCGCTCTGTGCCCCGTGGGGAAGTGTGTGCGTGTGTCAGCGGCGGGAGCGCAGAGCACTACTGTGGCGCGTGCCGTCCAATCTCACTGATCATACACTGGTCTCTGTGTCTCTCTCTCTGTGTGTGCAGCTGAGTCGATGGCCGGAGCTGTGGAGAAAATGCAGGCCGGGTTTGAACTTTGTCAAAATCTGAACGAATTTGGTGGGTCGGGGGATGGATGTGAGTAGCCCTCGGTCTGGAAAAGGGAGAGGAAAAGTTATGCATTCGTGTTGGGGAAACTGGAATCCTTTTGGTTTAATCGAGATAGGGCCATAGGTGGGGGGTGCTGGGGGTAGAGCTAGTATAGTAGTAGAACCTAGTACTACATGTTTTTGAATGGACCTAGGAGTAGAAGCTAGAAGATGCTCCGGAGTCACGAGCAGACAGACCGGGCTTGCACGCAGTACCCAGGTTTTGCTCCCCACGCTCGCATTTATTTGAACATGACCCAGTTTTTGTTTACAGCAACTCTAGTCAATTCCCTAGGCGCATTCAAACAATTTGGGATGGAGAGAAGCTCGAGTTTAGAGCATCTCCGATAGATCATGTGCATGCAAAAATAACTAATTTTCACATCTTCGCGGCTGAAAGACCGACCTCTAACCGATCACGTAGTAGATGACATCGCCTCTTTCACGAGAAGTAAAACACCTGAAGATGTAAATTTGCAACTCCGTCTCCTAAGAGCAACTTCAAAGGGCTGACCCATTTCGTCCGCCTGCGTCCGCTTGGGTCGGCGCGGACAAAAGCGGCGGCCCAACGCGTCGACCCAAACCTAAATCACGTCTGCGTCGCGTCCGCACCGACGCATTTGCGGTCCAAATTTGCGCCCTAAATGCGTCGGCGCGGACGCCGAACGGACGCTTCACGCGCATTTTCGCTATTCGCTGCGTCCCCACATGGCGACCGTCCAACTACCCGCTGCCCACGCGGTCAGCTTAATTTATGATAACGGGCCCACGCGTCAGCGACGACGCTCGTCCTTCTTTAAGTCGACCGTGCGGCGGGGCCGTCCTCATCCAAACTCGCCGTCCACATCTGCCATCCTTTACTCCCTCGTCACCGGCAAACCCTAGCCACCACAACCACAGCGAGATGGGCCTCTTCTCCGGCGCCAGCGGCAGCAAGTCCCCCGCCACTCCTTTCCCCTCAGAGTTCCTCCCACCTCCACCGGCGACGGCGCCTCGCCGGCAGAGGCAGCGCGTGAACGTGCCAGTGCACCAGGCGGAGTGGCACTGGCAGCACCGCCAGCCTCTGCCGTATCCCGACGTGACGCTGCCGCACGACTGGCATCTGGATACAGATAGGATCCCAGTGCCGGTGGCGTTGCGGTCGGCTCGTGCTCACACGGAAGAGGTGCGGCGCCGGCGGTCGCTGCTGACGCCAGAGCTGCGCCACGACCCCGCCTACGCAACCGACTCGCCCAACTGGGCGAGGTGGTTCGCCTTCGAGCACGAGGAGGCGAGGCGACGAGGCGTGCGCGAGGTCGGCCGGAGGTCGCCGCTGATACGTCCAAAATGCATCACTATTTTGTATCGTAATTCATCTTTATTCATTGATATATTTCACGTTATGATGATGTTCTTATGTTGTTTTGGTCTATTTTACACAGTTTGCAACTTTCCGGTGCCGGAACAGCAGACGCAGGATTCAGCAGGAAAAAGTGGATACTGAGTTGCTGAAGAAGAACACCTCCAAATTACCTGAAAATCGACGGGAGGTATTTTTCAGACGAATAACGAAGACACGCAAAAGGGGAGTCAGAGGGGGGCCACAAGGTGCCCAGGCGGCCTGGGGGCGCCCCCCCCCCCCTGGCCGCGCCGGGGGGGGCGCCTGGAGCCCCTGGCCCACCTCTGGTCGCCCCCTTTTGCATATATGTTCTCCGTCCCCCGAAAACCCTAGGCACGGGACTTTTTACGGAGTTCCGCCGCCGCTTCGAGGCGGAAACCTACAGAGAAGAAAAGGGCATCTCCAGCGGGCAGATTCCGCCGGGGAGATCACCTCCCGGAAGGGAAGATCGTCGCCATCGTCATCACCATCATCACGGGCATCATCGAGATCATCATCAACATCATCCCCAACACCAGCACCATCTCCATCTTCATCCAAATCTCATCTTCCCATCGCAACTCGTGTTGTAACTTGTACTACCTATCCTCTCTACTCCATCGGTGTTGATTACTACTTTGTGGTGAATGATATTGAGTTTTGTTGGAGAAATATTATTATGTCCAGATTGTTTATCACATATTTATCCCCACTGATCATGATCTCTTTTATGTCTTGTGAGTAGTTACCTTAGTTCTTGAGGACATGGGGAAAGTCTTGTTGTTAGTAGTCATATGCTGTTGAAGTAATATGTGTTGTTTGATACTTAAGTTGTGTTGTCATTCTACTAGTGGTGTTGTGTGAGTCGAACACCCAACACTTCGCCTTATTAAGGACCTAGGAGAATGCATTGTGTATAAAGAATGCTTATGGTGGGTTGCCGGAGTGACAGAAACCTGAACCCCAGTTCGCACGCTTTTGCATAAGGGAATAATGGATCCTCGATCGTATTGCTATGGTTAGGCTTTTGCCTTAAATTCTATATTGTATTTGCGGATGCTTGCAAGGTGTTTAATCATAAGAGTGCATTCATCTTAGTCTAGAGAGTGCACTAGCATAGATCCACCCACTCAACACTTATCAACACATATCATAGTATCGATACGGAATATGGCGAAAGCACATGACTACCTCTCCCGTGTGTCCTCAAGAACGCTTTAGTCTTTATAAGTTCAGTTGCTAGGCCTCTCCTTTGCTAAGAAAGGATTGGGCCACTTGTTACTCTCAGTATCTTTTACATTACTTGCCTTTACATTCTTGTTGCTTATATCGAGAAAACCCCTAAAAGTTATCTTTCAGTGCTTGCAGTAATTTCTTGCTCAGAATCGCTTATCAATACCTTCTGCTCCTCGTTGGGTTCGACACTCTTACTTATCGAAAACGCTGCAACAGATCCCTTACGGTTGAGGGTCATCAAGTACCGTTTTCTGGCGCCGTTGCCGGGGAGCGTAGCGCTATTGGTAAAGTGAAACTGGTAAGAAAGTCTTTTTATAATTCTGTTTTTATTTTTGCTATTGCTGCTCTTTGTCCTTATGGATAACCCTATTATTGGAGCGTTGCTTGCGGAAAGACACCCCACACCTGTGGTGGTTGATCCTCTCCCTACTGAAATTGTGCCTTATAAAATACCAGCTGGCATTATCAATTATGTTTTGGCTAATCGTTATGCAGGAGACAGACATCCCGGTGAACACTTGCTATATTTGTCACGACTATGTTCATTATTTAAGCTTGCAGGTGTATCGAGGGAGTTTGTCATGAGGAAATTGTTTGTCGTATCCCTTATAGATAAAGCTTCAGATTGGTATGGGCTTCTCGATAACCCACACTTGCTGGACTGGCAGGAGCTTATGTCTCTCTTTTATACTAAGTTTTATCCTCTTCATGAGATTCATCGAGATAGGAATTATATATATAACTTTAGGTCTCGTGACGGAGAAAGCATTGCTCAAGCTTGGGGGAGATTGAAGTCTCTAATGCTCAAATGCCCTATTCATAAGCTTCCCAAGGAAATTATACTTACAAATTTTTATGCCAGGCTTTCTCGTCAGGATAAGGAGATGCTGGATGCCTCCTCTAGTGGGGTATTTCAGAAGAAGAGTGTTGAAGAAAGGTGGGATCTCCTTGAAAGAATCCAGAGGAATACTGAAGATTGGGAAATTGATAAAGGTATTGAACCCGCTATAAATTATGAACATGATTATATTGAGAGCTATGTGGAAACTGATTACTTCAATACTTTTTGCTCTAAGATTGGTCTTGATTCCCATCTAGTGATTGATTTGTGTAAGAATTTTGCCTCTCACGTTGATTCTTTTAAAAATAAGAAAGACCAGCACCATGCACCTTTTAAGGAACCACCTGTTGATATTTATGTTGCTGAGCCTATTTTGCCTGCAGTTATATATGAACAGTTGATACGTCCAAAACGTATCTATAATTTCTGCTTGCTCCATGCCACTTTTGGGTGATATTGCTATGATATTCATACACTTCCATACACTTTTGATCATATTTGGACTAACTTACTAATCCAGTGCACCCCGGTGCCAGTTTCTGTTTTCGGTTGTTTTTGTATTTCAGGTTTTCACGTTTCGAGAACTGCCCAGAAAAATCCAGAAAAATTATATAAAAAATCAGCGAACCGGAAACAACACTGCGTCCGAAGGGCAGCCTGGGGGGGGGGGGCCACAGGGGCTCCAGGCGCCCTGTGGGCGCGCCCCCCCCCCCTGGGCCGCGCCGGGGGGGCGCCTGGGCCCCCCGAGGCTCCCCCGGTGCCCTACTTTGGCATATATTTAAAGGGTCCTCCGTAACCCTCAGAACATGACTTCTTTTCGCGATCCCATCTCTGTTCCGCCGCCGCCGCCGCTTCCAAGATCGGGAGCACCAGGAGAACTCTTCCCGGCACCCTGCCGGAGGGGAGGATCACCATCGGGAGCTTCTCCACCACCATGGACGCCTCCCGGATGACTCGTGAGTAGTCTCCCTTGGACCATGAGTCCATGACCAGTAGCTATGTGATGTTCTCCTCCCGTTCTTGTGCTTCACTAATTAGTCCTCGTGAGCTGCCCTACATGATCGAGGCACCTATGTAATCCTTATGCTGTTGCTATGTTGAGTTTGCTGGGATCCGATGGATTATGAGATTATGTTCAGATTGATCTTGAGTAATATATTTGATTCACCTCTTTTATATTTTAGTTCATAAGTAATTCTTGCATGTTCTCCGTTGTTATTTATTGCTTTGGCCGAGTAGTAAGTAGTGACTCCAAGAGGGAACGTTATGCTCGATTGTGGGTTCATGCCCCTCGATGACTAGCTTAAGTGACAGAAAC
The DNA here is from genome assembly GCA_902687465.1 of Secale cereale. Classification (NCBI taxonomy): domain Eukaryota; kingdom Viridiplantae; phylum Streptophyta; class Magnoliopsida; order Poales; family Poaceae; genus Secale; species Secale cereale. Next base: position 763,514,010 of record LR738712.1, read on the forward strand.
ATGAGTCTAGGGGATGTGTTGTTGCCACAAGGGGGAAAACAACTGTGCTTGTGCCCGCGGGTGCAAGGATTGTTTACTTTACGCAAAGTTCTTTTAATGCAGTTGTCTGTTGCATTGAGTTTACACTATGGGTGGGACTCGCAACTTAATACCAGCGAGATGTTCTGGATAGATATCTCAAGGTGGATGATTAGTAGTAGATATTGATGGATTTCGGTCAACTTACTTTGGCGTACCGCCCATGCTTTGAACCTCAACCTTTCTTGCAATGTAATCAGCATTGGTTTGCGTTCGTGGTCCTGTCAATTGCCCAGCTGTAATTTGTTTACCTCACATAGCTGTTTTATCGTCTTTTGGGAGAGAGACATCACTAGTGAACATCATGAGACTCCGGTCCATATTACCATCATTGATCACATCCACTATTTACTTTTCGCTATTTACTTACTATTGCAAAACACTATCTATCACTACTATCATATTGCTTTTAACCCTTTGTGAACTACAAGGCCGGAGAGATTGACAACCTCTCTGTACTCGTTGGGAGCAAAGTTATTTGTATCTGTGTGCAGGTCCACGTTGATTGCTAATTGCGCCGTTAGCAATTGACACCTACTTGTTGAACCTAGGAGTATCTGGGGATTCGATCCTTCGCATCTTTGCTAGGGGAAAACACTTCTACTTACTGCATCTTACACCTTCCACTTGGGGTAACCAACGAGGGGTTCGAGGCCCATCAAGGAGTATTTTCTAGCGCCGTTGCCGGGGACTCCACTCTTCAGGATAGGGGAGTTGCATGCTATCTTTTACCTTTGCTTTTTAGTCTTGTTAGTTTACTTTTCATTTTTCCTTTAGTTCCTTTTATCGAAAATCACAAAAATAGTTATCTTGCTTGCTTGCTACTATGGGTTCCACCGAGAACACCAAGTTGTGTGACTTCACTAGTCACAACAACGATGACTTTATCAGCACACCTATCACTACACCTGCCACTTCAGCACCTTCATATGAAATTAAACCTGCTTTACTGAACTTAGTCATGAAAGATCAATTCTCCGGTGCTGGAGATGATGGTGCTTTACACTTGAACAACTTTATAGAACTTTGTGATATGCAAAAGTACCAAGAAATAGATGGTAATATTGTTAAGCTTAAGCTTTTTCCTTTCTCCTTGAGAGGAGGAGCTAAAATTTGGTTTCAGTCTTTGCCTAGAAATAGCATAGATTCATGGGACAAGTGCAAAGATGCTTTTATCGGAAAATACTATCCACCTACTAAAATTATCCAACTTAGAAGTAACATCATGAATTTTAAACAATTGGATAATGAACACGTTGCCCAAGCTTGGGAACGTATGAAATCTCTTATCAAGAACTGCCCTACTCACGGTTTGACTACTTGGATGGTTATCCAAACTTTTTATGCAGGCTTGAACTTTACCTCGCGGAACTTGTTAGATTCGGCCACGGGAGGAACTTTTATGTCAACTACACTTGGTGCTGCCACAAAGCTTCTCGATGAGATGATGACCAACTATTCCCAATGGCACACCGAACGCGCTCCGACAGGTAGGAAGGTAAACTCTGTCGAGGAGATTTCCTCCCTTAATGAAAAAGTTGACTTGATCATGTCTCTACTTTCGAAGCAATCTACTATTGATCCTCGTGATGTTCCTTTAAATTCTTTGATTGCTCAAGAACAAGTAGATGTGAATTTTATCTCTAGAAACAATTTTAACAACAATGCTTATAGGAGTAACTTTGGAAACAATTCTAGATCGTTCCCCTCTAACTCTTATGGGAACAACAATGCTTATCCTAGTACCAAGAACTCCAATACTGAACTAGAGACCATGCTTAGAGATTTCATCACTACCCAAAAAGCCTTTAATAAGAATGTAGAAGAGAAACTACATAAACTAGATGATCTTCTTTTAAGGTAGATCACTTAGCCAATGAGGTAAAATTGCTAAAAATTGAAACTTCTCCTCTTAAGGAGAGGGAAGTCATCCCTATTAATGCTACTCAAGTACAAATTAATGAAAATATTAGGATGATGGCTAAGCTAAAAGAAAGATGGGCTAGAGAAAGGGAGGAAGAAGAAAGAATTAAGAGCCTTCCTACCCACCATACTGTTGCTACTATCCAAGTTATTGAGGATGTTCACACTCTTAGCACCCAACGTACTCCTGGTCCCAATGGACCTATTAATGGTGATGCTCTTGTTGATTCTTCCATAAAGAAACCTTTGGGGAGGATCGACGATGTTCTTATTGTTGTCAATGATAATTATGTGCCCGTTAATTTCACTATTATGGATATTGAATGTGATCCTTCATGTCCAATTATTTTGGGACGTCCCTTTTTGCGCACCGTTGGTGCTGTCATTGATATGAAAGAGGGTAATATAAAATTTCAGTTTCCTCTCAAGAAAGGGATGGAACACTTCCCTCGTAAGAAGGTCAAGTTACCTTTTGAGTCCGTTGAACGGGCTAGCTATTCTTTTACTCTTGATAAAACTTGATCTCTATGCATTATGCCTAGCTTAAAGGCATAAAAGAAAGCGCTTTTGGGAGGCAGCCCACATGAATAAAATTTTTGCTTTTGCTGTGTCTTGATGTTGTTTACTGCTGTAGCATCATCATTGTATCTTTGCTTTTCATATTTGTGCCAAGTATAGCCTCTGATTGCTAGAAAGTTCAAAAGTTGTGAGGTGCTGTCCAGGAAACAGATTCTGTGCTTGGATAGAAAAATTCGTATAAAATCACCAGATCATCTTTTTGGTCTGAATTTTTTCGACAGCGTTCTCTATATAATTGTCTTTCGTGCGTCAGTTCTGAGTTTTTTGATTTGAGTTGCAGAAGTATCCCGAACAGGTCAATTACTGCCTGCTGTTCTGTTTTTCACAGATTCTGTCCTGTTTTGCCTTACCTTCACTTTGCAAATTGAGAACTTGCTTTTTCTTTGCAGAAACCTTTTGGCAATCTTGAGAAACAGTAGAACTTCAAGAATATCCTTATTTCCAGCAAGGTATAATTATTTTATTAAGGGTACTAACCTCGCTAATCAGATTATGATGAGTTGTGTATGAAGGGAGTTTTCAAGTGTGCGAGGGAAGATGATAAAAAGATTCAGGAGTGTCAAGCGCTCAAGCTTGGGGATGCCCCCGTGCACCCCCAAGAAATATTCAAGGAGACTCAAGCGTCTAAGCTTGGGGATGCCCCCGTGCATCCCCTTCTCCATCAACACTATCAGTTCGTCTTTCGTTTCGCTATATTTTTATCACTTCATGTGTTATGTGCTATGCTTGGAGCGTCTTGCTTTTAGTTTTCTTTTTAGTTTTTCATAACGAGTCGGAACCCAGCATTCCTTTATGTGGGAGAGAAACACGCTCCACTTCTACCTAGAACATTACATAGAATTTTCATGTCTATCTATGCTGTGTGTGTTCTTTGTCTTTTAATAGCTACTATCGTGCTCTGCTCTTAGTATTCATGCTTATCTTTTCAAGAGCTTTTATTTAGTTGGTTGCTTGAACTCTCTTTAATTACCATGCTCACCTTATTAAGAGAGTTTGCTTCCGTTGCATTGGTTAATGTGTCTATGATAAAGATGCTACTTTCATGATGGTGCTTAGTAGTTCAGGTTTTCTTTTGGTTAATCTTAAATAGCTGGGAGGTTCCCAATGTGTTATTGGAGTACCAACTTGGTTAGTTTGCCTATGATGTGGTATGGTTTAGTAATATCTTCCTTCGAGAATTTATTTTGATTGACTTGGCGTATGCTCACGCATATTCAAGACTGTAAAGAAAGTCTGTCAAGCCTTCATGATCTTTTGTTTCTAAGTAGCGATATAACTACCATGCCTGATTCAATATTGCTTTGTCGCTCTGCATGATTATGACCGTCATTGCTCTCTTAGTTGGTCGCTCCCAGTCTTTTGCTAACCTCCACCTGCACTAAGCAAACTAACCATGCAATACATAGCTCATGGGAAAGTAGCCTAAAAACTATTGTGGTAAAGAATATGTTGCTTATGTATCTTATTTCTTATAAGTTGCTTGCTGAGCGGTAACCATGTTTCTGGGGACGCCATCAACTGTCACACTTTTGTTGAATATCATGTGAGTTGCTATGCATGTTTGTCTTGTCTGAAGTAAGGGTGATTTACCGTGGGTTGAATTAATATGCATATTGTTAGAGAAGAACATTGGGCCACCAACCAAAGCCATGCATCATGGTGGAAGTTTTAGCTTGGACCTTAATCCTCAATCTCTCATGAGAATATGCTTATGCATTAAAGAGGAGTCCATCATCTATTTTCTATGTTGTCCCGGTATGGATGTCCTCAAGTTGAGATCTATCAAAAACGAGAAATCAAATGCGATCTATCTCCTTGGACCTTTGTACAGGTGGCATAGAGGTACCCCTTTGTGACACTTGGTTAAAACATATGCAATGCAATGATAACCCATGGGGATCCGAGCTAATTAGGACAAGGAGCGAGCACTATTGGTATTCGATGCATGAGGCTTGCAACTTATAAGATGTTTTATACATGACACATATGAAGTACTACTACCGTTGACACAATTGCTTCCATGTTTTCAAAATAAAAAGCTCTAGCACTTAACCTTTCTTTTACCTTTATGTTGAAGCACCAACTACTGAGAGCATGATTGTCATTCTGAGTGTAATGTGCATTGTCCCAAAGTAGCATTGTCTTTTGCAGGATTGTGATATCGTTTATTCTGAAATGATTGTATCTAGTCATCACTTAAACCTTGAAGGTGCCCTTGCATTTATGTTTTGCATCACTAAAGGGGGCAAGCTAGATATCACTTTATCATATTTGCACGTCATGTTCATTGCAAATCTTTTTGATGTTTCAGTTTCATATTGTAAAACTTTCAGTCATTTGTGATTTTCTCTTGAGACAACTTAATTACTATAGAATCATTGTCTCAGTAAGCTTTTGTCATATGACTATGAGAAAGTCCTATATGGTTAATAGCATGTCACCACAGAAATTATTCTTGTTATCATTTACCTACTCGAGGACGAGCAGGAATTAAGCTTGGGGATGTTGATACGTCCAAAACGTATCTATAATTTCTGCTTGCTCCATGCCACTTTTGGGTGATAATGCTATGATATTCATACACTTCCAAACACTTTTGATCATATTTTGACTAACTTACTAATCCAGTGCACCCCAATGCCAGTTTCTGTTTTCGGTTGTTTTTGTAATTCAGGTTTTCACGTTTCGAGAACTGCCCAGAAAAATCCAGAAAAATTATATAAAAAATCAGCGAACCGGAAACAACACTGTGTCCGAAGGGCAGCCTGGGGGGGCCACAAGGGCTCCAGGCGCCCTGTGGGCGCGCCCCCCCCCCCCCTGGGCCGCGCCGGGGGGGCGCCTGGGCCCCCCGAGGCTCCCCCGGTGCCCTACTTTGGCATATATTTAAAGGGTCCTCCGTAACCCTCAGAACATGACTTCTTTTCGTGATCCCATCTCTGTTCCGCCGCCGCCGCCGCTTCCAAGATCAGGAGCACCAGGAGAACTCTTCCCGGCACCCTGCCGGAGGGGAGGATCACCACCGGGAGCTTCTCCACCACCATGGACGCCTCCCGGATGACTCGTGAGTAGTCTCCCTTGGACCATGAGTCCATGACCAGTAGCTATGTGATGTTCTCCTCCCGTTCTTGTGCTTCACTAATTAGTCCTCGTGAGCTGCCCTACATGATCGAGGCACCTATGTAATCCTTATGCTGTTGCTATGTTGAGTTTGCTGGGATCCGATGGATTATGAGATTATGTTCAGATTGATCTTGAGTAATATATTTGATTCACCTCTTTTATATTTTAGTTCATAAGTAATTCTTGCATGTTCTCCGTTGTTATTTATTGCTTTGGCCGAGTAGTAAGTAGTGACTCCAAGAGGGAACGTTATGCTCGATTGTGGGTTCATGCCCCTCGATGACTAGCTTAAGTGACAGAAACATGAGTCTAGGGGATGTGTTGTTGCCACAAGGGGGAAAACAACTGTGCTTGTGCCCGCGGGTGCAAGGATTGTTTACTTTACGCAAAGTTCTTTTAATGCAGTTGTCTGTTGCATTGAGTTTACACTATGGGTGGGACTCGCAACTTAATACCAGCGAGATGTTCTGGATAGATATCTCAAGGTGGATGATTAGTAGTAGATATTGATGGATTTCGGTCAACTTACTTTGGCGTACCGCCCATGCTTTGAACCTCAACCTTTCTTGCAATGTAATCAGCATTGGTTTGCGTTCGTGGTCCTGTCAATTGCCCAGCTGTAATTTGTTTACCTCACATAGCTGTTTTATCGTCTTTTGGGAGAGAGACATCACTAGTGAACATCATGAGACTCCGGTCCATATTACCATCATTGATCACATCCACTATTTACTTTTCGCTATTTACTTACTATTGCAAAACACTATCTATCACTACTATCATATTGCTTTTAACCCTTTGTGAACTACAAGGCCGGAGAGATTGACAACCTCTCTGTACTCGTTGGGAGCAAAGTTATTTGTATCTGTGTGCAGGTCCACGTTGATTGCTAATTGCGCCGTTAGCAATTGACACCTACTTGTTGAACCTAGGAGTATCTGGGGATTCGATCCTTCGCATCTTTGCTAGGGGAAAACACTTCTACTTACTGCATCTTACACCTTCCACTTGGGGTAACCAACGAGGGGTTCGAGGCCCATCAAGGAGTATTTTCTAGCGCCGTTGCCGGGGACTCCACTCTTCAGGATAGGGGAGTTGCATGCTATCTTTTACCTTTGCTTTTTAGTCTTGTTAGTTTACTTTTCATTTTTCCTTTAGTTCCTTTTATCGAAAATCACAAAAATAGTTATCTTGCTTGCTTGCTACTATGGGTTCCACCGAGAACACCAAGTTGTGTGACTTCACTAGTCACAACAACGATGACTTTATCAGCACACCTATCACTACACCTGCCACTTCAGCACCTTCATATGAAATTAAACCTGCTTTACTGAACTTAGTCATGAAAGATCAATTCTCCGGTGCTGGAGATGATGGTGCTTTACACTTGAACAACTTTATAGAACTTTGTGATATGCAAAAGTACCAAGAAATAGATGGTAATATTGTTAAGCTTAAGCTTTTTCCTTTCTCCTTGAGAGGAGGAGCTAAAATTTGGTTTCAGTCTTTGCCTAGAAATAGCATAGATTCATGGGACAAGTGCAAAGATGCTTTTATCGGAAAATACTATCCACCTACTAAAATTATCCAACTTAGAAGTAACATCATGAATTTTAAACAATTGGATAATGAACACGTTGCCCAAGCTTGGGAACGTATGAAATCTCTTATCAAGAACTGCCCTACTCACGGTTTGACTACTTGGATGGTTATCCAAACTTTTTATGCAGGCTTGAACTTTACCTCGCGGAACTTGTTAGATTCGGCCACGGGAGGAACTTTTATGTCAACTACACTTGGTGCTGCCACAAAGCTTCTCGATGAGATGATGACCAACTATTCCCAATGGCACACCGAACGCGCTCCGACAGGTAGGAAGGTAAACTCTGTCGAGGAGATTTCCTCCCTTAATGAAAAAGTTGACTTGATCATGTCTCTACTTTCGAAGCAATCTACTATTGATCCTCGTGATGTTCCTTTAAATTCTTTGATTGCTCAAGAACAAGTAGATGTGAATTTTATCTCTAGAAACAATTTTAACAACAATGCTTATAGGAGTAACTTTGGTAACAATTCTAGACCGTTCCCCTCTAACTCTTATGGGAACAACAATGCTTATCCTAGTACCAAGAACTCCAATACTGAACTAGAGACCATGCTTAGAGATTTCATCACTACCCAAAAAGCCTTTAATAAGAATGTAGAAGAGAAACTACATAAACTAGATGATCTTTCTTTTAAGGTAGATCACTTAGCCAATGAGGTAAAATTGCTAAAAATTGAAACTTCTCCTCTTAAGGAGAGGGAAGTCATCCCTATTAATGCTACTCAAGTACAAATTAATGAAAATATTAGGATGATGGCTAAGCTAAAAGAAAGATGGGCTAGAGAAAGGGAGGAAGAAGAAAGAATTAAGAGCCTTCCTACCCACCATACTGTTGCTACTATCCAAGTTATTGAGGATGTTCACACTCTTAGCACCCAACGTACTCCTGGTCCCAATGGACCTATTAATGGTGATGCTCTTGTTGATTCTTCCATAAAGAAACCTTTGGGGAGGATCGACGATGTTCTTATTGTTGTCAATGATAATTATGTGCCCGTTAATTTCACTATTATGGATATTGAATGTGATCCTTCATGTCCAATTATTTTGGGACGTCCCTTTTTGCGCACCGTTGGTGCTGTCATTGACATGAAAGAGGGTAATATAAAATTTCAGTTTCCTCTCAAGAAAGGGATGGAACACTTCCCTCGTAAGAAGGTCAAGTTACCTTTTGAGTCCGTTGAACGGGCTAGCTATTCTTTTACTCTTGATAAAACTTGATCTCTATGCATTATGCCTAGCTTAAAGGCATAAAAGAAAGCGTTTTTGGGAGGCAGCCCACATGAATAAAATTTTTGCTTTTGCTGTGTCTTGATGTTGTTTACTGCTGTAGCATCATCATTGTATCTTTGCTTTTCATATTTGTGCCAAGTATAGCCTCTGATTGCTAGAAAGTTCAAAAGTTGTGAGGTGCTGTCCAGGAAACAGATTCTGTCCTTGGATAGAAAAATTCGTATAAAATCACCAGATCATCTTTTTGGTCTGAATTTGTTCGACAGCGTTCTCTATATAATTGTCTTTCGTGCGTCAGTTCTGAGTTTTTTGATTTGAGTTGCAGAAGTATCCCGAACAGGTCAATTACTGCCTGCTGTTCTGTTTTTCACAGATTCTGTCCTGTTTTGCCTTACCTTCACTTTGCAAATTGAGAACTTGCTTTTTCTTTGCAGAAACCTTTTGGCAATCTTGAGAAACAGTAGAACTTCAAGAATATCCTTATTTCCAGCAAGGTATAATTATTTTATTAAGGGTACTAGCCTCGCTAATCAGATTATGATGAGTTGTGTATGAAGGGAGTTTTCAAGTGTGCGAGGGAAGATGATAAAAAGATTCAGGAGTGTCAAGCGCTCAAGCTTGGGGATGCCCCCGTGCACCCCCAAGAAATATTCAAGGAGACTCAAGCGTCTAAGCTTGGGGATGCCCCCGTGCATCCCCTTCTCCATCAACACTATCAGTTCGTCTTTCGTTTCGCTATATTTTTATCACTTCATGTGTTATGTGCTATGCTTGGAGCGTCTTGCTTTTAGTTTTCTTTTTAGTTTTTCATAACGAGTCGGAACCCAGCATTCCTTTATGTGGGAGAGAAACACGCTCCACTTCTACCTAGAACATTACATAGAATTTTCATGTCTATCTATGCTGTGTGTGTTCTTTGTCTTTTAATAGCTACTATCGTGCTCTGCTCTTAGTATTCATGCTTATCTTTTCAAGAGCTTTTATTTAGTTGGTTGCTTGAACTCTCTTTAATTACCATGCTCACCTTATTAAGAGAGTTTGCTTCCGTTGCATTGGTTAATGTGTCTATGATAAAGATGCTACTTTCATGATGGTGCTTAGTAGTTCAGGTTTTCTTTTGGTTAATCTCAAATAGCTGGGAGGTTCCCAATGTGTTATTGGAGTACCAACTTGGTTTGTTTGCCTATGATGTGGTATGGTTTAGTAATATCTTCCTTCGAGAATTTATTTTGATTGACTTGGCGTATGCTCACGCATATTCAAGACTGTAAAGAAAGTCTGTCAAGCCTTCATGATCTTTTGTTTCTAAGTAGCGATATAACTACCATGCCTGATTCAATATTGCTTTGTCGCTCTGCATGATTATGACCGTCATTGCTCTCTTAGTTGGTCGCTCCCAGTCTTTTGCTAACCTCCACCTGCACTAAGCAAACTAACCATGCAATACATAGCTCATGGGAAAGTAGCCTAAAAACTATTGTGGTAAAGAATATGTTGCTTATGTATCTTATTTCTTATAAGTTGCTTGCTGAGCGGTAACCATGTTTCTGGGGACGCCATCAACTGTCACACTTTTGTTGAATATCATGTGAGTTGCTATGCATGTTTGTCTTGTCTGAAGTAAGGGTGATTTACCGTGGGTTGAATTAATATGCATATTGTTAGAGAAGAACATTGGGCCACCAACCAAAGCCATGCATCATGGTGGAAGTTTTAGCTTGGACCTTAATCCTCAATCTCTCATGAGAATATGCTTATGCATTAAAGAGGAGTCCATCATCTATTTTCTATGTTGTCTCGGTATGGATGTCCTCAAGTTGAGATCTATCAAAAATGAGAAATCAAATGCGATCTATCTCCTTGGACCTTTGTACAGGTGGCATAGAGGTACCCCTTTGTGACACTTGGTTAAAACATATGCAATGCAATGATAACCCATGGGGATCCAAGCTAATTAGGACAAGGAGCGAGCACTATTGGTATTCGATGCATGAGGCTTGCAACTTATAAGATGTTTTATACATGACACATATGAAGTACTACTACCGTTGACACAATTGCTTCCATGTTTTCAAAATAAAAAGCTCTAGCACTTAACCTTTCTTTTACCTTTATGTTGAAGCACCAACTACTGAGAGCATGATTGTCATTCTGAGTGTAATGTGCATTGTCCCAAAGTAGCATTGTCTTTTGCATGATTGTGATATCGTTTATTCTGAAATGATTGTATCTAGTCATCACTTAAACCTTGAAGGTGCCCTTGCATTTATGTTTTGCATCACTAAAGGGGGCAAGCTAGATATCACTTTATCATATTTGCACGTCATGTTCATTGCAAATCTTTTTGATGTTTCAGTTTCATATTGTAAAACTTTCAGTCATTTGTGATTTTCTCTTGAGACAACTCAATTACTATAGAATCATTGTCTCAGTAAGCTTTTGTCATATGACTATGAGAAAGTCCTATATGGTTAATAGCATGTCACCACAGAAATTATTCTTGTTATCATTTACCTACTCGAGGACGAGCAGGAATTAAGCTTGGGGATGTTGATACGTCCAAAACGTATCTATAATTTCTGCTTGCTCCATGCCACTTTTGGGTGATATTGCTATGATATTCATACACTTCCATACACTTTTGATCATATTTGGACTAACTTACTAATCCAGTGCACCCCGGTGCCAGTTTCTGTTTTCGGTTGTTTTTGTATTTCAGGTTTTCACGTTTCGAGAACTGCCCAGAAAAATCCAGAAAAATTATATAAAAAATCAGCGAACCGGAAACAACACTGCGTCCGAAGGGCAGCCTGGGGGGGCCACAGGGGCTCCAGGCGCCCTGTGGGCGCCCCCCCCCCCTGGGCCGCGCCGGGGGGGCGCCTGGGCCCCCCGAGGCTCCCCCGGTGCCCTACTTTGGCATATATTTAAAGGGTCCTCCGTAACCCTCAGAACATGACTTCTTTTCGCGATCCCATCTCTGTTCCGCCGCCGCCGCCGCTTCCAAGATCGGGAGCACCAGGAGAACTCTTCCCGGCACCCTGCCGGAGGGGAGGATCACCATCGGGAGCTTCTCCACCACCATGGACGCCTCCCGGATGACTCGTGAGTAGTCTCCCTTGGACCATGAGTCCATGACCAGTAGCTATGTGATGTTCTCCTCCCGTTCTTGTGCTTCACTAATTAGTCCTCGTGAGCTGCCCTACATGATCGAGGCACCTATGTAATCCTTATGCTGTTGCTATGTTGAGTTTGCTGGGATCCGATGGATTATGAGATTATGTTCAGATTGATCTTGAGTAATATATTTGATTCACCTCTTTTATATTTCAGTTCATAAGTAATTCTTGCATGTTCTCCGTTGTTATTTATTGCTTTGGCCAAGTAGTAAGTAGTGACTCCAAGAGGGAACGTTATGCTCGATTGTGGGTTCATGCCCCTCGATGACTAGCTTGAGTGACAGAAACATGAGTCTAGGGGATGTGCTGTTGCCACAAGGGGGAAAACAACGGTGCTTGTGCCCACGGGTGCAAGGATTGTTTACTTTACGCAAAGTTCTTTTAATGCAGTTGTCTGTTGCATTGAGTTTACACTATGGGTGGGACTCGCAACTTAATACCAGCGAGATGTTCTGGATAGATATCTCAAGGTGGATGATTAGTAGTAGATATTGATGGATTTCGGTCTACTTACTTTGGCGTACCGCCCATGCTTTGAACCTCAACCTTTCTTGCAATGTAATCAGCATTGGTTTGTGTTCGTGGTCCTGTCAATTGCCCAGCTTTAATTTGTTTACCTCACATAGCTGTTTTATCGTCTTTTGGGAGAGAGACATCACTAGTGAACATCATGAGACTCCGGTCCATATTACCATCATTGATCACATCCACTATTTACTTTTCGCTATTTACTTACTATTGCAAAACACTATCTATCACTACTATCATATTGCTTTTAACCCTTTGTGAACTACAAGGCCGGAGAGATTGACAACCTCTCTGTACTCGTTGGGAGCAAAGTTATTTGTATCTGTGTGCAGGTCCACGTTGATTCCTAATTGCGCCGTTAGCAATTGACACCTACTTGTTGAACCTAGGAGTCTCTGGGGATTCGATCCTTGGCATCTTTGCTAGGGGAAAACACTTCTACTTACTGCATCTTACAGCTTCCACTTGGGGTAACCAACGAGGGGTTCGAGGTCCATCAACAGCCTCCTTTTCCCACGAGGATAAAGGAGCACTCTCTTGTGACAGGCATAATAAATAAAAGTGAGAGAAGAGTTGATGAACCTGAGGACCAGATCAGGGTCGATCCTCGAGTTGCATTGATTAAAGACCTTGTTACTGATGATGTTTTGGATTCCAATATAACTTTTTGTGCTGTTTCCACTAACCTTGTCACAGCCAAGAACAAAGGCCCAATTTCAGGTACTCCGGTGGTATCTGTTAAAATAGGAGATCACAATTATTATGGGCTATGCGATTTGGGATCGAGTGCAAGTGCTATTCCTTATTCACTCTATGATGAAATCATCGGTGAGATTTCCCCTTGTGAACTTGAAGAAGTTGATGTTACTATTCATCTTGCAAATAGATCAACTATCTCTCCTATCGGAATTGTGAGGGACGTTGAAGTCCTATGTGGAAAGGTAAAATACCCTACCGACTTTTTGGTACTTTGTTCAGCCAGGGACAATTTTTGTCCCATCATTTTTGGTAGACCTTTTCTTAGAACTTGTGGAGCTATAATAGATTGCAAGAAAGGTAAAGTTTCTGTTGAATTCGATGGTGAGCCATATGAATTTAATTTTTCTAAGTTCTCTAAGCAGCCTCGTGGTACTGATTTACCTAGTGATGATAAAATTATTGAAAGTATTGCCTCTATTGCTATTCCCCCTGATGATCCTTTGCAGCAATACATGGAGGACCACGAGAATGATTTACATATGCAGGAAAGAAATGAACTAGATGAAATATTCTTGTGGCAGCCTGCTATCCTGAAGCACAACCTTCCGGTTGAACCTTTGGGAATTTTATCAAAACCGAAAGAAGACCCGGTGTTCGATCTTAAACCTCTTCCCGATACGCTCAAGTATGCTTATTTAGATGAAAAGAAAGTACATCATGTTATTATCAATTCTAACCTTTCAGGATATGAAGAAGAGCGATTATTGGAAGTACTTCGTAAACACCGAGGCGCAATTGGCTACACCCTTGATGACCTTAAGGGGATTAGTCCATCTATCTGTCAACATACTATCAACCTTGAGCCTGATGCTAAACCAGTTGTTGATCATCAACGACGGTTGAACCCGAAGATGATGGATGTCGTGAGAACTGAGATTCTCAAGCTTCTAGCCGCAGGTATTATCTACCCTATAGCTGACAGTAAGTGGGTAAGTCCGGTACATTGTGTTCCTAAGAAAGGAGGTACAACTGTGGTTCCTAATGATAAAAATGAACTAATACCTCAGAGAATTATTATTGGATATAGAATGTGTATTGATTACAGGAAGTTGAACAAGGCAACCAGGAAGGATCACTACCCGTTGCCGTTCATCGACCAAATGCTTGAAAGGTTATACAAAAATACCCACTTTTGTTATCTCGATGGTTATTCTGGCTTCTCTCAAATTCATGTTAACACTGTCGATCAAGAGAAGACCACTTTTACTTGTCCTTTTGGTACTTATGCTTACAGACGTATGCCTTTTGGTTTATGTAATGCCCCTGCTACTTTTCAAAGGTGTATGTCTGCTATCTTTCATGGTTTCTGCGGGGATATTATGGAAGTCTTCATGGACGATTTCTCCGTCTATGGAACTTCATTTGACCATTGTCTTCACAACCTTAATAAAGTTTTGCAGAGATGCGAGGAGACAAATTTGGTACTCAACTGGGAGAAGTGCCACTTTATGGTTAATGAAGGAATTGTTCTTGGTCACAAGATTTCCGAAAGGGGAATTGAAGTGGACAAAGCCAAAATCGAAGGTATTGAGAGGATGCCCTATCCAAGGGACATCAAAGGTATTCGCAGTTTTCTTGGTCATGCAGGTTTTCATAGAAGATTTATTAAAGACTTTTCTAAAACCTCGAGACCCCTCACTAATCTTCTCCAGAAGGATGTTCCTTTTGCGTTTGATGAAAATTGTAAGGAAGCTTTTGAAGTCCTTAAGAAAGCTTTAATAACTGCTCCTATAGTACAACCACCTGACTGGAATTTACCTTTTGAAATTATGTGTGATGCAAGTGATTTTGCTGTTGGAGCTGTTTTAGGACAAAGAGTTGATAAGAAATTGAATGTTATACATTATGCTAGTAAAACCCTTGATAGTGCTCAAAGAAATTATGCTACTACTGAGAAGGAATTCTTAGCTGTAGTTTTTGCTTGTGATAAGTTTAGGCAGTATATTGTTGATTCCAAAGTTAATATTCATACTGATCATGCTGCCATTAAATATCTTATGACAAAGAAGGATGCCAAGCCAAGGCTTATCAGATGGGTACTCCTTCTTCAAGAATTTGATTTGCAGATTGTTGATAGGAAAGGGGAAGACAATCCGGTAGCGGACAATCTTTCAAGAATGGAAGATATACCGCATGACCCCATCCCAGTTAACGATAGTTTTCCAGACGAGCAACTTGCCGTTGTAAAAATTCAACCTCTTTCCGACCCTTGGTATGCAGATTATGCTAATTTTATTGTTGCGAAGTATTTGCCTCCAGGTCTAACATTTCAGCAGAGGAAGAAGTTCTTTCATGATTTGAGGCACTACTTTTGGGATGACCCACATCTTTTCAAAGAAGGTCCCGACGGGATCATGAGAAGATGCATTCCGGAACATGAGCAGAAGGACATTCTCAGACGGTGCCATGATAGTCCCTATGGAGGACATCATGCCGGTGAAAGGACTGCACATAAGGTTCTTCAATCAGGTTTTTATTGGCCTACTCTCTTTAAAGATGCTAGAAATTATGTTTTAGCCTGTGATAAATGTCAGAGAGTTGGTAACATTAGTAGAAGGAATGAGATGCCTATGAATTACTCACTAGTGATTGAACCTTTCGATTGTTGGGGTTTTGATTTTATGGGTCCTTTTCCTTCTTCGCACAAGTACACTCACATTTTAGTAGCTGTTGATTATGTGACCAAGTGGGTTGAAGCAATCCCCACTGAAAGTGCTGATCACAAAACATCTTTGAAAATGCTTAAGGATGTAATATTTCCTAGGTTTGGTGTACCAAGGTATCTCATGACCGATGGAGGATCACATTTCACGCACGGAGCTTTTAGAAAAGCTTTGGCTAAATACGATGTTAATCATAGAATTGCTTCACCGTATCATCCTCAAACTAGTGGGCAAGTTGAGCTCACCAATAGAGAGATTAAGTTGATCTTGCAGAAAACAGTAAACAGAAATAGGAAGGATTGGTCAAATAAATTAGGAGATGCTTTGTGGGCATATAGAACTGCTTACAAAAACCCCATGGGCATGTCCCCCTATAAGATGGTATATGGCAAGGCTTGCCATTTGCCATTAGAGCTAGAGCACAAAGCTTTCTGGGCTGTTAGAGAGCTTAACGCTGACCCAAAACTAGCTGGTGAGAAGCGTCTCATGAACTTGACTTCTCTAGATGAATGGAGAAGTGAAGCTTACGAGAGCGCTAAAATGTTCAAGGAAAAGGTATAAAGGTGGCATGATAGGAAGATTTTGAAACGTGAATTTAATGTTGGTGATAAAGTTTTGTTTTTTGGATCCCGTTTCAGGTTTTCTCCAGGTAAACTACTTTCCAGGTGGGAAGGACCATTTCATATTGAAGAAGTTTATCGGTCTGGTGCAATTAAGATTAATAATTTTGAAGGCACCAAACCTCAAGTTGTGAATGGGCAAAGACTTAAACATTACATAGCAGGAGACCCTGTCGATGTTGATGTGAATATAATATACACAACAACCCACGAAGAACATGTTGCAGCCCTGTTTCAGACGCCAGCAGAAGCAGAATAAAGAAAAGGTATGTAGTACGGTAAGAAAACACCGCAAACCATCATAAAAGTTCCGTATTACGATTTTTTGTAAAATTAGTAAAATTCCGAGTCGAAGTGGAGCCGGAGACGACCACCAGGGAGTCCAGGAGCCCCCTTGGCGCCCCCCCCCTGGGCCGCGTCGGCAGGCCGCCTGGACACCCTGGTGCCCGTCTCCGACCCCGCTTTGGTCCGTTACCTTCCTTTCTGTGCATAAATTTTTCTTATATATTTGCCCGGGTTGTTCCGGCAACGTATCTTGCGATTTCGCGTGTTTTCTCTTCGATCTGTTTCTGCCAGGAAATCTTTCAGCTAAATTTAGGTGCCATGGCTTCTCCAAGTTCCCCCAAGGACGCGTTCGTCGTCAACGTCATCAACCCTTACCTCGCTGAGGTGAAGAAGCACCATCAGGTTGTTTAGATGAAGGAAGGCGTCCTTCATCAAGAAGATCTGAAGGGACCTATCAAGGAGGGGAGCGTCCAGGCCAGGCTGGAAGAAGTGGAGCAAGAAGTCTTCAAGTACAAGAAGATGACCGAGCGTGGTGTCGAAGCTAACTTTGACATCACCAACGAGCTGAAGAACTACTTCCTGAAGGAGATGAAGGAGATGTGGGAAAGAATCGCCGCGTCCGAAGACAGAATTATAGAGCTACAAGGGCAAATTAATGATCTACATAACCAGAACTGTGAGTATGAACTAAGGTTTCTACGCATGGGTTTGGGTGCTGAATGCAGGATCCAGGAGACGAGCTTCTCATATGAGACTGGAGAACCCCTTCCATAGAAGAGTTTCGCCAAGAACTACTTGATCAACGCCAACAATGATGATGAGTGAAATCTCCATGGTAATGGCATTCCCTTGGCTTGTTCCAAGCTTGGGGGAGTGCCCGGTATCTTTATCTTTTACCTTTTGTCTTTCAGAAGTCAAGTAGAGTCGTATCTTGTCTAGGGAGATTATTATATGAGATAGGTGTGTGCATTGAGGTCTATCACCCCCTTGGTGAAGAATTGTATCCGTGTGTGTGGAGTCGTTTATGATGGAATATTAATGAGAAGTTTATCGGTTCCTTTTTGCTGCACTCGGTATTCTCTTCACGCAATCGATCTTATATGATGATTCTTATGGGGAGTATTGACCTTATGTCAGGTATGGCTATGAAACTTTATTTAATCTTGGCAAATATAGCTTTGGTCATAACAACAAGCATGATTTTCTTAAAGTATCAACATAGCCAAAACCTTTATGTCATTATGCTTGAAGTGTTATGTTGACAAGGAAGACAACTTGATGTGTTATGCTTATTTCAATGTTCATGCTTTATAATGCTTTGCATCTTAGTCATCATCAATTGTCTGCTCTCTCAAAACCTTTGCTAGCCTAACTCTGTACTAAGCGGAATTCTGCTTGTGCATCCATACCCTTAAGCCAATACCTTCCATATGAGTCCACCATACCTACCTACTCGTGGAACTCCACTACCACCTCCTAAAGTATATAATTTATGTGTTATCCTTAAATGTTCAAAATCTTTTATTTTGTGCCTCTGCTTTAGCTCATGAGGAAGTAGTAGCTAATTCATGACCTTTTTGAGTTGGACAAGCTTCACCCCGGGATTGCATGTATAATGTGCAAACCCATAATACGAAAAGGAACTGGCATTGAGTGCGCCCGGCTTAAGAATAATATAACAAGCAAACCCTCCTTCATGCTTTGTTCATGAGAAATCAGAAAACTTTGGCAGTGATAAACAAAGGAGAATAAGAGGATGTTATCGTCCTCAAACGGGAGCCGTTCCTCGAAACTTGTCCAGTTCAAGAAGTAATTGAGTTATCTATTAGCATTCGTTGACAAATCATGCACCTCTCAAAAACTTGTTTTCATTCTGTTTGATTTGAGGATAGCACATGAGTTTTCCCTACTACCCTAGAGCAGGGCCTATCTTTTAATTTTAAGTTGAGTCAGTTATTCCTACTTCCTTCTATTTCTCAAAGAGAGCAGACGTTTGATGTTGATAAGGATTCGTGCATATAAAGCTGCATTAAGATTTGTCATATCATATCCTTGTTGACATTATCATTTGGTAAGTAAGTTGTTTGTCATGCCCAGCTAAGGCAAATATCTTCCTTTGTGTTAACACTTTCACTTCTTGCTTACTAACATGTTATTTCAAAAAGCTTCAATTAATCCCATCAAAATATAAGAGCAAAAGTTAAAATTATTTGTTGTTCTTTGACCAAAGGACATGTTTGCCATGATATAATGAGTTTCCTTGGTCCTACTTTCGAATATAAGTGTTAACACTTTTTCATAAGAGCCTTATGAGTTGAAGATTGCTGCTGAGGATATTTGAGTTGGTGAAGAGACTATGATGCTTCTTGTCCGTATTCTATTTATCGACACTTCACTCTCTAAACTTGTGGACAGGTTTACCGAGTTCATATTCGCTTGAGGACAAGCGAGGTCTAAGCTTGGGGGTGTTGATACGTCCAAAATGCATCACTATTTTGTATCGTAATTCATCTTTATTCATTGATATATTTCACGTTATGATGATGTTCTTATGTTGTTTTGGTCTATTTTACACAGTTTGCAACTTTCCGGTGCCGGAACAGCAGACGCAGGATTCAGCAGGAAAAAGTGGATACTGAGTTGCTGAAGAAGAACACCTCCAAATTACCTGAAAATCGACGGGAGGTATTTTTCAGACGAATAACGAAGACACGCAAAAGGGGAGTCAGAGGGGGGCCACAGGGTGCCCAGGCGGCCTGGGGGCGCCCCCCCCTGGCCGCGCCGGGGGGGCGCCTAGAGCCCCTGGCCCACCTCTGGTCGCCCCCTTTTGCATATATGTTCTCCGTCCCCCGAAAACCCTAGGCACGGGACTTCTTACGGAGTTCCGCCGCCGCTTCGAGGCGGAAACCTACAGAGAAGAAAAGGGCATCTCCGGCGGGCAGATTCCGCCGGGGAGATCACCTCCCGGAAGGGGAGATCGTCGCCATCGTCATCACCATCATCACGGGCATCATCGAGATCATCATCAACATCATCCCCAACACCAGCACCATCTCCATCTTCATCCAAATCTCATCTTCCCATCGCAACTCGTGTTGTAACTTGTACTACCTATCCTCTCTACTCCATCGGTGTTGATTACTACTTTGTGGTGAATGCTATTGAGTTTTGTTGGAGAAATATTATTATGTCCAGATTGTTTATCACATATTTATCCCCACTGATCATGATCTCTTTTATGTCTTGTGAGTAGTTACCTTAGTTCTTGAGGACATGGGGAAAGTCTTGTTGTTAGTAGTCATATGTTGTTGAAGTAATATGTGTTGTTTGATACTTAAGTTGTGTTGTCATTCTACTAGTGGTGTTGTGTGAGTCGAGCACCCAACACTTCGCCTTATTAAGGACCTAGGAAAATGCATTGTGTATAAAGAATGCTTATGGTGGGTTGCCGGAGTGACAGAAACCTGAACCCCAGTTCGCACGCTTTTGCATAAGGGAATAATGGATCCTCGATCGTATTGCTATGGTTAGGCTTTTGCTATAAATTCTATCTTGTATTTGCGGATGCTTGCAAGGTGTTTAATCATAAGAGTGCATTCATCTTAGTCTAGAGAGTGCACTAGCATAGATCCACCCACTCAACACTTATCAACACATATCATAGTATCGATACGGAATATGGCGAAAGCACATGACTACCTCTCCCGTGTGTCCTCAAGAACGCTTTAGTCTTTATAAGTTCAGTTGCTAGGCCTCT
This sequence comes from Secale cereale, assembly GCA_902687465.1. NCBI lineage: Eukaryota > Viridiplantae > Streptophyta > Magnoliopsida > Poales > Poaceae > Secale > Secale cereale. Next base: position 763,534,337 of record LR738712.1, read on the forward strand.
CCTTTGCTAAGAAAGGATTGGGCCACTTGTTACTCTCAGTATCTTTTACATTACTTGCCTTTACATTCCTGTTGCTTATATCGAGAAAACCCCTAAAAGTTATCTTTCAGTGCTTGCAGTAATTTCTTGCTCAGAATCGCTTATCAATACCTTCTGCTCCTCGTTGGGTTCGACACTCTTACTTATCGAAAACGCTGCAACAGATCCCTTACGGTTGAGGGTCATCAGCCGCCACCGGCGCTCGTCGTCCGCGAGGAGGACCAGGCGGTGGAGGACGCCTACCAGGCGGCTCTTGCGGCCGTCTACCGGGAGAGCGAGGACGACGAGCGGCGCAGAGCGGAGGCAGAAGAGGAGGCTCGGTACGAGGCGGCAATGGCACAGGCCCTTGCCCTCTCCGCGACGGGCGACATCGTGGTGCCGCCGGTGGCCCCGCCGTCCCCCATCAAGCCGAAGCCAGAGGGGGAGCCGTCCCCCATCGAGCGCTACTCCTGGACGGGAGTACTGCGTGAGTGGGTACACGCGCCGCCGGTCTGGATGGGGGTGACACCGGCGCAGGAGCAGGCGTACCTCGAGATGCGGCGCCAGCGCCGCCTGGTAGAGGAGTGACGTCAAGGCGAGTACGAGGAGATGCTCGAGCGCGACCTAGAGGAGGAGCAGCGCGAGGCCGAGGAGGAGGCACGCCAGGCCGCGGCTGCATAGGCGGCCGCACACCCCCCCCCGGCACTGCCTGCGCCGGCACTGCCCGACATGACAGCGCTCTGAAACACGGTGTTCATCTGAGCCGGGCCGATGCCGACGCTCATCGACCTCACGGACCCCGAGGACGACGACGCCGCCGCCTAGGGCAGCGCGCCGCCTCGTAGTTTAGGTTGTTTTTTTTAAATGCAAATGTGCACGCGTGGACTCTCGCCGGCCTTCGTGGCCGGCTTTAATGTTTAATTAATGTTGTTTCTCTTTTTTTAATATATGCATGCGTTCATTTTTTTTTTGCGCCGTCAAAATTGGTTCAGGCCAACGTGGGACGCACATGCTGACCCAAATGCGGAAGCGGGCATCCGTGTCCGTCTTGCCGACCCAAACGGACAAAAAGCGGACGAAATCGCCGTCCATTTGGGTCGGCCCGTTGGAGTTGCTCTAAAGCAGCCGGTTGCACGTCAATTGCCCAACTGCCTTCATTTTCGTTCCGCCAGCATGCTGACCGCCTCTCGGGCCATGGCCAACTCTGATGGCCCTGTCGCCTCCTCCACTGCGGCTACCGCCGGCGCAACCGCGTTCCCCAATCCCGCATCCGCCTCCATGCCGCAACCGCCATGCCGTGGCCCCGATTTTGCCCCACCCAAGCCAGTCCCCGCCACGGCCGTGCCGCCGGCCAAGAAGCTGCGTGCGGCCAATCCCCGTGGTGGAGGCGTGAAGCGGCCGGCGGGGAGCAACCCGACGACGAACCCATCTCGGGCGGCCAAAAATTTGAAGATGCGATTGCGGCTGCGTCAGTCGATTCACTGCCGTCGGCGACCGTGGTGCCCGCATCGGGTCAAGGAACCCCTACTCCACTTCCTCCGCCGCCACTAGCGGCCAAGCATGAAGACGTGCTCACGCCGTCGGCGATCGTCCGCATCGGGTCAAGGAACTCCTAGTCCACCTCCGTTGTCGCCGTTGGCGGTCGTTCTGTCTACGTCTGGTCAAGGAACCCCTACTCCACCTCCTCCGCCGCCGCTGGCGGCCATGGAGGAAGACGAAATGTCGCAAAGGTAAAAAAAATATGATTTCTTCTTGTTTGTTCTTTCAATTTCCGATACGAATAGAATGTGAGGTTGATTACGTGTACATCCATTTATAGCCCTGGCGATGAAGCTTTCATGCACGTGAAAAATGTTTCGGATGATGATTATTTCTCTCAAGAGTATGCATCACAAGAATATGATACTCGATGTGATTATGCTAATCTCGACATGAACTAAAAAGGCTTCGTTACGAAGGGAAGAACGGCAAATTATACCGACGCCGAAGATGTGTTGATTTGCGCCACATCGAAAATAGTCTCTCAAGATGAATCCGTTGGGAGTGACCAAGCCACGAACACAGGTTGCAACACATCAAGGAGTACTTCAATGAGCGCAACACTAGTGGCTATCAAGGGACTGTATTAGTCAATGTTGGGGTACCATCAATAGCGATTGCCAAAAGTGGGCCGGTTGCTTGGCAAATGTTGGTCACATGAACCCGAGTGGTTGCGGTGAGAGTGAGGTAATCATTTGCTTCTTGTGTGTGTTTTCTCTATATTGCACAAATATTGAAATGTTGCCTTATTTGATGATGACATGTTGGTTGTTTTCTTGTGGAAATATGCAAGGATTATTTCGAGAGAGGAACAACAAAGGAGAGAAGAGGAAGAAGAAAGGAAAAGCTTTCAATTTTCATCATTGCTACAAAGAGCTCAAGGATGAGGAGAAGTGGAAAACTGGAGAAGTTTATGATGGTTAGAAAAAGAAAAGTGTGGTGGTGGAGGATGATGAAGATGGCAATGGTGAGGAGAGAAGGATCCCCAATCCTCACTCGGTGACTAAATCATAACGGCCAGATGGACGTAAAAAAGTGAAGGGGTCCAAGGCCACAAACAATGATCTTAAAGAAGGATCTGGCGCCATTGTCATTGTGAGGAAATAGTATGTTGAAGAAGAAAAAATGTTGAAGCTAAAAGAAATGGAGGAGAGGGGAGAAGCCGAGCGGCGGAGGGCGGCAGCCGAGGAGAGGTTGGCAGCGGTCAAGGAGATACATGTTGAACTAGATGAGAGAAAGGCGGCGGTCGAAGAGTTCAAGAAGATCGAGGAGAAGGCACTCAAGTTTATGTTCATGGACACATCTAATCTTGATCCAAAGGAAAAGGCGTATGTTGAGCTTTGTCGCAATCAAATGATCAAGAAGAAGAAAATGCTCATGAGAAGAATGATGGGAGGAGGAATGAGAGGTGCCATGGGAGGAATGGGCAGTGCCATGGGAGGTGTCATGGGAGGAATGGGAGGTGCCATGGGAGGAGGAACGGGAGGTGGAATGGGTGGCTACATGAACATGATGGGACGTGCCATGAATGGTGCATTTGGTGGCAACATGGGAGGTGGCTTTGGTGGCAACATGAATGGAATGGGAGGTGGCTTCGACGGCAACATGAGTGGCATGGGAGGTGGTTTTGGAGGCAACATGAGCGGATGGGAGGTGGCAATGAAGGCGCTTCCCATGGAGTTAGCGTTGTAGGGTAACACAACAGAAAAAAAATCTGAAATACGTACCAGCCCAGGACCACTATGAAGATGCATACAAGGTTTGATCTGATCGTTATCAACTCGAAGCATGGTGAAAGGAGAGTCGGTAGAGATCGTCGATGCAAATCCCTGCAGCTAGGATTTTATAACCTCCCAACCACGAGGATGTTCTCCCTCAAATGGTCCTTCAGAGAGCCCTTCAGGAGGCCCTCGGTTAGTCCCTCGGACATCCCTTCGGGAGGCACATGGTGATATCCTCATACAAAACCTCAGCATATCTCTCAAACTAAGATCGAAACTACGACCTCTTTGCCGGGTTGCACACATACGGTGTCAGCTATCTGGTAGGACTTCATTTCCTAGAACTAGGCCCTACCAAAGACTGGACAACCTTCCGGCTCTACGAAACTATTTCGTGTGAGGGAAAGAGAGATAGCAGATCATGCATGCCTTATATTTGATATAGAATGAGTGAAATGGAGAGCTCTCTCCAACTCTATATACAGTGGGAGGCAAGGGGTAGAGGGCACTTGACAATACCGAAAAAATCATTAGATATTTTCCACCCAAAAGCCACCAAAAGTGGGACGAAGCCCCTTGGGTGCCCCCCCATAGCATGGACGGTTTGGGCTGCCTCATGGAGCCTCCCAAAACATGCTCCAAAAGTTAAGGGACAAAGTCCCAAAAGGTGGCTTTCAAATAAAGCCACCAAACATGGTAATAGTGTTGCCCACATCATTCCATGATTCATGATATCTTGGCCCCTCAGTCTGGGACAAGATTTTTTTGCAGCCGTTTAATCTTGAAAAATACCCGAAGGTCCAGAACATTTTTCGGTACCCCCTAAAATAATTCTAGGTGCATTCCAGAGCATTTCCGGTATGATGTTTCTATCTCTGAAACAAGTCCGGTGACCCCGAAACATTTCCGGTTTTCTCTCTAAAATGTTTTCCTGTCGTCTCTGAAACTTTTCCCGAAAATATCTCTGCCACCCAGTCTATTACTTAGTAGATAGTGGACCCTTAAGTGTGTGACCGTGTAGGTTCGGTAAAGTATAGACATGACCGGAACTCTTTCTGGTCAATGGTTAATAGTGGAACCGTGGACATCCATATTGATCCCTATACCCACACGAATGAATATTCGAGTGAACATGTGGTTGTCGTGTGATATTCCTGGTGCTTCGCGATATGTTACAAACACATGAGGTGAGATTTATCAGCATCCTCGTGAATCAACAACTTGTCCACTATGCCAGTTGACTCGTTACCGAATTTGTTCTCTTTTCTCGTTTCCGTGTTCTAGCATCTTTGTGATCAAATCACATCGGGTCTGGCCATACGATGATGGATACAGTTACATGGAGAGGGCCCAAAGAATATCTCTCCATCGTGGGAGGAGAAAATCCCAATCTTGAGTTATCAAGTCCCTTTTCATACTTTTCCATTAACCTGTAAGCCACCGTAATAGCCACCCTGTTACAGATGATGTTTAACAAACCCCAAATTTCATGAAGCAAGCATGAAGGTCGATACTCTCATGGTCTAAGGAATTATGCAAACGTTAACTTTCTCTGTGTTATAAACCATTAGTTTGAGGGAATGTATCTCATACCATAACATCAATTTGAGTCGATTCAACACAAGTGTTCTTCTAACATTGTGTCCTCAAAATTGCCGGCACGGTCATGCCCATGATCAGGAAAACGTGACCATCATGCAATCCTTCAGCTAGTCTTAGACGCACGACTAAGAAGAAGACTGAGGCGGATGGTAATGTGACCATCTATAAGGCTCGGCTTGTCGCTAAAGGTTATCGACAAGTTCAAGGGATTGACTATGACGAGACTTTCTCTCCCATAGTGATGCTAAAGTCCGTCCGAATCATGTTAGCAATTGCCGCATACTATGATTATGAGATATGGCAAATGGACGTCAAAACGGCATTCCTTAATGGCTTCCTCAAGGAAGAACTGTATATGATGCAGTCGGAAGGTTTTGTCGATCCTGAGAATGCTAACAAGGTGTGCAAGCTCCAGCGCTCAATCTATGGGTTGGTGCAAGCATCTCGGAGTTGGAACATTCGCTTTGATGAGGTGATCAAAGCGTTTGGGTTTATACAGACTTGGGGAGAAGCCTGTATTTACAAGAAAGTGAGTGGGAGCTCTGTAGCATTTCTCATATTATATGTGGATGATATATTGCTGATGGGAAATGATGTAGAACTCTTGGAGAGCATAAAGGCCTACTTGAATAAGTGTTTTTCAATGAAGGACCTTGGAGAAGCTTCTACATATTAGGCATCAAGATCTATAGAGATAGATCAAGACGCCTCATTGGTCTTTCACAAAGTACATACCTTGACAAGCTATGGAAGAAGTTCAATATGGATCAGTCTAAGAAAGGGTTCTTGCTTGTATTGCAAGGTATGAGATTGAGCACGGCTCAATCCCCGACCAAGACAGAAGATAGAGAAAAGATGAGTGTCATCCCCTATGCTTCAGCCATAGGTTCTATTATGTATGCCATGTTGTGTACCAGACCTGATGTGAACCTTGCCATAAGTTTGGTGGGGAGGTACCAAAGTGATCCCGGTATGGAACACTGGACAGCGGTCAAGAACATCCTGAAGTACCTGAAAAGGACTAAGGATATGTTTCTCGTTTATGGAGGTGACGAAGAGCTCGTCGTAAAGGGTTACGTCGATTCTAGCTTCGACACAGATCTGGGTGACTCCAAGTCACAAACCGGATACGTGTATATTTTGAATAGTGGGGCAGTCAGCTAGTGCAGTTGAAAGCAAAGCGTCGTGGCGCATTCTACATGTGAAGCGGAGCACATAGCTGCTTGCGAAGCAGCACATGAAGGAGTCTGGATGAAGGAGTTCATCACCGACCTAGGAGTTATTCCAAGCGTGTCTGGCCCGATGACTCTCTTCTATGACAACAATGGAGCTATTGTCATTGCCAAGGAGCCCAGGTTTCACAAGAAGACCAAGCACATCAAGCGCCGTTTCAACTCCATCCAGAATTATATTCAAGATGGAGACATAGATATTTGTAAAGTGCATACGGATCTGAATGTCGCAGATGCGTTGACTAAACCTCTTCCACAAGCAAAAATGATCAACACCAGAACTCTATGTGTGTTCGGTTCATCACAATGTAACTAGATTATTGACTCTAGTGCAAGTGGGAGACTGTTGGAAATATGCCCTAGAGGCAATAATAAAATGGTTATTATTATATTTCCTTGTTCATGATAATTGTCTGTTATTCATGCTTGAATTGTATTATCCGGAAACAGTGATACATGTGTGAATACATAGACCACAACGTGTTCCTGGTAAACCTCTAGTTACAAGCTCGTTGATCAACAGATGGTTACGGTTTCCTGACCATGGACATTGGATTTCATTGATAACGGGATCACATCATTAGGAGAATGATGTGATGGACAAGACCCAATCCTAAGCCTAGCACAAGATCGTGTAGTTCGTAATGCTAAAGCTTTTCCAATGTCAAGTATCTTTTCCTTAGACCATGAGGTTGTGCAACTCCCGGATACCGTAGGAATACTTTGGGTGTGCCAAACGTCACAACGTAACTGGGTGGCTACAAAGGTAGACTACGGGTATCTCCGAAAGTATCTGTTGGGTTGGCATGAACCGAGACTGGGATTTGTCACTCCGTATGATGGAGAGGTATCTCTGGGACCACTCGGTAAGACATCATCATAATGAGCTCAATGTGACTAAGGTGTTGGTCACAAGATGATGTATTACAGAACGAGTAAAGAGACTTGCCATGACGAGATTGAACAAGGTATCGGTATACCGACGATCGAATCTCGGGAAAGTACTATACCGATATACAAAGGGAATTGTATACGGGATTGATTGAATCCTTGACATCGTGGTTCATCCGATGAGATCATCGAGGAGCATGTAGGAACCAACATGGGTATCCAGATCCCGTTGTTGGTTATTGACCGGAGAGTCGTCTCGGTCATGTCTACGTGTCTCCCGAACCCGTAGGGTCTACACACTTAAGGTTCGGTGACGCTAGGGTTGTAGAGATATATGCATGCGGTAACCCAAATGTTGTTCGGAGTCCTGGATGAGATCCCAGACGTCACGAGGAGTTCCGGAATGGTCCGGAGGTAAAGATTTATATATAGGAAGTCCAGTTTCGGCCATCGGTAGAGTTTCGGGGGTCACCAGTATTGTACCGGGACCACCGGAAGGGTCCCGGGGGTCCACCGGGTGGGGCCACCTATCTCGGAGGGCCCCATGGGCTGAAAGGGGAAGGGAACCAGCCCATAGTGGGCAGGTGTGCCCCCCTTGGGCCCCCCTGCGCCTAGGGTTGGAAACCCTAGGGGTGGGGGGCGCCCCACCTGCTTGGGGGGCAAGTCCCCCCTGGCCGCCGCCCCCTAGGAGATTGGATCTCCTAGGGCCGGCGCCCCCCCAGGACCCCTATATATAGTGGGGGGAGGGAGGGCAGCCGCACCCCATGCCCTGGCGCCTCCCTCTCCCTCCCGTGACACCCCTTCCTCCTCCAGTGCTGCTTGGCGAAGCCTTGCTGGAATACTGCCGCATCCACCACCACGCCGTCGTGCTGCTGGATCTCCATCAACCTCTCCTCCCCCTTGCTGGATCAAGAAGGAGGAGACGTCGCTGCTCCGTACGTGTGTTGAACGCGGAGGTGCCGTCCGTTCGGCGCAAGGATCATCGGTGATTTGGATCACGACGAGTACGACTCCATCATCCACGTTCTCTTGAACGCTTCCGCTCGCGATCTACAAGGGTATGTAGATGCACTCCCCTCTCCCTCGTTGCTAGATGACTCCATAGATTGATCTTGGTGAAGCGTAGAATTTTTTTGATTTCTGCTACGTTCTCCAACATGCTTCACTTATATCTTTTGAGTTGAATAGTTTTTTCTCTAGTGCTTCACTTATATCTTTTAGAGCACGGTGGTGATAATATTTTGAAGAAATTGTTGAACTCTCATGCTTCACTTATATCCATTTGAGAGCCTATTAAAACATCATGGTAATGTGCTTAGGCTATAAAACTAGTCTTCACGTGATAGACATCCTATATCAATGTAGTAAAAACTTTCACACTAAGTGCTTTGAATATGATGAGAAGTTGGATGCTTGATAATTGTTTTGAGATATGAGGATAGTGATATTAGAGTCATGCTAATGGAGTTATTATGAAATTGAGAAATGCTTGTGTTAAGGTTAGTGATTCCCGTAGCATGCACGTATGGTGAACCGCTATGTGACGAAGTTAGAGCATGAGGTATTTGTAAAGTGTCAACCTTTGTGTGGAGGTCGGGGGCGTGATACGTCTCCAATGTATCTATAATTTTTTATTGTTCCATGCTATTATTTATGATGTTTTGGATGTTTGATGGGCTTTGTCATTCACTTTTATATCATTGTTGGGACTAACCTACTAACCCAAAGGCCCAGTCCAGATTGCTGTTTTTTGCCTGTTTCAGGGTTTTGCAGAAAATGAATATCAAATGGAGTCCAAACGGAATGAAACCTTCAGGAGAGTTATTTTTGGAGAAAATCATGCACGGGGGACTTGAGAACCATGGAAGGGGAGCCACGAGGTGCTCACGAGGGTGGGGGCGCGCCCCCCTTCCCAGGGCGCGCCCCCCTGCCTCATGGGCCCCTCGAGCGTCCCCCGATGTCCTCCTTCCTCCTATATAAGTCTACGTACCCCGAAACCATCAGCAACAGAGAGAAAACCCTAATTCCACCGTCATAACCTTCTGTTCCCGTGAGATCCCATCTTGGAGCCTGTTCCAGAGCTCCGCCGGAGGGGGGGATCCATCACGGAGTGCTTCTACATCATCATCATCGCCCTCACCATGAGTTCTGAGTAGTTTACCATAGACCTTCGGGTCCATAGCTAGTATCTAGATGGCTTCTTCTCTCTCTCTGGATCTCAATACAAAGTTCTCCTCGGTCTTTGAGGAGATCTATTCGATAATCTCTTTTTGCGGTGTGTTTGTCGAGATCTGAAGAATTGTGAGTTTATGATCAAGATTATCTATGAGAAATATTTGGTTCTTTTCCGAACTCTTTATGTGTGCTCATAATATCCTTGCAAGACTCTTCGAATTATTGGTTTGGTTTGGCCTACTAGATCTATAGTTCTTGCAATGGGAGAAGTGCTTGGCTTTGGGTTCAATCTTGCGGTGTCCTTTCCCAGTGACAGTAGGGGCAACAAGGCACGTATTGTATTGTTGCCATCGAGGATAAAAAGATGGGGTTTATATCATATTGCTTCAGTTTATCCCTCTACATCATGTCATCTTGCTTAAGGCGTTACTCTATTCTTATGAACTCAATACAGTAGATGCATGCTGGATAGCGGTCGATGTGTGGAGTAATAGTAGTAGATGCAGAATCGTTTCGGTCTACTTGTCTCGGACGTGATGCTGATACGTCTCCAATGTATCTATAATTGTTGATTGTTCCATGCTATGATTAATGAAGTCTTGGATGTTTAATGGGCCTTATCATTCACTTTTATATCATTTTTGGGACTAACCTACTAACCCAAAGGCCCAGTCCAGATTGCTGTTTTTTTGCCTATTTCAGGGTTTTGCAGAAAAAGAATATCAAACGGAGTCCAAACGGAATGAAACCTTCGCGAGAGATATTTTTGGAGAAAATCACGCACAGGAAACTTCAGGACCAAGTCAGGGGACAGAGTGGCTGCCCTCGAGGGTCGGGGGCGTGCCCCCTGCCTCGAGGCTTCCTCGTGTGACCCCCGGTGCCCTCCTTCTTCCTATATATATCCACGTACCCCAGAAACTCCATATGCAGAGAGAAAACCCTAATTCCACCGCCGTAGCTTCTGTTCCCGTGGAGATCCCATCTTGGAGCCTGTTCCGGAGCTCCATCGGAGGGGGATCCACCACGGAGGCCTTCATCATCATCATCGCCCTCACCATGAGTTGTGAGTAGTTTACCACAGACCTTCGGGTCCATAGCTAGTATCTAGATGGCTTCTTCTCTCTCTCTGGATCTCAATACAAAGTTCTCCTCGGTCTTTGAGGAGATCTATTCGATAATCTCTTTTTGCGGTGTGTTTGTCGAGATCCGATGAATTGTGAGTTTATGATCAAGATTATCTATGAGAAATATTTGGTTCTTTTCTGAACTCTTTATGTGTGCTCATAATATCCTTGCAAGTCTCTTCGAATTATTGGTTTGGTTTGGCCTACTCGATCTATAGTTCTTGCAATGGGAGAAGTGCTTGGCTTTGGGTTCAATCTTGCGGTGTCCTTTCCCAGTGACAGTAGGGGCAGCAAGGCACGTATTGTATTGTTGCCATCGAGGATAAAAAGATGGGGTTGATGATACGTCCATTTTGCATCATGCTTATAAGTTGATATTTGTTGCATTATGGGCTGTTCATACATGTTTTGTCACAATACTTATGCTTTTTCCCTATTATTTTACAAGGTTTACATGAAGAAGGGGGAATGCTGGCAGCTGGAATTCTGGGCTGGAAAAGGAGCAAACTCTGGAAATCTATTCTGCACAACTCCAAAAGCCCCGAAACTTCACAGAACATTTTTTCGGAAAATATAAAAATATCTGGCGGAAGAAACCCATGAGAGGGGCCACTGGCTGGCCTCGAGGGTGGGGGGCACGCCCCCCTTCCCAAGTCGCGCCCCCTGCCTCGAGGGCCAGCCGGTGGCCCCAGGTGCCCATCTTCTCCTATATGAAGCGTTTTGACCTGAAAAAAATCAGGAGGAGGCTTTCGGGACAAGACGCTGCCGTCTCGAGGCGGAACCGAGGCGGAAACCAATCTAGGGCTCCTGCAGAGCCGTTCTGCCGGGGATACTTCCCTTCGGGAGGGGGAAATCGTCACCGCCGTCTTCACCAACAACTCTCCCATTTTGGGGAGAGCTATCTTCATCAACATCTTCACCAGCACCATCTCCTCTCAAACCCTAGTTCATCTCTTGTATCCAATCTTTGTATCCAAACCTCAGATTGGTACCTGTGGGTTGCTAGTAGTGTTGATTACTCCTTGTAGTTGATGCTAGTTGGTTTATTTGGTGGAAGATCATATGTTCAGATCCATTATGCATATTAATACCCCTTTGATCATGAACAATATTATGTCTTGTGAGTAGTTTCTTTTGTTCCTGAGGACATGGGAGAAGTCTAGCTATTAGTAGTTATGTGAATTTGGTCTTCGTTCGATATTTTGATGAGATGTATGTTGTCTCTCCTCTAGTGGTGTCATGTCAATGTCGACTACATGACACTTCACCATTATTTGGGCCTACAGGAAGGCATTGGGAAGTAATAAGAGGATGATGGGTTGCTAGAGTGACAGAAGCTTAAACCCTAGTTTATGCGTTGCTTCTTAAGGGGTTGACTTGGATCCATATGTTTCAGGCTATGGTTAGGTTTACCTTAATACTTGTTTTGTAGTTGCGGATGTTTGCATTAGAGGTTAATCATAAGTGGGAGGCTTGTCCAAGTAAGGCAGCACCCAAGCACCGGTCCACCCACATACCAAATTATCAAAGTACCGAACGCGAATCAGATGATCGTGATGAAAACTAGCTTGACGATAATTCCCATATGTCCTCGGGAGCGCTTTACCTTGCATAAGAGTTTGTCCAGGCTTGTCCTTTGCTACAAAAAGGATTGGGCCACCTTGCTGCACCTTATTTACTTTTACCGTTTGTCACTTGCTACCAATTATCTTATCACAAAACTATATGTTACCTATCATTTCAGTGCTTGCAGAAAATACCTTACTGAAAACTGCCTATCATTTCCTTCTGCTCCTCGTTGGGTTCGACACTCTTACTTATCGAAAGGACTATGATATATCCCCTACACTTGTGGGTCATCAAGACTCTTTTCTGGCGCCGTTGCCGGGGAGTGAAGCACCTTTGGTAAGTGGAATTTGGTAAGGAAAAATTTATATAGTGTGCTGAAATTTATTGTCACTTGTTACTATGGCTCAAAATCCTTTGAGGGGCTTGTTCGGGGTATCTTCACCCCGAGCAGAAGAGCAAAGAGTTTCTCCTCAACCTACTGCACCTAATGAAAATGTTTGCTTTGAGATTCCTTCGGGTATGATTTAGAAATTGCTTGAAAATCCCTATATAGGAGACGGAACACTTCACCCCGATTTACATCTAATCTATGTGGATGAAGTTTGTGGATTGTTTAAGCTTGCAGGTATGCCCGAGGATGTTATCAAGAAGAAGGTGTTCCCTTTATCTTTGAAGGGAGATGCATTGACATGGTTTAGGCTATGCGATGATATGGGATCTTGGAACTATAATCGTCTGAAGTTGGAATTTCATCAGAAGTTCTACCCTATGCACCAGGTTCATCGTGATCGTAATTATATTTATAATTTCTGGCCTCGCGAATGAGAAAGCATCGCTCAAGCTTGGGGGAGGCTTAAGTTAATGTTATATTCATGCCCCAATCATGAGCTCTCAAGAGAAATGATCGTTCAAATTTTTTATGCTCGGCTTTCTCATAATAATCGCTCCATGCTTGATACTTCTTGTTCTGGCTCTTATATGATAAAGACTATTGACTTCAAATGGGATTTATTGGAAAGAATTAAACGCAACTCTGAAGACTGGGATCTCGATGAAGGTAAGGAGTCAGGTATGACCCCTAAGTTTGATTGTGTTAAAGAGTTTATGGATACCGATGTTTTCCGTGAGTTTAGCACTAAATATGGACTTGACTCTGAGATAGTAGCTTCTTTCTGTGAATCTTTTGCTACTCATGTTTATCTCCCCAAGGAGAAGTGGTTTAAATACCATCCCCCTATTGAAGTTAAAGTAGTTGAACCTATTAAAGTTGAAGAAAAGACTATCACTTATAATGTTGATCCTGTCATTCCTACCGCTTATATTGAGAAACCACCTTTCCCTGTTAGGATAAAAGATCATGCTCAAGCTTCAACTATAGTTCGTAAGAGTAATACTAGAACACCTACACCCTCTGAGCAAATTAAAGTTGAACCTAGTGTTGCTATGGTTAAAGATCTCTTGGTAGAAGATTTAGATGGACATGTTATTTATCTCCAAGAAGAGTCTGCTAGAATAGCCAAACCCAATGCTAGGAATAAACATAAACCTATCGTAGGCTTGCTTGTTATCTCTGTTAAGATAGGAGATCATTGCTATCATGGTTTATGTGACCTAGGTGCTAGTGCAAGTATTATCCCTCTTGACTTGTATAACGAAATTATGCATGATATTGCACCTGATGAGTTAGAAGGGATTGATGTTACCATTAAGCTGGCTAATAGAGATACTATTTCACCAGTTGGGATCGTTAGAGATATTGAAGTCTTGTGTGGGAAGGTTAAATACCCTGCTGACTTTCTTGTTCTTAGTTCCCCACAAGATGCATTATGTCCCATTATATTTGGTAGACCCTTCTTGAATATTGTTAATGTCAAGATAGACTGTGTGAAAGATATTGTCACTGTCGGATTAGGGGATACGTCTCATGATTTTAACTTTGCTAAATTCCATAGACAACCCCTTGAAAAGGCACCACCCAGTAAGGATGAACTTATTGGTCTTGCTTCTATTGTTGTGCCACCTAATGATCCTTTAGAACAATACTTACTAGACCATGAAAATGATATGCAAATGAATGAGAGAAGGGAGATAGATGAAATATTCCTTACACAGGGACCCGTATTGAAAAATAATTTGCCTGTTGAAATCCTAGGGGATCCTCCTCCACCCAAGGGTGATCCCATGTTTGAACTTAAACCCTTGCCTGATAATCTTAAGTATGTTTATCTTGATGAAAAGAAGATATATCCTATTATTATTAGTGCTAACCTTTCAGAGCATGAAGAAGAAAGATTATTGAAAACTCTGAAGTAGCACCGAGCTGCTATTGGATATACTCTGGATGATCTTAAGGGCATTAGTCCCACTATATGTCAACACAAGATAAAATTGGAAGAAAATGCTAAACCAGTTATTGATCATCAGCGACGGTTAAATCCTAAGATGAAAGAAGTGGTAAGGAAGGAAATTATAAAGCTTCTAGAGGCAGGTATTATCTATCCCATTGATGATAGCAAGTGGGTAAGTCCTGTCCATTGTGTTCCTAAGAAAGGAGGTATGACTGTTGTCCCTAATGATAAAGATGAACTGATCCCACAAAGAATAGTTACTGGTTATAGGATGGTAATTGATTTCCGTAAGTTAAAAAAAGCAACTAAGAAAGATCATTACCCCTTGTCGATTATTGATCAAATGCTAGAAAGGCTATCCAAACACACTCATTTCTGCTTCTAGATGGTTATTCTGGTTTCTCTCAAATACCTGTGCCAAAGGGGGATCCGGAAAAGACCACCTTTACTTGTCCTTTCGGTACCTTTGCTTATAGACGTATGCCTTTTGGTTTATGCAACGCACCTGCTACCTTTCAAAGATGCATGATGGCTATATTATATGATTTTTGTGAAAAGATTGTTGAAGTGTTCATGGATGATTTTTCCGTTTACGGAACCTCTTTTGATGATTGCTTAAGCAACCTTGATCGAGTTTTGCAGAGATATGAAGACACTAACCTTGTCTTGAATTGGGAGAAATGCCACTTTATGGTTAATGAAGGCATTGTCTTGGGACATAAAATTTCTGAAAGAGGTATTGAAGTTGACAAAGCTAAAGTGGATGCTATTGAAAAGATGCCATGCCCTAAGGATATCAAAGGTATACGAAGTTTCCTTGGTCATGCCGGGTTTTATAGGAGGTTCATTAAGGACTTCTCCAAAATCTCCAGGCCTCTGACCAATCTCTTACAAAAAGATATTCCTTTTGTCTTTGATGATGATTGTCTAGAAGCATTTGAAATACTTAAGAAAGCATTGATCTCTGCACCTATTGTCCAGCCTCCTGACTGGAACTTACCCTTTGAGATTATGTGCGATGCTAGTGATTATGCTGTAGGAGCTGTTCTAGGGCAAAGAGTTGATAAGAAATTGAATGTTATCCAGTATGCTAGCAAAAATCTAGATAGTGCCCAAAAAAATTATGCTACCACTGAGAAAGAATTTCTAGCAGTTGTGTTTGCTTGTGATAAGTTTAGACCCTATATCGTTGATTCTAAAGTAACTATTCACACTGATCATGCTGCTATCAAATACCTTATGGATAAGAAAGATGCTAAACCTAGACTCATTAGATGGTTTCTCTTGCTGCAAGAATTTGACTTGCGTATTATTGATAGAAAGGGAGCTGAGAACCCCGTAGCAGATAACTTGTCTAGGTTAGCGAATATACTTGATGACCCACAACCTATTGATGATAGCTTTCCTGATGAACAACTAGCTATCATAAGTACTTCTCGTACTGCTCCTTGGTAAGCTGATTATGCTAATTACATTGTTGCTAAGTTTATACCTCCTAGCTTCACATACCAGCAAAAGAAAAAGTTCTTCTATGATTTGAGACATTACTTTTGGGATGACCCACATCTTTATAAAGAAGGAGTAGAAGCTATTATTAGACGTTGTGTGCATGAGCATGAACAGGAACAGATCTTATGCAAGTGCCACTCCGAAGCTTATGGAGGACACCATGCGGGAGACAGAACTACACACAAGTCACTGCAATCCGGTTTTTATTGGCCTACTCTCTTCAAGGATGCACGTAAGTTTGTCTTATCATGTAATGAATGTCAAAGAATTGGTAATATTAGTAGACGTCAAGAAATGCCTATGAATTATTCACTCGTTATTGAACCATTTGATGTTTCGGGCTTTGATTATATGGGACCTTTTCCTTCCTCTAATGGGTACACACATATCCTAGTTGCTGTTGATTACGTTACTAAGTGGGTAGAAGCTATTCCAACTAGTAGTGATGATCATAACACCTCTATTAAGATGCTTAAAGAAGTTATATTTCCGAGGTTTGGAGTCCCTAGATATCTAATGACTGATGGTGGTTCACACTTTATTCATGGTGCTTTCCGTAAGATGCTTGCTAAGTATGATGTCAACCATAGAATTGCATCACCTTACCACTCTCAGACTAGTGGTCAAGTAGAACTAAGTAATAGGGAGTTGAAATTAATCTTGCAAAAGACAGTTAATAGGTCTAGAAAGAATTGGTCTAAAAAACTAGATGATGCATTATGGGCCTATAGAACTGCATACAAAAATCCTATGGGTATGTCTCCATATAAGATGGTATATGGAAAAGCTTGTCATTTACCTCTTGAGATGGAACATAAGGCATATTGGGCTATCAAAGAGCTCAATTATGATTTCAAACTTGCCGGTGAAAAGAGGCTATTTGATATTAGTTGTCTCGATGAATGGAGAACCCAGGCCTACGAGAATGCCAAGTTATTTAAAGAAAAGGTTAAAAGCTGGCATGATAAAAGAATACAAAAGCGTGAGTTCAACGTAGGTGATTATGTTTTGCTATTCAACTCTCGTTTACGATTTTTTGCAGGAAAACTTCTCTCCAAGTGGGAAGGACCTTACGTTATCGAGGAGGTCTATCGTTTCGATGCCATAAAGATCAACAACTTCGAAAGCACAAATCCGAAGGTGGTGAATGGTCAAAGGATCAAACATTATATCTCAGGTAATCCTATAAATGTTGAAACTAATATTATTGAAACCATAACCCCTAAGGAATACATAAGGGACACTTTCCAGAATGATTCAGCCTCCGAAAAGGAAGAGGTACGTGATACGGTAAGAGAACTGACTCCCAAACAGTTCTAAAGGCAATTTTTCTCTGTTTTGGAATATTTATAAAAATAGAAAAATAAACCGCAGTCCGGAGGAGACACGAGGTGGCCTCGAGGGTAGGGGCGCGCCCCCCTTCCCAGGGCACCCCCTGCCTCGAGGGCACCCCGTGTGTCCCAGGGACTCCGTTTTCTTGTGGGTTACTCCTTTTGTTTGGGAAAAATTCATTATATATACTCCCGAAGGTTTTGACCTCTGTATCACGCATAATTCATTTGTTTTCGTTTCGAGTTGCTGTTTTTGACAGATCTAGATCATCATGGCGTCCTCCAACATCCCCAAGGACACGTTCTTCGAGAAGGTCATCAGCCCCTACCTTGCGGAGGTGCTGCACCACCCCAAAACCATGGAGTTGCATGAGGGGGTGCTGCACATTCGTGATGTTGAAGGGCCGAGGAAGACCGGAAGCGTGGAGACAAAACTCGAAGCAATGGAGCAACAAGTTTTCAAGTGCCAAGGTATGGTGGAACGAGGTCTGGACGCCAACCACATGATGATCTCGGAGCTTGCCAACAATCTCAAGATGGACTCAAGGATCTTCGGAGAAGCAATCTCCAATCTTCAACAGAAGATCGATCACCTCCAAGCTCGGATCTATGACCTGCAAAACCAAAACTGTGAGTATGAATATAGATTCAAGAACATGAGTTTGGCTGCAGATTTGAGTATCCCGGAGACTCGACCATCCTTCTACGATGGTGAGCCCATGCCTTGGAAGAACAACAGGCCTACCTCAGCAACAACTCCATCATCACCAACCCCGAAGAAGGAGACATAATCATATGGGTATGGGCACTCCCCTTGGCAACTGCCAAGCTTGGGGGAGTGACCCCAGTATCGTATCACCATCACTCCTATCTTTACCTTTTTTACTTAGTTCGATCCTTTTGGTAGTATCTTGATCTATTAGAATAAAGTTAGCACGATCTAGTTGTGAGCTTTTGCTTTGTGAGCTGTATCCTTTGTAATCAAGTCCGCGAGCTATATAATAAAGAATAGTGTTGAGTCAAGGGCTTGATTTCCTTACTTGGGTCATGATAAAATAAAGAAAACAAAAATAGAATCATAGAGATCATATCGATCTTATGGGATGTAATGACTTCACATACAAGAGTATGATAAATAAAAGTTGTTGGGAGGTGACAAACATAGTTTTGGTCATCGTTGCAATTAATAGGAAGTAATAAAAGAAGAGAGGCTTCACATACAAATATACTATCTTGGACATCTTTTATGATTGTGAGCACTCATTAAAGTATGACATGCTAAAGAGTTGATGTTGGACAAGGAAGATAACATAATGGGTTATGTCTTCTTATATCCAAAATAAAGTATATTGTCATGGATCTTCCAACATGTTGAGCTTTCCTTTCCCTCTAATGCTAGCCAAAACTCCTCGCACTAAGTAGAGTTACTACTTGTGCTTCCATACATCCTTAAACCCAGTTTTGCCATGAGAGTCCACCATACCTACCTATGGATTGAGAAAGATCCTTCCAAGTAAGTTGTCATGTTGCAAACCCGCTAAATATGTATGATTTATTAGTGTGGGAGAAATTAGCTTTATACGAGCTTGTGATATGGAAGTAATAAAAGCGACAGACTGCATAATAAAGGTCCTTATCACAAGTGGCAATATAAAGCGAAGTTCTTCTATGCTAAGACTTTGTGCATTCAACCATAAAAACACATGACAACCTCTGCTTCCCTCTGCGAAGGGCTTATCTTTTATTCTTGTCTTATAAGTGTCAAGGTGAGTTCCACCTTTCCTTTTTAAATTTATCCTTTGGCAAGCACATTGTGTTGGAAAGATCCTGATATATATACCCACTTGGATGTAAGTTTTCATGATCTATTACTGTTGACATTACCCTTGAGGTAAAAGGTTGGGAGGCAACACCGTAAGCCCCTATCTTTCTCTGTGTCCGATTAAAACTCCATAAACATAAGTATTACATGAGTGTGAGCAATTGTGGAAGACTATATGATAGTTGAGTATGTAGTCTTGCTGAAAAGCTCTTATATTGACTCTTTCCGATGTTACGATAAATTGAAATTGCTTCAATGACCGAGATCAAAGTTTGTTAGTTTCCAATGAAGTTTACGATGCATACTTGATATTGTGGATGAATTGTTACTTTAGCATAATGATCATATGACTATATTTATATAAGTTGTTGTTATGAGAATGATCATGATGCCCTCATGTCCCTATTATGTTTTTATTGACACCTCTATCTCTAAACATGTGGACATATTTTTCGATATCGGCTTTCGCTAGAGGACAAGCGATGTCTAAGCTTGGGGGAGTTGATACGTCCATTTTGCATCATGCTTATAAGTTGATATTTCTTGCATTATGGGCTGTTCATACATGTTTTGTCACAATACTTATGCCTTTTCCCTCTTATTTTGCAAGGTTTACATGAAGAAGGGGGAATGCCGGCAGCTGGAATTCTGGGCTGGAAACGGAGCAAACTCTGGAAACCTATTCTGCACAACTCCAAAAGCCCCGAAACTTCACAGAACATTTTTTTGGAAAATATAAAAAATATCTGGCGGAAGAAACCCACGAGAGGAGCCACTGGCTGGCCTCCAGGGTGGGGGCGCGCCCCCCTTCCCAGGGCGCGCCCCCCCCCCTGCCTTGAGGGCCAGCCGGTGGGGCCCAGGTGCCCATCTTCTCCTATATGAAGCGTTTTGACCTGGAAAAAATCAGGAGGAGGCTTTCGGGACCAGACGCCACCGTCTCGAGGTGGAACCGAGGTGGAAACCAATCTAGGGCTCCGGCAGAGCCGTTCTGCCGGGGATACTTCCCTCCGGGAGGGGGAAATCGTCACCGCCGTCTTCACCAACAACTCTCCCATTTTGGGGAGAGCTATCTTCATCAACATCTTCACCAGCACCATCTCCTCTCGAACCCTTGTTCATCTCTTGTACCCAATCTTTGTATCCAAACCTCAGATTGGTACCTGTGGGTTGCTAGTAGTGTTGATTACTCCTTGTAGTTGATGCTAGTTGGTTTATTTGGTGGAAGATCATATGTTCAGATCCATTATGCATATTAATACCCCTCTGATCATGAACAATATTATGTCTTGTGAGTAGTTGCTTTTGTTCCTGAGGACATGGGAGAAGTCTTGCTATTAGTAGTCATGTGAATTTGGTCTTCGTTCGATACTTTGATGAGATGTATGTTGTCTCTCCTCTAGTGGTGTCATGTCAACGTCGACTACATGACACTTCACCACTATTTGGGCCTAGAGGAAGGCATTGGGAAGTAATAAGTAGATGATGGGTTGCTAGAGTGACAGAAGCTTAAACCCTAGTTTATGCGTTGCTTCGTAAGGGGTTGATTTGGATCCATATGTTTCAGGCTATGGTTAGGTTTACCTTAATACTTCTTTTGTAGTTGTGGATGCTTGCATTAGAGGTTAATCATAAGTGGGAGCTTGTCCAAGTAAGGGCAGCACCCAAGCACCGGTCCACCCACATACCAAATTATCAAAGTACCGAACGCTAATCAGATGATCGTGATGAAAACTAGCTTGACGATAGTTCCCATATGTCCTCGGGAGCGCTTTACCTTGCATAAGAGTTTGTCCAGGCTTGTCCTTTGCTACAAAAAGGATTGGTCCACCTTGCTGCACCTTATTTACTTTTACCGTTTGTCACTTGCTACCAATTATCTTATCACAAAACTATCTGTTACCTATCATTTCAGTGCTTGCAGAAAATACCTTACTGAAAATTGCCTATCATTTCCTTCTGCTCCTCGTTGGGTTCGACACTCTTACTTATTGAAGGGACTACGATAGATCCCCTAAACTTGTGGGTCATCAGTTTACATCATATTGCTTGAGTTTATCCCTCTACATCATGTCATCTTGCTTAAGGCGTTACTTTGTTCGTATGAACTCAATACACTAGATGCATGCTGGATAGCGGTCGATGTATGGGGTAATAGTAGTAGATGCAGAATCATTTCGGTCTACTTGTCTCGGACGTGATGCCTATATACAATGATCATGCCTAGATAGTCTCATAATTATTTCCTTTTCTATCAATTGCTCGACAGTAATTTGTTTACCCGCCGTAGAATATCGCTATCATGAGAGAAGCCACTAGAGAACACTATGGCCCCCGAGTCTATTCTCAACATATCAATCTACATCTACTTTACTTTTACCGCTTTTATTTGTTGTTTTATTAAACCAAAAATACCGAAAAATATAAACTGTCATCTCTATCAGATCTCACACTCGTAAGTGACCGTAAAGGGATTGACAACCCCTTATCGCGTTGGCTGGGAAGTTCTTATTTGTTTGTGTAGTTGTGAGGGACTCGCGCGTGGTCTCCTACTGGATTGATACCTTGGTTCTCAAAAACTGAGGGAAATACTTAGCTACTGTGGTGCATCTCCCTTTCCTCTTCGAGGGAATACAACGCAAGATCAAGAGGTAGCAAGAAGAATTTCTGGCGCCGTTGCCGGGGAGGCTTACGCAAAAGTCATATACAAAGTACCTACCACAAACCCTTATCCTTCGCATTACATTTATTTGCCTCTCGTTTTCCTCCCCCCCACTTCACCCTTGCCGTTTTATTTGCCCTTCTTCTGTCGTGTGTTTATCGTTCGCTTGCTTCTTGTTTGTTTGTGTGCTGCTTGTTTGTTTGTCATCATGTCTAGCACACCTATCATTATCGCCACTCCCGAGAGTGAGGTACTCAACTTTAAACAAAGGGAGGAAGAAAACTTAAAAGATGCCTGGTATAGAATTTGCAATGCTCAAAATAGATCTAATCAGAAGCTTTACACTTCCGTGCTTCTTCGCAATTTTTATATTGGCATAACTCCATGGAATAGATTTATCTTAGATACCATTACCGGAGGGAATTTCTTGGGTAGCCACACCGTTGATTCTTATGAAGCTTTGACTGAATTATTTGGCTCACCACCTCTTATGGTTAATGGGACCATCTTAACTGTGGAGCATGTCATGCAAAGGTTAGAAATCATTGAAAACAAAGTTGCTACGGTAGAACTGGTAGAGAACTTGGATAGAAAAAATCATAATGAAATCACCCAATATGGATCCAAGGTAGGAGTTGTTCTGAAAAATCTTAAGGAAAAAGAGCCCATAGTTAAAGAAAAGTTAGATCAGGATTCTACTAGAATCAATAAGCTTGAGGATGTTATCACTAATGTGGGTTCTGCTCTTTCCACTATAAAAACTACTCCAAATACCTCCACTAAATTATCTAAGTTCATGTATGTCGCTAAAGACAAGGGTGAAACATCTAGACTTGCGGATCTCAAATCCATAAGTGTTCACCCTAATTTTCTTACTTTTGCAAGAGACCCTTTTGACACTTTAGAATTTCTTGATTTCTTGCCCAAGAGTTTGATTATTCATAGGGACAAAGAAGTGCCCAGGAATCATAAGTGCTTAATCAAAGAATTTCCTTCCAAGGATGGCAATACCTAGATCTATCTTGTATCGTGCCTAGCTAGGGGCGTAAAACGATATCGCTTGTTGCGAGGCAACCCAATTTTATGTTTTTTGTTTTCGTTGCTGTTAGGGAATAAATATTGCACCTAGCATCTGATTAGATGTGGTTTCATGTTTTGTTTAGTCTTTGTGCCAAGTAGAACCTTTGGTAAGACTTGTGTGAAGTTTATATGATCTTGCTATGAAAAACAGAATCGTTAGCGCTCGCTAAAGTAGTCGTGGGATTTTACTGGAGCGTGCTTTTTAGTTGATTATTTTTCTGCTGATTGGTAGACAAATTGCGCAAATTTACCAATTTAGTTTGAATTTTTGGAGTTCCATAAGTAGGCGGACCCGGCAGATTACTACAGACTGTTCTGTCTTTGACAGATTCTGTTTTTCATGTGTTGTTTGCTTATTCCGATGCATCTATGAGTAATATTGGAGGATATGAACCATAGAGAACTTGGAGTACAGTAGGTTTAACACCAATATAAACAAAGAATTAATTCATTGCTATACCTTTGAGTAGTGGTTTGCTTTCTCATACTAACGGAGCTCACGAGAATTTTTGTCTAAGTTTTGTGTTGTGAAATTTTCAAGTTTTGAGTATTGCTTTGATGGACTATGGAACAAGGAGTAGCAAAGTCCTAAGCTTGGGGATGCCCATGGCACCCCAAGCAAATTCAAGATAATCAAAAGCCTAAGCTTGGGGATGCCCCGGAAGGCATCCCCTCTTTCGTCTTCATCCATCGGTAACTATACTTGGAGCTATATTTTTATTCGCAACATGATTTGTTTTTTGCATGGAGCGTCTTGTATAATTTGAGTCTTTGCTTGTTAGTTTGCCACAATCATCCTTGCTGGACACACCTATTTGAGAGAATTAAATATGGCCAAGAAATTATTAGAACACTCTATGTGCTTCACTTATATCTTTTGAGTTGAATAGTTTTTGCTCTAGTGCTTCACTTATATCTTTTAGAGCATGGTGGTGGTAATATTTTGTAGAAATTGTTGAACTCTCATGCTTCACTTATATCTATTTGAGAGTCTATTAAAACAGCATGGTAAAGTGTTTAGGCTAAAGAAACTAGTCTTCACATGATAAACATCCAATGTCAATGTAGTAAAAAATTCACACCAAGTGCATTGAATAGAATGAGATGTTGGATGCTTGATAATTGTTTTGAGACATGAGGATAGTTATATTAGAGTCATGCTAGTTGAGTTATTATGAAATTGAGAAATGCTTGTGTTAAGGTTAGTGATTCCCGTATCATGCACGTATGGTGAACCGCTATGTGACGAAGTTAGAGCATGAGGTATTTGTAAAGTGCCAACCTTTGTGTGGAGGTCGGGGGCGCGTGATGGTTAACTCCTTCCAACCTCCCCCTAGGAGTATGTGTTGATTGCTTTGTTTTGATGACTCGCAGATTTTTGCAATAAGTATATGAGTTATTATGACTAATGTTGAGTCCATGGATTATACGTACTCTCACCCTTCCACCATTGCTAGCCTCTCTTGTACCGCGCAACTTTCGCCGGTGCCATAAACCCACTATATATCCTTCCTCAAAACAGCCACCATATTGTTCCTCAAAACAGCCACCATACCTACCTATCATGGCATTTCCATAGCCATTCCGAGATATATTGCCATGCAACTTTCCACCATTCCGTTTATATGACACGCATCATATTGTCATATTGCCATGCATGATCATGTAGTTGACATCGTATTTGTGGCAAAGCCACCATGCATAAACTTTTCATGCATGTCACTCTTGTTTCATCGCACATACCGGTACACCGCCGGAGGCATTCATATAGAGTCATGCTTTGTTGTTGTAGTATCGAGTTGTAATTTCGTGATGTAATGAAAGTGTGATGATCATCATTATTAGAGCATTGTCCCATGGGAGGAAAGGCTGAATCTATAAAGCCCCTCCGCAAAAATAGGGGAAGGCCAAAGAAAAA
Organism: Secale cereale; assembly: GCA_902687465.1. Lineage (NCBI taxonomy): Eukaryota > Viridiplantae > Streptophyta > Magnoliopsida > Poales > Poaceae > Secale > Secale cereale. Next base: position 763,558,875 of record LR738712.1, read on the forward strand.
AAAGGCCCCAAAAAAAGAAAAAAAAAAGAAGAAAAAAAGAAAAAAAGAAAAAAAGAAAAAAGAAAAGAAAGAAAAAAAGGGACAATTGCTACTATCTTTTTCCACACTTGCGCTTCAAAGTAGCACCATGTTCTTCATTGTAGAGAGTCTCATGCTTAGTCACTTTCATATACTAGTGGGAATTTTCATTATAGAACTTGGCTTGTATATTCCAACGATGGGCTTCCTCAAATGCCCTATGTCTTCGTGAGCAAGCAAGTTGGATGCACACCCACTAGTTTCTTTTGTTGTGCTTTCATTCATATTTAGCTCTAGTGCATCCGTTGCATGGCAATCCCTACTCACTCACATTGATATCTATTGATATGCCTAGTCGATGTGAGACTATCTCCCTCCTGTTTGTCTTCTTCACAACCACCTCTATTCCACCCATAGTGCTATATCCATGGCTCACGCTCATGTATTGCGTGAAAGTTGAAAGGTTTGAAAAGATAGAGTATGAAAACAAATGCTTGGCTGAAATCGGGGTTGTGCATGATATGAATATTTTGTGTGAGGAAGAGGGAGCATAGCCAGACCATATGATTTTGTAGGGATAACTTTATTTAGCCATGGTATTTTGAGAAGACATGATTGCTTTGTTAGTATTCCTTGAAGTACTGTTATTTCTTATGTCAATATAGACTTTTATCTTGAATCTTTCAGATCCGAACATTCATGCCACAATTAAGAGAATTACATTGAAAAACTATATTGGTTAGCACTCCACATAAAAAATTCTTTCTTTATCATTTACCTACTCGAGGACGAGCAGGAATTAAGCTTGGGGATGCTTGATACGTCTCCAACGTATCTATAATTTTTTATTGTTCCATGCTATTATTTATGAAGTCTTGGATGTTTAATGGGCTTTATCATTCACCTTTATATCATTTTTGGGACTAACCTACTAACCCAAAGGCCCAGTCCAGATTGCTGGTTTTGCCTATTTCAGGGTTTTGCAGAAAAAGAATATCAAACGGAGTCGAAACGGAATGAAACCTTCGCGAGAGATATTTTTGGAGAAAATCACGCACATGAAACTTCAGGACCAAGTCAGGGGACAGAGGGGCTGCCCTCGAGGGTGGGGGTGCGCCCCCCCTTCCCAGGGCGCGCCCCCCTGCCTCGAGGCTTCCTCGTGTGGCCCCCGGTGCCCACCTTCTTCCTATATATATCCACGTACCCCAGAAACTCCATACGCAGAGATAAAACCCTAATTCCACCGGCGTAGCTTCTGTTCCCGTGGAGATCCCATCTTGGAACCTGTTCCGGAGCTCCATCGGAGGGGGGTCCACCACGGAGGCCTTCATCAACATCATCATCGCCCTCACCATGAGTTGTGAGTAGTTTACCACAGATCTTCGGGTCCATAGCTAGTATCTAGATGGCTTCTTCTCTCTCTCTGGATCTCAATACAAAGTTCTCCTCGGTCTTCGAGGAGATCTATTCGATGTAATCTCTTTTTGCGATGTGTTTGTCGAGATCCGATGAATTGTGAGTTTATGATCAAGGTTATCTATGAAAGATATTTGGTTCTTCTCTGAACTTTTTATGTGTGCTCATAATATCCTTGCAAGTCTCTTCGAATTATTGGTTTGGTTTGGCCTACTCGATCTATAGTTCTTGCAATGGGAGAAGTGCTTGGCTTTGGGTTCCATCTTGCGGTGTCCTTTCCCAGTGACAGTAGGGGAAGCAAGGCATGTATTGTATTGTTGCCATCGAGGATAAAAATATGGGTTTTACATCATATTGCTTGAGTTTATCCCTCTACATCATGTCATCTTGCTTAAGGCGTTACTCTGTCCGTATGAACTCAATACACTAGATGCATGCTGGATAGCGGTAGATGTGTGGAGTAATAGTAGTAGATGCAGAATCGTTTCGGTCTACTTGTCTCGGACGTGATGCCTATATACAATGAT
>LR738712.1:763560845-763607353 GCA_902687465.1 Secale cereale
TGCTATTTAGTTGATTCTTTTTGCAGATAATTAATAGACAAATTCCTCACGTTTACCCATTTAGTTTGATTTTTTTGGAGTTACAGAAGTATGCGAAACCTGCAAATTACTACAGACTGTTCTGTTTTTGACAGATTCTGTTTTTCGTGTGTTGTTTGCTTATTTCAATGCATCTATGAGTAATATTGTGAAGTATGAACCATAGAGAAGTTGGAATACAGTAGGTTTAACACCAATATAAACAAAGAATGAATTCATTGCAGTACCTTTGAGTAGTGGTTTGCTTTCTTATACTAAGGGAGCTCACAAGAATTTTTGTCTAAGTTTTGTGTTGTGAAGTTTTCAAGTTTTGAGTATTGCTTTGATGGACTATGGAACAAAGAGTAGCAAGGGCCTAAGCTTGGAGATTCCCAAGGCACCCCAAGTAAAATTCAAGGACAATCAAAAGCCTAAGCTTGGGGATGCCCCGGGAAGGCATCCCCTCTTTCGTCTTCATCCATCGGTAACTATACTTGGAGCTATATTTTTATTCACCACATGATATGTGTTTTGCTTGGAGCGTCTTGTATAATTTGAGTCTTTGCTTGTTAGTTTGCCACAATTATCCTTGCTGGACACACCTATTTTAGAGAGTTAAATATGGCCTAGGAATTGCTAGAACACTCTATGTGCTTCACTTATATCTTTTGAGTTGAATAGTTTTTGCCCTAGTGCTTCACTTATATCTTTTAGAGCACGGTGGTGGTAATATTTTGTAGAAATTGTTGAACTCTCATGCTTCATTTATATCCTTTTGAGAGTCTATTAAAACAGCATGGTAATGTGTTTATGCTATTAAACTAGTCTTCACATGATAGACATCCAATATCAATGTAGTAAAAAAATTCACACTAAGTGCATTGAATATGATGAGATGTTGGATGCTTGATAATTGTTTTAAGATATGAGGATAGTGATATTAGAGTCATGCTAGTGGAGTTATTGTGACATTGAGAAATACTTGTGTTAAGGTTAGTGATTCCCATAGCATGCACGTATGGTGAACCGCTATGTGATGAAGTTAGAGCATGAGGTATTTGTAAAGTGCCAACCTTTGTATGGAGGTCGGGGGCGCGCGATGGTTAACTCCTACCAACGTCCCCCCCTAGGAGCATGCGTTGATTGCTTTGTTTTGATGACTCGTAGATTTTTGCAATAAGTATATGAGTTCTTATGACTAATGTTGAGTCCATGGATTATACGCACTCTCACCCTTCCACCATTGCTAGCCTCTCTTGTACCACGCAACTTTCGCCGATACCATACACCCACTATATATCCTTCCTCAAAATAGCCACCATATTATTCCTCAAAACAGCCACCATACCTACCTATCATGGCATTTCCATAGCCATTCCGAGATATATTGCCATGCAACTTTTCACCGTTCCGTTCATATGACACGCATCATATTGTCATATTGCCATGCATGATCATGTAGTTGACATCGTATTTGTGGCAAGGCCACCATGCATAATTTTTCATGCATGTCACTCTTGTTTCATTGCACATCCTGGTACGCCGCCGGAGGCATTCATATAGAGTCATACTTGGTTGTACTATCGAGTTGTAATATCGTGTTGTAATGAAAGTGTGATGATCATCATTATTAGAGCATTGTCCCATGGGAGGAAAGGCTAAATCAGTAAAGCCCCTCCGCAAAAAAAAGAAAAAAAAGGAAAAGAAAGGCCAGAGAAAAAAGAAAGGGCCAAAAAAAGGAAAAGAAAAAGGGACAATTGCTACAATCTTTTTTCCACACTTGTGCTTCAAAGTAGCACCATGTTCTTCATTGTAGAGAGTCTCATGCTTAGTCACTTTTATATACTAGTGGGAATTTTCGTTATAGAACTTGGCTTGTATATTCCAACGATAGGCTTCCTCAAATGCCCTAGGTCTTCATGAGCAAGCAAGTTGGATGCACACCCACTAGTTTCTTTTGTTGAGCTTTCATATATATTTAGCTCTAGTGCATCCGTTGCATGGCAATCCCTACTCACTCACATTGATATCTATTGATGGGCATCTCCATAGCCCGTTGATACGCCTAGTCGATGTGAGACTATCTCCCTCCTTTTTGTCTTCTCCAAAACCACCTATCTATTCCACCCATAGTGCTATGTCCATGGCTCACGCTCATGTATTGCGTGAAAGTTGAAAGGTTTGAAAGAATAGAGTATGACAACAAGTGCTTGGCTGAAATCGGGGTTGTGCATGATATGAGTATTTTGTGTGATGAAGAGGGAGCATAGCCAGACTATATGATTTTGTAGGGATAACTTTCTTTAGCCATAGTATTTTGAGAAGACATGATTGCTTTGTTAGTATACTTGAAGTATTATTATTTCTTATGTCAATATAGACTTTTATCTTGAATCTATTAGATCTGAACATTCATGCCACAATTAAGAGAATTACAATGAAAAACTATGTTGGTTAGCATTCCACATCAAAAATTCTGTTTTTATCATTTACCTACTCGAGGACGAGCAGGAATTAAGCTTTGGGATGCTTGATACGTCTCCAACGTATCTATAATTTTTTATTGTTCCATGATATTATTTATGATGTTTTGGATGTTTAATGGGCTTTGTCATTCACTTTTATCTCATTTTTGGGACTAACCTACTAACCCAAAGGCCCAGTCCAGATTGCTATTTTTTGCCTGTTTCAGGGTTTTGCAGAAAAGGAATATTAAACGGAGTCCAAACAGAATGAAACCTTCGGGAGAATTATTTTTGAAGAAAATCACGCACGGGCGACTTGAGAACCACGGAAGGGGAGCCACGAGGTGCCCATGAGGGTGGGGGGCGCGCCCCCCTTCCCAGGGCGCGCCCCCTGCCTCGTGGGCCCCTCAAGCGTCCCCCGGTGTCCTCCTTTCTCCGATATAAGTCTACGTACCCCGAAACCATCAGCAACAGAGAGAAAACCCTAATTCCATCGCCGTAACCTTCTGTTCCCGTGAGATCCCATCTTGGAGCCTGTTCTGGAGCTCCGCCGGAGGGGGATCCATCACGGAGTGCTTCTACATCATCATCATCGCCCTCACCATGAGTTGTGAGTAGTTTACCACAGATCTTCGGGGTCCATAGCTAGTATCTAGATGGCTTCTTCTCTCTCTCTGGATCTCAATACAAAGTTCTCCTCGGTCTTCGAGGAGATCTATTCGATGTAACCTCTTTTTGCGGTGTGTTTGTCGAGATCCGATGAATTGTGAGTTTATGATCAAGATTATCTATGAGAAATATTTGGTTCTTTTCTGAACTCTTTATGTGTGCTCATGATATCCTTGCAAGTCTCTTCGAATTATTGGTTTGGTTTGGCCTACTAGATCTATAGTTCTTGCAATGGGAGAAGTGCTTGGCTTTGGGTTCAATCTTGTGGTGTCCTTTCCCAGTGACAGTAGGGGCAGCAAGGCACGTATTATATTGTTGCCATCGAGGATAAGAAGATGGGGTTTATATCATATTGCTTGAGTTTATCCCTCTACATCATGTCATCTTGCTTAAGGCGTTACTCTGTTCTTATGAACTCAATACATTAGATGCATGCTGGATAGCGGTCGATGTGTGGAGTGATAGTAGTAGATGTAGAATCGTTTGAGTCTACTTGTCTCGGACGTGATGCCTATATACAATGATCATGCCTAGATAGTCTCGTAATTATTCGCTTTTCTATCAATTGCTCGACAGTAATTTGTTTACCCGCCGTAGAATATCGCTATCATGAGAGAAGCCACTAGAGAACACTATGGCCCCCGAGTCTATTCTCAACATATCAATCTACATCTACTTTACTTTTATCTCCTTTACTTTCTGTTCTTATGAACAAAAATACCAAAAATATAAACTATCATCTCTATCAGATCTCACTTCCGTAAGTGACCGTAAAGGGATTGACAACCCCTTATCGTGTTGGCTGCGAAGTTCTTATTTGTTTCTGCAGGTGCGAGGGACTCGCGCGTTGTCTCCTACTGGATTGATACCTTGGTACTCAAAAACTGAGGGAAATACTAACGCTACTGTGCTGCATCTCCCTTTCCTCTTCGAGGGAATACAATGCAAGCTCGAGAAGTAGCAGGGCGCGCGATGGTTAACTCCTACCAACCTCCCCCCTAGGAGCATGCATTGATTGCTTTGTTTTGATGACTAGTAGATTTTTGCAATAAGTATATGAGTTCTTTATGACTAATGTTGAGTCCATGGATTATACGCACTCTCACCCTTCCACCATTGCTAGCCTCTCTTGTATCGCGCAACTTTCGCCGATACCATACACCCACTATATATCCTTCCTCAAAACAGCCACCATATATATTCCTCAAAACAGCCACCATATCTACCTATCATGGCATTTCCATAGCCATTTCGATATATATTGCCATGCAAATTTCCACCGTTCCGTTCATATGACACGCTTCATATTGTCATATTGCCATGCATGATCATGTAGTTGACATCGTATTTGTGACAAAGCCACCATGCATAATTTTTCATACATGTCACTCTTGATTCATTGCACATCTCGGTACACCGCCGGAGGCATTCATATAGAGTCATACTTGTTCTAGTATTGAGTTGTAATTCTATGAAAGAGTGATGATCATCATTATTAGAGCATTGTCCCATGTGAGGAAAGGCTAAATCAATAAAGCCCCTCCAAAAAAAGAAAAAAAAGGAAAGGCCAAAGAAAAAAAAGGCCCAAAAAAGGAAGAAAAAAGAAAGAAAAAAGGGACCATTGCTACTATCTTTTTCCACACTTGTGCTTCAAAGTAGCACCATATTCTTCATGATAGAGAGTCTCATGTTTAGTCACTTTCATATACTAGTGGGAATTTTCATTATAGAACTTGGCTTGTATATTCCAACGATGGGCTTCCTCAAATGCCCTAGGTCTTCATGAGCAAGCATGTTGGATGCACACCCACTAGTTTCTTTTGTTGAGCTTTCGTACATTTTTAGCTCTAGTGCATCCATTGCATGGCAATCCCTACTCACTCACATTGATATCTATTGATGGGCATCTCTATAGCCCGTTGATACGCCTAGTCGATGTGAGACTATCTCCCTCCTTTTTGTCTTCTCCACAACCACCTCTCTATTCCTCCCATAGTGCTATGTCCATGGCTCACGCTCATGTATTGAGTGAAAGTTGAAAGGTTTGAAAAAATAGAGTATGAAAACAAGTGCTTGGTTGAAATCGGGGTTGTGCATGATATGAATATTTTGTGTGATGAAGAGGGAGCATAGCCAGACTATATGATTTTGTAGGGATAACTTTCTTTAGCCATAGTATTTTGAGAAGACATGATTGCTTTGTTAGTATGCTTGAAGTATTATTATTTCTTATGTCAATATAGACTTTTATCTTGAATCTTTCAGATCTGAACATTCATGCCACAATTAAGAGAATTACATTGAAAAACTATGTTGGTTAGCATTCTACATCAAAAATTCTGTTTTTATCATTTACCTACTCGAGGACGAGCGGGAATTAAGCTTGGGGATGCTTGATACGTCTCCAACGTATCTATAATTTTTTATTGTTCCATGCTATTATTTATGATGTTTTGGATGTTTAATGGGCTTTGTTTTACACTTTTATATTATTTTGGGACTAACCTACTAACCCAAAGGCCCAGTCCAGATTGCTGTTTTTTGCCTATTTCAGGGTTTTACAAAAAAGGAATATCAAACAGAGCCCAAACGGAATGAAACCTTCGGGAGAGATATTTTTGAAGGAAAACACGCCCGTGAGACTTGAGAACCACGGAGTAGGGCACACGTGGCGCCAACGAGGGTGGGGGCGCGCCCCCCTGCCTCGTGGGCCCAACGTTTGGCCCCCGGTGCCCTCCTTCCTCCTATATATACCTACGTACCCCGAAAACATCAAACGAATAGAGAAAACACTAGTTCCACCGCCGCAACCTTCTGTTCCCATGAGATCCCATCTTGGGGCCTGTTCCGGAGCTCCGCCGAAGGAGGGATCTTCCACGGAGTGCTTTTACCTCATCATCCTCGCCTCACCATGAGTTGTGAGTAGTTTATCACAGACCTTCGGGTCCATAGCTAGTATCTAGATGGCTTCTTCTCTCTCTTTGGATCTCAATACAAAGTTCTCCTCGGTCTTCGAGGAGATCTATTCGATGTAATCTCTTTTTGTGGTGTGTTTGTCGAGATCCGATGAATTGTGGGTTTATGATCAAGATTATCTATGAGAAATATTTGGTTCTTTTCTGAACTCTTTATGTATGATTATAATATCCTTGCAAGTCTCTTCGAATTATTGGTTTGGTTTGGCCTACTAGATCTATAGTTTTTGCAATGGGAGAAGTGCTTGGCTTTGGATTCAATCTTGCGGTGTCCTTTCCCAGTGACAGTAGGGGCAGCAAGGCACGTATTGTATTGTTGTCATCGAGGATAAAAAGATGGGGTTTATATCACTAAGTTTGAGTTTATCCCTCTACATCATGTCATTTTGCTTAAGGTTACTCTTTTCTTATGAGCTTAATACCCTAGATGCATGCTGGATATTTGTCGATGTGTGGAGTAATAGTAGTAGATGCAGAATTGTTTCGGTCAACTTGTCTCGGACGTGATGCCTATATATAATGATCATGCCTAGATAATCTCATAATTATTCGCTTTTCTATCAATTGCTCGGCGGTAATTTGTTTACCCGCCGTAGAATATCCCTATCATGAGAGAAGCCACTAGAGAACACTATGGCCCCCGGGTCTATTCTCAACATATCAATCTACAATCTACTTTACTTTTTCGCTTTTACTTTCTGTTCTTAGAACCAAAAATACCAAAAATATCAAACTATCATCTCTATCATATCTCAATTTCGTAAGTGACCGTAAAGGGATTGACAACCCCTTATCGCGTTGGCTGCGAAGTTCTTATTTGTTTGTGCAGGTGCAAGGGACTTGTGCGTGGTCTCCTACTGGATTGATACATTGGTTCTCAAAAACTGAGGGAAATACTTACACTACTGTGCTGCATCTCCCTTTCCTCTTCGAGGGAATACAACGCAAGCTCGAGAAGTAGCAGTGACCTTAGCACACATAATTTCAATATAGTTTCAGTCCTATCTAGGAAACGAACCACAGTTTATCCTAACTATCGACAAATATCAGTACAAATATAATAGTCAAATGGCTCAATAGGGAAAAGTTCATCCATTTATTAAAATCATGCAAATATGCTGACCTAAAGTGATTGCAGTTCAAATCATTTAAATTTTATCATATATTTTCTAGGGTTATTAGATAAATACCACTCAGATTCCGACGATTCAAAAAAATGTCTCTTGAATTTACAAACTCCGAAAAATGCCACTCCCAAGTGTATTACTTAGTGCATTGGAGTAGCATGTTTCGAAGTTTGTAAATTGCAGTGACATTTTTTCGAGTCATCAGAATTGGAGTGACATTTATCTAATTAATCCTATTTTCTATGGTCCAGGAGGATAGTGCGGCAACAAGCATCTTTGTTTTTTGTTGTAGTTACTGTTATCTCCCTTTCTAGTTGCACATATAAAATTGGTCTGGTGATTAAGACACGGCACATTTAGATATGGTACCGCATTATCAATAACACCAATGGTACTTGAAGTTGTTTCACTTTAGTGTCTGAAGTTAAAAAATACATTGAATTGGTTATAAAACGTGGCCTGAACATACAAATACGATACTAATGCCATTCATAGACGTAAAGTTGGTTGATATGGCGCACAGTATTTGGCTGACGTGGCATATGGTCCACTTGTAGCAATGAAGCAAAAATTTAGTTAAATAATATTTCTCTATGACTAGTGGATCCCTTCTGTCAGTACACAATAAAACTAAAATGAAAAATGGGACCCGGGAGGTTCGATCCAGCGACCTAAATATTGGATACGGCGTATGTTAGCACTCCACCGACCATATTTTCGTGCCAAATTTGGTCCCTCATCTTTAACTTTTTTTTGACAGAATGGTCCCTCATCTTTAATCTATAACTAATAATAAAGGGGTTATTGCTTCTGACGATACATTAAGGAAATTACCCCCAAAATTGCAAAACATTACTGACCAATGCCAATTATAAGTGATAAAAAAACGTTTTACACATGGGAATCCCCCGCCTGGGCCGGCCCATGCAGAAGGGACCTCCTATACTACGCTCTACGCGCTGGGAGAATATGCAACGTGCCTGTTTGGGCTGGCCAAGTCCAGGTGGCCTGTTTTTTAAATTTCATAATATATTATATATTTTTATTTTCCATTTTTCTACTTTCAATAATATAGGACTTCAAAGATATGAAAACTAAAAAAAATGAGTATTTTGGAATAAAAGGTTTAATAAATCATAAAAAATTTGTGGATTCAAAAAAATGTTCTCAATTTAAACAAATGGTTGCTTATTCAAAACAATGTTTGAAATTTGAAAACAAATGTCCGGGCAATCAACAAGTGTTCATGATGTTTTTAAAAGATCCTATTAAAAATGTTAATGAATTGAACAAAATTTTGCCTATTCATAAAATGTTCATGAATGGAAAAATATCCCTAAAATTCAATAATTGTTCATGAATTATGAAATAGTTTATTCATTCATAAAATGTTCATGCATTTCAAAAAAAATGTTAAATAAATAAAACATTTGTTTAATGTACAAAAAAATGTTCGTCCATTCTAGGAATGTTTGCCAATTCAACCAAAAATGTTTAAATAAATTTTACATTTTTTATAAAATGGTTGCAAATATTTATGAATTCAAAAAATGTTCTTGCTTTTTAAATGTTAATTTTTTTGTAAATGTGTACATGAGTTAAAAAAAGTTTTCATGATTTCACGAAATGAAGAGTGATAGTGTATCTCAGTGATGCAGCAAATGTGGTTATTGCCATTGAAGATTATAGTTTATGTTTCCGTTTGCAACTCACGGGCCGTTTTGCTGGTATATTGCAAAGTAAAAGCTTGTGCTACTTAAATGGGCTGCAGTTAGTCAGTTCTATTTAGCACATTTTTTTAATAAAACAACTGCAAAAGTGTGTAAATTATAATCACAGTAATACACATACTACGACTCTGCAATTTGCACACGTTAACACTACCTTGTGGTATTAATAGCTACCTTGTGGTATTAATAGCTACCTTGTGGTAAACAAATCTTGGTGTGCATTTATAATTTAAATAAATCTATAAACCAAGCCCCATGCCATGTCGGGGTTATAAATATTTGTGGTAAATAGATAATAACCTTGTGGTACATACAATATCACGTGCACACAAAATAAATGTATAGATGTCTGCAACAAAATAACTTATTAAAAATGTTACTATAATGTTAGAAATAATTACTTATTATTTATAAATTATATTTTAAATATAGCGAATACAAACACTTTAACATGCATGGATTATATTTAATTTATACAAATTTAAGGATAACAACATTTTATAAATATTTACGAATATTCACAGGTGCATAATTTCGCTCAGGGCTAATATTATTAAATTTTAGATAGTGTAAATATAAACCATGAGTTTTAAATCATAAACTATGCATAAATTTTAGGTATACAAACATTTTGTTGAACATACTTTTGAATTATAGAATTGTGCGTATAAGTACTCAAATGTTTGAATAACGAAAATATTATTTACAAACTGTAATTTAAAAATATTTGTATTATTTTATATTATACAAACATTTATATAATTGATATCTATTATTTCAATTATATTAATATTTTTCAAATAATATATTAATATGTTTAGAAAAGTTACTTATTTTAGTTTTATGTAATATTATAACTATTAATACCACACGGTTAGTTGAACTTTATTTTTGTTATTGTGATCTATGATTTGCAGACTTTTACTTTTTTCTAAAAAAAACATGTACTAAATTGCCCAAATTTGTATGTAGGTTGGATGAAAGTTTTGGTATTGGGAGGAAGAGTACATCGATCTATTGATAGCGAGAAAATAGATAGATGTTTGTGCACTCCATGCTAGAGTAGAGACTGGAGGTGGCGCAATGTCGATTCGTCGGAACCGAAAAAGAAAAAATGTGCAAGATCGAGGAGCCAATTGAGAGAATCAACAATGTTCAAAATGAAGAAATAGTTAAAATATTAATCCAACTAGTGGGAGCAGTTAAGTTGAATTTCTATTAAAGTGTCGAATTGTGGTTCTTATTTTCTTTGGTCCGGTTGTCTTAGCGAAGAATTGATGAATTATGTACTCTGATGTATGAAGATGTCGTTCAACAAAATAAGGAAGCATTCAAATTTGTTTCTATTGCCAAAAATGAAATGGATTTGATAAAAAATCAATCCACTAAATATAGGAGATCGACTAGGTCGGGCCAAAAAATAGAGAAGTAAAAATACTCCACTAAGCTTTACTTGGCCGGATACTCCTCTATTTTGTAGGGGACCGGCTAGAGTTGCTTTAAGTACGATTTGTACACAAATCCATCATCATCAACAAAAGAAACAACCTTATCTCCTACAAACCCTCATCCAAAAAAAGTCATCATAATTTTCATATCATATATCATGGTCAATTCACACACTCACTCAATTTTTGTAACCAAGATTATATATGTTACTTTGTACTATCTTTTTGTAGGCATGTTCGCAGAAATGGTTTTGCTTCGAGCTTTGTTTCCCAGGATGTTGATCACTTAGCTCTAAGTTTATTTCTCGAAGTCACCTCACTAAAAGGATAATAGTGACATAATCTTGGAAATTGATTATTTGTGCATTTGGTTGCATTATTTACTGACCACATGAAGTAGATGAACATGTATTGACATTTGATAGTTTACCGATCACTTTTCTAAACAACTTATACATATGTCATGTTTTATACGCACGAAAGAATAGAAAAATAATTAATCATGGAAGAAAACTCATTCACAACAATCTTTTGTGAAATATAAACAGTGACACAACCTCTAGCCGATGTGATTATAAGAAGAATAACTGGAAACCAAAATATAAATCTGATAATTGTAGTTAGAAATTTAAACTCTTGGCGGACTAGTTGTTGTACTAAAATTTATATACATTTATCGCAAGCACGGACAACTATTTCCGATAAAGTCATGATTTACCTACTATACCTGCTTTACTGCATAGTAATGGAGATAGTGCACTTCTAAGATTCTTATATATCATGCTTTCTCTTACCCATGCAATTGAGGTAGCGCTCACTCTCATTCCCACCAAAATAAGTTGTCATGTTTTTTCATCATTTTCTTTGATGCTCAAGTATTCATATGCATTAGAGGTATATATTGGGAAGCCCTCAAGAACAAATTTGTGGTAACAGAGAAGTTAGTGAAGCCCCCTTATCTTATATACCAGGCCTTTCCATAAGCTAGGCGATATTGTTAGAAAGGAGGCCACTCACCGGGATTTATAAAGGAAACCCTTCAATGACTGAGTATTATACAAGGTTTTGCTAGTGATCAATGAGTGGCGCTTGCGAAAGAATCGCCATCGCACCATGAGTCGCCACATTGCTAGTACCATCTCCACGTCCTCGTCGGGCTCATGCTCCACAGACAAGGAGAGTGAAAGAAAATGAAGTTGAGGAGACAAGGGAGGAGATCAGAACAAACCATGTGGTCGAGGAGAGTGAGAGAGATGAGAGTAGATTAAGAGAGAAGAGAATGAGATCTAGAGAGTTGGAGATAGAGATAAATGTGCATTTGAATGACGTGGTGCTGGTAAGGAGAAAAAGAGAAAGTGCATGTGGTAATAGAGTTTTGGAGGGTTAGCGGCTAGTGGGGTTGGAGCCAACTTATAATCACCGACGAGCCAATTGAATAATGCATTCCAAAAAAAAGTTCACCAAAAAAAATCAAGAATAAGCCTTTTCTCACACTAATATCTGGGCCAGCTGGGAAGGTTCCCCTTATGAATGATTCATTCGCCGGGGGAGGATCGTACAAGGTTCGAAACACACTCCCTCGAATGTTAGCTCTAGTGGGCTTCCAGCTTGAGCCACCAATTGCTCTAGAGGCCCACTTATCTGATTTTTTTTTCTTCCCTCTTGATTTTTTGGAAGAAATCACTATCAACAGAAAAAAACACAAAAATTATTCATATAGAAAAAGGCAGAGAAAACATAAATTTTCAAATGCCATTTAAATTGCCATCATATAATTTATAAAAAAAATTGAACAAAATTTATAGTATCACAGGTTCATGATTCACCATGATGTTAGAAAATACACTTCATTCAAATTGAGTGTTAAAAAAAGACATCACTTGCCATGCTTTCTATTTTCGTATTAAAATAAATAAAAATCACACGCAAGAAATTGCCATGATCAGAAGTAAATAAAATTGCCATACCGATAAAAATAAAATTGCCATGCTTTTAACAATAAAATTGTCATACTCTTAATAGTAAAATTGTCATTTATAAAAATGAAATTGCCATCCTCTTAATAGGAAAATTCCATGAATAAATGACAAAAAATCCCAAAGCTTGCCATGGGATCATTACAAAAAGGCCCTGTAATAGCCATGTATGGAAGACAAAAAAATATCTGAATTTTCCATGGGACAAGGAGAATTTTTTAAAATAAAATTTGCCATGTGTATAGAACAACTTGACATGTGAACATTAAAAAATATTTAAATTTGCCATCTGACAAGTTCAAATACAAAAAAAACTGTCATGTACATTTATTTCTAGCAAGAAACGTTGCCAAGTACCTCTTACCTCCCTTTTTCACATGAGGTAAGAGTACATAACATATCTGATCCATTGATTTAATTAACTAGTGGTCTGATTAACTCATACCTTCTTATCTTCCATGTGAAAAGAAGGGGTAAGAGGGAGCATGTTAAAATTACTGTTTCTAGCAAGAAACTTTGCCAGATACCTAAACCACAAAATCATATTTTTGCAACCAAGTAAGAAAAGAAGAGGAGAAATATTCGATCCCAGGTCAAGCTTGTGGCACTAGCCAACGCGGTTGGTCGATTGTGTTTGAATAGGATGCGCTCGCACAATTTTTATTATGTGGCGAATGAGTTTCAAAAGCTTACGGGGCAAGCAACCGCACATCATGATCCGTGCGGCACATCCAATGACAACCAATCCATTTGCTAGGAGGAGCTATATTTTTACGTTCCTCAGATAGCTTTTTTGTTTCTTTTGGCGGCACAGACAAGCAATTCATTAACTTAGTCCGACATGAAGGCTTGCTATGTAAGTCACGAGTTACGTGTGTATGAAAATAGGCAAATTTTAGCATGGTCCCTCTTACCCCCTCTTTTCACATGGGAGGTAAGAAGGTAAGAGTTAATCCGACCACTAATTAATGTGATCAACGGCTCAGATCTACTACATACTCTTACCTTTCATGTGAAAAAAGGGGGTAAGAGGGACCATGCTAAAACTGCTCATGAAAATAAGATGTGGCCATGGGCTATCGGACCATTCGAGCACGCCGTACTGCCATGTCTTTCCTTTCCAAGGACATTCTTTGTGTTGTGCTCACCTTACTTGAGCCAGCTTATACCAGAGCATTGACCCCAAAGCAATTTCTCTCTATACACAAGTTTTTTAATACTATCTGTAAATAAGTTCGTTCATCTCACATCCTTTTCTATGGTGTTCATCTCACATCTGAGAAGGGAGAGGCTGCAGAACATGCTAAGGAAGAGTAAATGGGCAGGGAAGCCCACTATGGGAAGACCAAAGATACACCTGAGGCACGGGAGGACCAGCAACGTATGCACGGAAAAGACGGCATACATCAGGGTCATGCAAGCTACGCTCTTACCAAAGAAGAGAAGGAAATCTTCTTTGAATGCCTACTCAGTATTAAGGTACCGTCTGGCTTCTCGTCGAATATAAAGGGAATAATAAACATGGCAGAGAAAAAGTTACAGAACCTAAAGTCTCATGACTGCCACGTGATTATGAGCAACTGCTTCCGGTTGCATTGAGGGGGCTTCTACCGGAAAACGTTCGATTAGGCATTGTGAAGCTATGTGCATTTCTCAATGCAATCTCTCAGAAGGTAATCGATCCAGAAATCATACCAAGGTTAGAGAATGATTTGGTGCAATGTCTTGTCAGTTTCGAGTTGGTGTTCCCACCATCCTTCTTCAACATTATGACGCACGTCCTAGTTCACCTATGCGAAGAGATTAACGTTTTTGGTCCCGTATTTCTACACAATATGTTCCCCTTTGAGAGGTTCATGGGAGTCTTAAAGAAATATGTTCATAACCGTGCTAGGCCAGAAGGAAGCATCTCCAAGGGCCATCACAATGAGGAGGTCATTGAGTTTTGTATTGACTTTATTCCTGACCTTAAGCCGATTGGTGTTCCTGAATCGCGGCATAAGGGCAGACTGGATGGAAAAGGCACGCTAGGAGGGGAACAAATAATATGTATGGACGGACATTCTCTCACTCAAGCATACTACACAGTTCTACAGAATTCCGCCTTGGTGGCTCCGTATATGGATGAACACAAGAATTTGCTACGCTACAAACACCCGGAGCGGTCTGATGACTGGATTACACGTGAACAAACCAGGAGTTTCGCCAGCTGGTTGCAGACACGTACCATGCATGACACCTCTATTGAAGATGACCTCTCAAAGGGGAACGAGAGAGCTACTTCACGGGGGGTTATAAACCAGTGTGGACGCCCCTCGGCTAGCGAGGTGGGACTAAACTTGCCGCACCGCACCTGCGCCAGCGCACCCCCTTTAGTACCGGGTCGTGGCACCAATCGGTACTAAAGGGGTGTCTTTAGTACCGGTTGGAGCCACCAACCGGTACTAAAGGGGGTGCCCTTTCCGCCGCTTGGCCTGGCCAAAACAGGCCTTTAGTACCGGTTGGTGGCTCCAACCGGTACTAAAGGTCCATCCTATATAAGAAAACACTTCAAAAATTTCAGTTTCTCATCTGCTTCTTCTCCTCTGCACCCGTCGCCGCCCCGTCGTTGCCCCGTCCCCGTCGTCGCCGCGCCCGTCGCCGCCCCATCTTCGCCGCCCCGTCGCTGCCCCGTCGTCGCCACCCGGTCCCCGTCGTCGCCGCGCCCGTCGCCGTCCCTGTCGCCGCGCCCGTCGCCGTCCCTGTCGCCGCGCCCGTCGCCGCCCCCCGTCGCCTCTCGCCTCGCCAGTGAGCACACACACACACACACACACACATACATTTTTTAATTTTTTAGTTATACAAATAGTTATAAAAATGTTAGAAATTTTCCTTTTTTAGTTATAGAAATAGTTAGTTATATAGCATTGTTAGAAATGTTAGAAATGTTAGCAATTTTTCTGTTTTTTAGTTATAGAAATAGTTATAAAAAAGTTAGAATTGTTAGAAATTTTTCTGTTTTTTAGTTATAGAAATAATTATAAAAAATTAGAAATTTTTCTTTTAGATGAATTAGCTAGATATTAATTAGGTATATATATGAGATTTGAACTAGTTGAATTAATATAACTAGTTTATTTTTAGTATGAAAATTGATAGAACAAGTTTATTTTTAGTATGAAAATTTAGGTATATGAGATTATTTGAACTAGTTGAATTAATATAACTAGTTTATTTTTAGTAAATGCGGAGTTGAACTAGTTGAATTAGTAGAACTAGTTTATTTTTAGGTATATGAGATTTGATGATCTAATTAAAATATTACTATATATAGCTACTTTATATATTTTAGTAAGAAAATTAATAGAACTAGTTTATTTTTAGTAAATTCTTAGTTGAATTAGTTGAATTAATAGAACTAGTTTATTTTTAGTCAGAAAATTTAGATATCTGAGATTTGATGATCTAATTAATAGGAAATGTCGTCTGACGATGAAAATGATTTCATTACGTGCAAATAATGTGAAGACCAGCGCGGCCTGTGTGACAGAAATTTCCTTGTTGATGATAGGTGCTTCATCATCAAGCTGGATGAGACCTTCGAAGTGGATACAGTAAGTCACAACGACAAGTCTTTTTTCGTAATTAAGCATGACTTATATATGCTTCATTTGCTTCAACTTATAATTTTAAATTTTCACTATTCTACTAGCGCATCCCCTGCCATGCAATTTTTTTTGTCTTGGATAAGATAGGTTACAGTGCTATGGAAACTATGGAGGTAAAGAGAGTTTACCTGAAGACCGAGCATGGTTACCTATCATGGCATTTCCATAGCCATTCCGAGATATATTGCCATGCAACTTTCCACCATTCCGTTTATATGACACGCATCATATTGTCATATTGCCATGCATGATCATGTAGTTGACATCGTATTTGTGGCAAAGCCACCATGCATAAACTTTTCATGCATGTCACTCTTGTTTCATCGCACATACCGGTACACCGCCGGAGGCATTCATATAGAGTCATGCTTTGTTGTTGTAGTATCGAGTTGTAATTTCGTGATGTAATGAAAGTGTGATGATCATCATTATTAGAGCATTGTCCCATGGGAGGAAAGGCTGAATCTATAAAGCCCCTCCACAAAAAAAGGGGAAGGCCAAAGAAAAAAAAGGCCCCAAAAAAAGAAAAAAAAGAAGAAAAAAAGAAAAAAAGAAAAAAGAAAAGAAAGAAAAAAGGGACAATTGCTACTATCTTTTTCCACACTTGTGCTTCAAAGTAGCACCATGTTCTTCATTGTAGAGAGTCTCATGCTTAGTCACTTTCATATACTAGTGGGAATTTTCATTATAGAACTTGGCTTGTATATTCCAACGATGGGCTTCCTCAAATGCCCTATGTCTTCGTGAGCAAGCAAGTTGGATGCACACCCACTAGTTTCTTTTGTTGTGCTTTCATTCATATTTAGCTCTAGTGCATCCGTTGCATGGCAATCCCTACTCACTCACATTGATATCTATTGATACGCCTAGTCGATGTGAGACTATCTCCCTCCTTTTTGTCTTCTTCACAACCACCTCTATTCCACCCATAGTGCTATATCCATGGCTCACGCTCATGTATTGCGTGAAAGTTGAAAAGTTTGAAAAGATAGAGTATGAAAACAAATGCTTGGCTAAAATCGGGGTTGTGCATGATATGAATATTTTGTGTGAGGAAGAGGGAGCATAGCCAGACCATATGATTTTGTAGGGATAACTTTATTTAGCCATGGTATTTTGAGAAGACATGATTGCTTTGTTAGTATTCCTTGAAGTACTGTTATTTCTTATGTCAATATAGACTTTTATCTTGAATCTTTCAGATCCGAACATTCATGCCACAATTAAGAGAATTACATTGAAAAACTATATTGGTTAGCACTCCACATAAAAAATTCTTTCTTTATCATTTACCTACTCGAGGACGAGCAGGAATTAAGCTTGGGGATGCTTGATACGTCTCCAACGTATCTATAATTTTTTATTGTTCCATGCTATTATTTATGAAGTCTTGGATGTTTAATGGGCTTTATCATTCACCTTTATATCATTTTTGGGACTAACCTACTAACCCAAAGGCCCAGTCCAGATTGCTGGTTTTGCCTATTTCAGGGTTTTGCAGAAAAAGAATATCAAACAGAGTCGAAACGGAATGAAACCTTCGCGAGAGATATTTTTTGGAGAAAATCACGCACATGAAACTTCAGGACCAAGTCAGGGGACAGAGGGGCTGCCCTCGAGGGTGGGGGTGCGCCCCCCCTTCCCAGGGCGCGCCCCCCTGCCTCGAGGCTTCCTCGTGTGGCCCCCGGTGCCCACCTTCTTCCTATATATATCCACGTACCCCAGAAACTCCATACGCAGAGATAAAACCCTAATTCCACCGGCGTAGCTTCTGTTCCCGTGGAGATCCCATCTTGGAACCTGTTCCGGAGCTCCATCGGAGGGGGGTCCACCACGGAGGCCTTCATCAACATCATCATCGCCCTCACCATGAGTTGTGAGTAGTTTACCACAGATCTTCGGGTCCATAGCTAGTATCTAGATGGCTTCTTCTCTCTCTCTGGATCTCAATACAAAGTTCTCCTCGGTCTTCGAGGAGATCTATTCGATGTAATCTCTTTTTGCGATGTGTTTGTCGAGATCCGATGAATTGTGAGTTTATGATCAAGGTTATCTATGAAAGATATTTGGTTCTTCTCTGAACTTTTTATGTGTGCTCATAATATCCTTGCAAGTCTCTTCGAATTATTGGTTTGGTTTGGCCTACTCGATCTATAGTTCTTGCAATGGGAGAAGTGCTTGGCTTTGGGTTCCATCTTGCGGTGTCCTTTCCCAGTGACAGTAGGGGAAGCAAGGCATGTATTGTATTGTTGCCATCGAGGATAAAAATATGGGTTTTACATCATATTGCTTGAGTTTATCCCTCTACATCATGTCATCTTGCTTAAGGCGTTACTCTGTCCGTATGAACTCAATACACTAGATGCATGCTGGATAGCGGTAGATGTGTGGAGTAATAGTAGTAGATGCAGAATCGTTTCGGTCTACTTGTCTCGGACGTGATGCCTATATACAATGATCATGCCTAGATAGTCTCATAATTATTCGCTTTTCTATCAATTGCTCGACAGTAATTTGTTTACCCGCCGTAGAATATCGCTATCATGAGAGAAGCCACTAGAGAAAACTATGGCCCCCGGGTCTATTCTCAACATATCAATCTACATCTACTTTACTTTTACTGCTTTATTTGCTGTTTTATTAAACCAAAAATACCAAAAGTATAAACTATCATTTCTATCAGATCTCTCTTTCGTAAGTGACCGCTAAGGGATTGACAACCCCTTATCGCGTTGGGTGCAAAGTTCTTATTTGTTTGTGCAGTTGCGAGGGACTCACGCGTGGTCTCCTACTGGATTGATACCTTGGTTCTCAAAAACTGAGGGAAATACTTACGCTACTGTGCTGCATCTCCATTTCCTCTTCGAGGGAATACAACGCAAGCTCGAGAAGTAGCAAGAAGAATTTCTGGTGCCATTGCCGGGGAGGCTTACACAACAGTCATATACCAAGTACCTATCACAAACCCTTATCCTTCGCATTACATTTTTTGCCTCTCGTTTTCCTCTCCCCCACTTCACCCTTGCCGTTTTATTTGCCCTTCTTCTGCCGTGTGTTTATCGTTCGCTTGCTTCTTGTTTGCTTGCGCGCTGCTTGCTTGCTTGTCATTATGGCTAGCCCCTTATCCGCTCCTTTGTCTCCCGAGTTTGAAGTGCTTCACTTCAAACAAAAGCACGGAGAAAACTTAAAAGATGCTTGGTTTAGGATGATGGAATCTTATCGTAAGTGCACCTTAGAGGTGAATTTTAGAATATTGCTTCGCAATTTTTATGTTGGATTAAATATGTCTCATAGACAAATCTTGGATTGTGTTGCCAAAGTGAATTTTATCGAAGTTGATCCTAGTATTGTGCATGAAATTATAGAGTGAATAGTGGGAACACTACCTCCCCAAAAATGGTCAAATTCAACCCAGGAAGGGACGCAAGTTTTCGAGAAAATTTGTGAAGTAACAATTTTTTTACAAAAGTCTCTTCAACCTTTTAAAAGTGTTAGTGGGAATCTCCACCGCATGAATATGTTGATTACTCTTTGTAATAATTAAGCGGTTGGATGCTTTAGATCTAAAGATTTCCGAACATGAAGGGAAACATAAAGAACCTCCCTGATTCGAGCTTGACACCATTAAAAGGGTGAAGATCAAAGATGGCAATACCTAGATCTATCTTGTATCGTGCCTAGCTAGGGGCGTAAAACGATAGCGCTTGTTGCGAGGCAACCCAATTTTATATTTTTTGTTTTTGCTGCTGTTAGGGAATAAATATTGCATCTAGCCTCTGTTTAGATGTGGTTTCATGTTTTGTTTAGTGTTTGTGCCAAGTAGAACCTTTGGGAAGACTTGTGTGAAGTTTATGTGATCTTGCTGTGAAAAACAGAATCATTAGCGCTCGCGAGAATGGTCATCAGATTTTACTGGAGCATGCTATTTAGTTGATTCTTTTTGCAGATAATTAATAGACAAATTCCTCACGTTTACCCATTTAGTTTGATTTTTTTGGAGTTACAGAAGTATGCGAAACCTGCAAATTACTACAGACTGTTCTGTTTTTGACAGATTCTGTTTTTCGTGTGTTGTTTGCTTATTTCAATGCATCTATGAGTAATATTGTGAAGTATGAACCATAGAGAAGTTGGAATACAGTAGGTTTAACACCAATATAAACAAAGAATGAATTCATTGCAGTACCTTTGAGTAGTGGTTTGCTTTCTTATACTAAGGGAGCTCACAAGAATTTTTGTCTAAGTTTTGTGTTGTGAAGTTTTCAAGTTTTGAGTATTGCTTTGATGGACTATGGAACAAAGAGTAGCAAGGGCCTAAGCTTGGAGATTCCCAAGGCACCCCAAGTAAAATTCAAGGACAATCAAAAGCCTAAGCTTGGGGATGCCCCGGGAAGGCATCCCCTCTTTCGTCTTCATCCATCGGTAACTATACTTGGAGCTATATTTTTATTCACCACATGATATGTGTTTTGCTTGGAGCGTCTTGTATAATTTGAGTCTTTGCTTGTTAGTTTGCCACAATTATCCTTGCTGGACACACCTATTTTAGAGAGTTAAATATGGCCTAGGAATTGCTAGAACACTCTATGTGCTTCACTTATATCTTTTGAGTTGAATAGTTTTTGCCCTAGTGCTTCACTTATATCTTTTAGAGCACGGTGGTGGTAATATTTTGTAGAAATTGTTGAACTCTCATGCTTCATTTATATCCTTTTGAGAGTCTATTAAAACAGCATGGTAATGTGTTTATGCTATTAAACTAGTCTTCACATGATAGACATCCAATATCAATGTAGTAAAAAAATTCACACTAAGTGCATTGAATATGATGAGATGTTGGATGCTTGATAATTGTTTTAAGATATGAGGATAGTGATATTAGAGTCATGCTAGTGGAGTTATTGTGACATTGAGAAATACTTGTGTTAAGGTTAGTGATTCCCATAGCATGCACGTATGGTGAACCGCTATGTGATGAAGTTAGAGCATGAGGTATTTGTAAAGTGCCAACCTTTGTATGGAGGTCGGGGGCGCGCGATGGTTAACTCCTACCAACGTCCCCCCCTAGGAGCATGCGTTGATTGCTTTGTTTTGATGACTCGTAGATTTTTGCAATAAGTATATGAGTTCTTATGACTAATGTTGAGTCCATGGATTATACGCACTCTCACCCTTCCACCATTGCTAGCCTCTCTTGTACCACGCAACTTTCGCCGATACCATACACCCACTATATATCCTTCCTCAAAATAGCCACCATATTATTCCTCAAAACAGCCACCATACCTACCTATCATGGCATTTCCATAGCCATTCCAAGATATATTGCCATGCAACTTTTCACCGTTCCGTTCATATGACACGCATCATATTGTCATATTGCCATGCATGATCATGTAGTTGACATCGTATTTGTGGCAAGGCCACCATGCATAATTTTTCATGCATGTCACTCTTGTTTCATTGCACATCCTGGTACACCGCCGGAGGCATTCATATAGAGTCATACTTTGTTGTACTATCGAGTTGTAATATCGTGTTGTAATGAAAGTGTGATGATCATCATTATTAGAGCATTGTCCCATGGGAGGAAAGGCTAAATCAGTAAAGCCCCTCCGCAAAAAAAAAAAGAAAAAAAAGGAAAAGAAAGGCCAGAGAAAAAAGAAAGGGCCAAAAAAAGGAAAAGAAAAAGGGACAATTGCTACAATCTTTTTTCCACACTTGTGCTTCAAAGTAGCACCATGTTCTTCATTGTAGAGAGTCTCATGCTTAGTCACTTTTATATACTAGTGGGAATTTTCGTTATAGAACTTGGCTTGTATATTCCAACGATGGGCTTCCTCAAATGCCCTAGGTCTTCGTGAGCAAGCAAGTTGGATGCACACCCACTAGTTTCTTTTGTTGAGCTTTCATACATATTTAGCTCTAGTGCATCCGTTGCATGGCAATCCCTACTCACTCACATTGATATCTATTGATGGGCATCTCCATAGCCCGTTGATACGCCTAGTCGATGTGAGACTATCTCCCTCCTTTTTGTCTTCTCCAAGACCACCTATCTATTCCACCCATAGTGTTATGTCCATGGCTCACGCTCATGTATTGCGTGAAAGTTGAAAGGTTTGAAAGAATAGAGTATGACAACAAGTGCTTGGCTGAAATCGGGGTTGTGCATGATATGAATATTTTGTGTGATGAAGAGGGAGCATAGCCAGACTATATGATTTTGTAGGGATAACTTTCTTTAGCCATAGTATTTTGAGAAGACATGATTGCTTTGTTAGTATACTTGAAGTATTATTATTTCTTATGTCAATATAGACTTTTATCTTGAATCTATTAGATCTGAACATTCATGCCACAATTAAGAGAATTACATTGAAAAACTATGTTGGTTAGCATTCCACATCAAAAATTCTGTTTTTATCATTTACCTACTCGAGGACGAGCAGGAATTAAGCTTTGGGATGCTTGATACGTCTCCAACGTATCTATAATTTTTTATTGTTCCATGATATTATTTATGATGTTTTGGATGTTTAATGGGCTTTGTCATTCACTTTTATCTCATTTTTGGGACTAACCTACTAACCCAAAGGCCCAGTCCAGATTGCTATTTTTTGCCTGTTTCAGGGTTTTGCAGAAAAGGAATATTAAACGGAGTCCAAACAGAATGAAACCTTCGGGAGAATTATTTTTGGAGAAAATCACGCACGGGCGACTTGAGAACCACGGAAGGGGAGCCACGAGGTGCCCACGAGGGTGGGGGGCACGCCCCCCTTCCGAGGGCGCGCCCCCTGCCTCGTGGGCCCCTCGAGCGTCCCCCGGTGTCCTCCTTTCTCCGATATAAGTCTACGTACCCCGAAACCATCAGCAACAGAGAGAAAACCCTAATTCCATCGCCGTAACCTTCTGTTCCCGTGAGATCCCATCTTGGAGCCTGTTCCGGAGCTCCGTCGGAGGGGGATCCATCACGGAGTGTGAAAGATTGTGGATGTCGCCTAGAGGGGGGGGGGTGAATAGGCGCTTTAAAATAATTACGGTTTAGGCTTGAACAAATGCGGAATAAACCCAGCGGTTAATTTGTCGAGCACAAAACCTACAACAACTAGGCTCACCTATGTGCACCAACAACTTATGCTAAGCAAGATAAACAACTAGGTGATAGCAAGATATATGACAAGAAACAATATATCTATCACAAAGTATAGTGCATAAGTAAAGGGCTCGGGTAAGAGATAACCGAGGCACGCGGAGACGACGATGTATCCCGAAGTTCACACCCTTGCGGATGCTAATCTCCGTTTGGAGCGGTGTGGAGGCACAATGCTCCCCAAGAAGCCACTAGGGCCACCGTAATCTCCTCACGCCCTCGCACAATGCAAGATGCCGTGATTCCACTAAGGGACCCTTGAGGGCGGTCACCGAACCCGTACAAATGGCAACCCTTGGGGGCGGTCACCGAACCCGTACACTTTGGCAACCCTTGGGGGCGGTCACCGGAACCCGTCAAATTGCTCGGGGCGATCTCCACAACCTAATTGGAGACCCCGACGCTTGCCCGGAGCTTTACACCACAATGATTGAGCTCCGAACACCAAGGTTGGGGCTATCTCCCCAACGACACCACGAAGCTTCACCACAATGGAATATGGCTCCGAGGTGACCACAACCGTCTAGGGCGCCCAAGCACCCAAGAGGAACAAGCTCAAGGGTACCAAGCACCCAAGAGTAATAAGCTTCTCAACTTCACTTCCACGTATCACCGTGGAGAATTCAAACCGATGCACCAAATGCAATGGCAAGGGCACACGGAGTGCCCAAGTCCTTCTCTCCCAAATCCCACCGAAGCAACTAATGCTAGGGAGGGAAATGAGAGGAAGAACAAGAAGGAGAACACCAAGAACTCCAAGATCAAGATCCAAGGGGTTCCCCTCACCTAGAGGAGAAAGTGATTGGTGGAAATGTGGATCTAGATCTCCTCTCTCTTTTCCCCCAAAAACTAGCAAGAATCCATGGAGGGATTGAGAGATAGCAAGCTCGAAGAAGGTCAACAATGGGGGAAGAACACGAGCTCAAAGGATAAGGTTCATTGGGGAAGAAGAGCCCCTTTTATAGGTGGGGAAAAATCCAACCGTTATGCTCACAGCCCGCACAGAGCGGTACTACCGCTTCAGGAGCGGTACTACCGCTAGGGCATTAGTACCCCTTAGAAAAACAACATCGAGGAGGCAAAAAGGCCAGAAAAACCGTCGGAGCGGTAGTACCGCTTGACCTCACGGTACTACCGCTAGGGGTAGCGGTAGTACTGCTAAGGGTAGCGGTACTACTGCTTGCGAGCGGTACTAAAAAATTACATCCGTGCCTACCACCGCTGGACTTGTGACGAGTTTTTGGTCCCGAGCGGAAGTAGCCACGGAAGTAGCCGCGGTAGTACTGCTCCAAGCGGTAGTACCGCTCCCGAAAGCGGTAGTACCGCTCCCGAAAGCGGTAGTACCGCTCCCGAAAGCGGTAGTAAAAATTTACTTCCGCTCCTACCCGCGGTAGTACCGCTGCAGCCTTTTCAGTACACCAAAACGTCAATAACTTTTGCATACGAACTCCGAATTCGATGAAACCAAGTTTGTTGGAAAGCTAGCGACAAGGGCTAACACAATCTTGATAGAAAAACCAATAAGAAGCAAATTAGAAAAGGCCCATAAGAAAATGGTGAGAACCCTTCCTCGGATAAGACCGGTAAAACACCCAACACCGAAAACATCATAGAAGACACATGTGAACTCCGTTTTCGATGAACTCAAGCTTGTCATCAAGATGACCATAAGCTCTAAGACTCACAAAGAGAACCAAACAAGAACCAAGAAACATGATGCAAGGATGCAATGGTTTGAGCTCTCTACTAACGATACGATCAAGCTACCAACTTGAGAGCCCCCCTTGATAGTACGGCAAACGATCCTATAACCCGGTCTCCCAACTACCACCACGAGACCGGTAAAATAGAAAACCTATCAAGGGCAAACCTTTGCTTTGCACAAAGTCCACTTGAGCTAGATGTAGACGATCTTGACTTCCTCAAGTTGGACCACCTTTCTTGATTGCGTTGTCTCGGTGAAGACTAGTAGATTGCTCCCCCATACTCCTCTATGGGAGAGCCACTCTTCGGCATATCTTCACAAGTCCATTGTCACGACAATGGACGGCAAGCTTCAAGCACTTGATTTCTTCTTGATGCTCCACTTGAACTTGCACACCGCAACCTAACCCCATAAAGAACTCTCACGAAGACCATGGGTTAGTACACAAAGCGTGATTGACAATGCTTACCATACCATAGGATTGCTTGATCCCTCTCGGTACATCTTCTACGCTTTGTGTGTTGATCAACTTGATTCACTCCTTCACTTAGTCTTGATCAACCTTGAATCTTTCCAACTCTTCATTTGGATGATGTCTTGAAGGTAAACATGAATGGTAACACACTCTTCTTCTTCAAGACATTCTTGCAATAAGCTCAACACTCACAAGACCAATCTTTGGATAATTCCTTAATAGCACCTTGGTCATCACAAACTCTCCTTGAAACCAACAAATGAACTCCAAGAAAAGCCTATGGACAAACCCTTCAAATATAACTCAAGGAAACCATTAGTCCATAGAGATTGTCATCAATTACCAAAACCAAACATGGGGGCACCGCATGTTCTTTCAATCTCCCCCATTTTGGTAATTGATGACAATCACTTTCAAGAGAGTTTATATAAGGAATTATGCATCACCATACCATGCAACAATAATGTATGCGCATGAGATGCAAAAGCTTAGGAACAAAACCAAAGCAAGAAGAGCGAAGAGACAACTCTCTAAACTTCCTCACAAAACTAAACTCTCTGAAACTTCTCCCCCATTGGCATCGATTGCCAAAATGGGCGAAAAACTTAGAAGGTCAATATAAATTGTGTTCCTCCATAAATTATGTATTCCTCAAAATAGAGAGTGGAATGCAATACATATATCCAACTGTGAATACTTGGAGGAAGACAAACTATATTGAGGCCCACAGATTGCAAAAGAATGATATGCCACAAAGGCATAACAAAGGGAGAAAAACATGCAATCACGCAATCAAAGGATACCAATTGAATTAAGCTATCAAAAGATACCAATTGACCCAACTAGACCAATGATCCTACATGCCAATTGAATAAAAGATATTATGATAAGAGCAAAGGAGTGTTCTAGAGAAACTAGAGAAGCTCCGCATGATTTGTGCACAATTTAGTTTTGTATCTGGATACAACGAGCACAAAATAGGATCGTCGCTCCCCCAAGATCAATAGAACTCATGACATAGCAACCGATTTTTCTAAAGACACTGGTGAAGCTCCCCATAATTTGTGCACTCCTTAGAAAATTTTCATTAGGATACCAAGTGCACAAAATAGGATCATCACTCCCCCAAAATCAATAGAAACTCACACCAAGTGCAAGTGAGCATGAAGGTAACAAAGCCTAGCACTTGCAGCAAACAAATGGTTGAGCAACATATAAAAGAGACAACTTAAGAGTATGCTCAACCAAAATGATGTGTGTGAGTCATGGCAAAGCACTCGAGAAGACTAATGTATGGATGAACATTAAGCATCAATATAGTCTTGAATGAAAGAGATACTCGATGCAAGGCCTATCATTCCCACACACAACAAGCAAACGGGTTCACAAGCTCACTAATAAGCATATAAAGAACCTATGCTTGTGACAACCCGTGGTGAAGATATAAAAGAGAGCGTTATCAAGACGAGGGATACCAATTAATTGGCAAAAGCCTTGTCAAGACAAGCAAGATACAAAAATATCCTCACCACACAAGAGTGCATGTAGATGCAACAAGATAAGATCCGCACTCAAGGCAAAGGCTTTCACGGAGCCACCAAAGAAATGATACAAGAACGACAAGGTGGACGTGAAAGAAGGGGATATCAAATAGATATGCAACTTCTCTCAAGTGTATAAGATTCTAGGTAGATGAAGATCATGATGATATCAATGCACAAAGAAGGATGTACACACGAAATTGTTCCAAAAAAAAGGAATGAATAAGTTATCACCAAGGAAGTCATAAATATACCAATAAGATATTTGCTTGAAGGCATAGCACATGGCTAGATATGTTCTCATTGTATATAAATGAGTTCCAACAACACGAGCATCAAAGACATCACAACTAGCAACAAGAGATCATTGTTGGGATGCTTTGAGAAAGGAAACAAGTATCATAAGAAGGAATGACTAACAAGCCATGATAGAACCTACACAAGGTTGGCGCAAGAAATGTGTGCATGAAGTAGATGGTGATACTTGTTACCGAGATACCATTGGAAGGATGTAGTAGATACCAATTGAAGGTAGATAGTAGTTCATTGATCATCCTAGCTTGACTCCAATAAGCACATGGTGACACCACCTTCCTTTTGAATGAGCCGAGCTTCCAATGCATCTCCAATTGTTCCTAGAACACCAACACAAACAAAATGGTACCCAAACTCATTGGGACCAAAGAGTTAGAAACACCAATACATAGGAAAAACTCCACAAACATATGTGCATTTATATATGAAAATGAATTTCATGCACATCTCATCCAAATTGAGACTAGGTGGAGTTTCCCTTATATATTGGGTTAAAGAAAGAAAGCATGCCAAAGAAAGTACATGAAGTAAATATGCATGCTCAAGACTTTCAAGAAACGAAACAAAATAAAAAGAAATACCAAGTGAAAATAGGATACCAAATGGAGAAATCATCACTTGGAAGATATCTATTAGAAGATACATCAAGGAATGAGATATCCATTGGTACACGCAAAAGGAAATATATCAGACTCCCAAAAGAGAGGATGGTTCCAGACAAACCAACCCATCTACAAAGTTTCATGATGGCACAAGTACCAAAAAGAAACGGCTTGCCTTCCATCAACACACACTTGATATGGATCACAAGATGAGTGTTCTATCGAAAATAGGATAGCTCCCCCACGAATTGTGCATTTAGAGAGATTTTGCATTCGAGTACAAAATGCACAGGGTGGGATCACCACTTTCACTATATCTAGAAAACACTCGACAAAAACAATAAAACACGAGATCCAGAAGTGGCATGGAAGGAAATGGGAGTTGACACAAACTTGGCAAGAGATAAGACAAATAAGACCAAAAGACAATGTAAAGATGATCAATAATTTCCACCACATAAATGATTACAAATTGTCAAAGACAAGAGGTATTTGGAAATAATTCCCGGTGATAGATAGCAATGATATCCAACATCATCTTCACACCAAACACAAGCAAAATGCAACTTGCAGAGCTAACATGCCACCTAGGAACAACATAATTTATACTATCAACTCTAGGTGACAATATCTCAAATTTACACATTTTCTAGGCTTGTAATATGCACATAGAATATTACTCCCCCATAATGTGATACCAATGAAAAACTTACCAAGATGCAAAAGAGAACCAACAAGAGATAATTAATGGAACATTTAGAATTTGAATTTCTCATGAGAAGACATACCACATAGAGACTAGATAATCTTGTAATATCAATACTAGATGGTATTCCTCATGTACACACATTTATAGGATTGTGAGGTGCACAAAGCACATCACTCCCCCAAAATGGGATGTTCCATTAATCTCTCACAAGAGCCAACTAAGATAAAAGCAAGAAGCACACAGGCTCAATGCACGACACACACAGACATGATGTGCAACCCAATATACACATACTTGATTTCTCAAGATATACAAATTGGACGCACATCATATACAAACACATGCAAGGAACAAAACCAAAACATGCAAAGGGGCAAGTAACTTTCAATGTAAACAATTTAAGCACGAGTTACCGCAAGGAGGAACATTGGATATAAGATAGAAAATTGATCATCCGAATGACTTGGCTTGAGACAATATGAATGATGAAGACCCCTTAATTCTTCATAATGTACCAAGTCTCCAATGCCCTCCAACAACGCCTATTGATCAAGTTTTAGCTTGTTGGTCCCCAACCAAGTTGGGTCCTAAGAGGTTAGTCACAATAGGCTTGGCCACCCAAATGGTTCTTTTCTTGACACCACTTTGAGTACCAAAAAACTTGGCAAACACATTGCCAACATTATCCTTCCCAAGAAAATAGACATCATCAATAATAATTGGGTTGGATAAGTTACC
This sequence comes from Secale cereale, assembly GCA_902687465.1. Classification (NCBI taxonomy): domain Eukaryota; kingdom Viridiplantae; phylum Streptophyta; class Magnoliopsida; order Poales; family Poaceae; genus Secale; species Secale cereale. Next base: position 763,590,139 of record LR738712.1, read on the forward strand.
ACTAGTGCATGAAGAAGCAAGGTGACCCTTCTCACGGCATAGGTAGCAACATCTACTCTTTACTTTCTTCTCATTTGATTTCTCAAAACGAGAAGCATTACCATGAGTCTTCTTGGGAAGCGGCCTTTCTCCAACTTGTGGTTGAGCACGAGATTGAACTTGTGGCCTCTTCCCTTGTTGCTTGTCACTAATGACCTTCTTCTTCAATGGGCAAGATCTAACATGATGCCCTTCAATTTTGCACTTGAAGCAAATAATCTTGGCCGAATTCTTGAGTTGTTCTTGGCCCTTCTTCTTGTTGCTCTTGGACTTCTTCTTCTTGTTGGAGTTGAATCCAAGTCCACCTTTGTCATTGGGGGATTTTTGCACACTCAAGATATTGTTGAGTGTGGACTTCCCTTCATGACACTTTTCCAAGTCTTTCTTCAAGGAAGAGACTTGCGCCATGAGCTCTTTGATTTCCTCTACATGGTTAGTATCAACACAAGTACTAGAGGAAGTATAGGCTTCATTGTTAGAGCAACAAGGCAAGGAAAGCAATTCATCACAAGATGTACCAATGTTATGCATAGATGAATTACGAGGACTAGCACATGGCAATATAGCATTTTGACTAGAAGTAGTGCTAGCGACCACATGAGACTCACTAGATGTTACCTTGATGATCATGGCCTCATGAGCTATCTTTAGCACATTATGGGATACTAGAAGATCATCATGAGAGCTTGTGAGCTTTACATGACTTTCTTCCAATCTCCCATAATTGCTAGATAGCAACTCAAGTTGAGCCCTTAGCTCAACATTCTCCTTCAAAATGGACGCTTCACTAGAAATAGAGTTAGTAGCACAAGCATCATCAATAATAGCAAGAGGAGAAGGCAACTTGGCAAGCTCTTTAGAATATGAAGCTTTAAGTTGAGCATGAGACTCGGTGAGTTTGATGAGCTCACTCTTAATGACCCTTGAGCCATTTTTGTGGTGATCAAAATCCTCAAGGAGTTTAGCATGTGCAACTTCAAGCTTCTCATTTTTAGTTTCAAAATCATTAGCCACCTCGAGAGCTCTATCACGGGATTCCTTTATTCTAGATAGTTCTAGAGCAAAAGTCTCCTCAAGAGATTCCTTGGTGGTTTGTTCAAGTTCAAGAGCTTGCGAGAGGTCGGCGATCTCATTAGCGTAATCACGCTCATGACCTTCCATTTTCTCAATGGTGACCTCATGCTCCTCTAGATGAGATTCCAACTCCTCTATATATTTCTTGCCCTCAATGGCAATAGACATGATTTCCATGAAGTTGGAACGAGCAATTTTATTCTTATGAAGAGCTTTAAAAATCATTTCCCCCTTAATTTTTAAGGAAGCAACATTATCATTTTCTTCATCATTTTCTACATTATCATCATTGTTATCATCACTATCATGACAAGATATATTGGGGTTCAAAGTGGGAGATACCTTTGAAGCCTTAGCCATAAGGCAAAATGCAGTAGATGATGATGTACGATCCCTTGAAGCACCATTCAAGACTACATCTTGTTCCATGGGGTGTTGGGTTTCCTCTACATTGTTAGCACAACAATTCGAGGGAATATATGCATTTTTATCATGGCAACAAGACATAGCAAGCATATCATCATGAGTTTTAGTCAAGCAATTTCTACAAGATATGCAAGGACTATCAACACAAGCATGTGAAACATGTAGGGTGCTTGAAGTGTTAAAGTCCAAAGAAGATGCATTGCAATAAGATAGTGATGAAGGATCATCCACAATAAGCATACTATCATCATTGCAATGACCAACACTACTCACCATATCATTACCTTGTGGCAAACCACATGTAGGTGAAGTAGAATAAGTTGGGAACACAACACGGCCGGAGGAGGAGGGAGAACAATCATTCCTACAATTCTTGGACACACCATATTTATCTTGAAGCTTTGTCCACAACTCATGAGCATCCCGGAACGGCATGAGTTGAAATATAACTACATTGCTCAAAGCATCAAAAAGCACATTAGAAGCTTGAGCATTGAGATAAGAGTTTTTCTCATCCTCTAAAGATAATCTTTGTGGATCCTTTGGAGGAGAAAAACCCATATCTACAATTCGCTCTAAATTTGGGTCCATGACCCTAAAGAGATTAAGCATGTGAATTACCCAAACATCAAAATTTGTGCCATTGAGACTAAGAGTGTCAGAGAATCCTAAACCCCTAGTCGACATCCTTACTCTCTAGGCGGTTAAGCCCTATAAAGAGAGACGAGGCTCTGATACCAATTGAAAGATTGTGGATGTCGCCTAGAGGGGGGGGGGGGTGAATAGGCGCTTTAAAATAATTACGGTTTAGGCTTGAACAAATGCGGAATAAACCCAGCGGTTAATTTGTCAAGCACAAAACCTACAACAACTAGGCTCACCTATGTGCACCAACAACTTATGCTAAGCAAGATAAACAACTAGGTGATAGCAAGATATATGACAAGAAACAATATATCTATCACAAAGTATAGTGCATAAGTAAAGGGCTCGGGTAAGAGATAACCGAGGCACGCGGAGACGACGATGTATCCCGAAGTTCACACCCTTGCGGATGCTAATCTCCGTTTGGAGCGGTGTGGAGGCACAATGCTCCCCAAGAAGCCACTAGGGCCACCGTAATCTCCTCACGCCCTCGCACAATGCAAGATGCCGTGATTCCACTAAGGGACCCTTGAGGGCGGTCACCGAACCCGTACAAATGGCAACCCTTGGGGGCGGTCACCGGACCCGTACAAAATGCTCGGGGCGATCTCCACAACCTAATTGGAGACCCCGACGCTTGCCCGGAGCTTTGCACCACAATGATTGAGCTCCGAACACCACAAGGTTGGGGCTATCTCCCCAACGACACCACGAAGCTTCACCACAATGGAATATGGCTTCGAGGTGACCACAACCGTCTAGGGCACCCAAGCACCCAAGAGGAACAAGCTCAAGGGTACCAAGCACCCAAGAGTAATAAGCTTCTCAACTTGTAATTTCCACGTATCACCGTGGAGAACTCAAACCGATGCACCAAATGCAATGGCAAGGGCACACGGAGTGCCCAAGTCCTTCTCTCCCAAATCCCACCGAAGCAACTAATGCTAGGGAGGGAAATGAGAGGAAGAACAAGAAGGAGAACACCAAGAACTCCAAGATCAAGATCCAAGGGGTTCCCCTCACCTAGAGGAGAAAGTGATTGGTGGAAATGTGGATCTAGATCTCCTCTCTCTTTTCCCCCAAAAACTAGCAAGAATCCATGGAGGGATTGAGAGATAGCAAGCTCGAAGAAGGTCAACAATGGGGGAAGAACACGAGCTCAAAGGATAAGGTTCATTGGGGAAGAAGAGCCCCTTTTATAGGTGGGGAAAAATCCAACCGTTATGCTCACAGCCCGCACAGAGCGGTACTACCGCTTCAGGAGCGGTACTACCGCTAGGGCATTAGTACCCCTTAGAAAAACAACATCGAGGAGGCAAAAAGGCCAGAAAAACCGTCGGAGCGGTAGTACCGCTTGACCTCACGGTACTACCGCTAGGGGTAGCGGTAGTACTGCTAAGGGTAGCGGTACTACTGCTTGCGAGCGGTACTAAAAAATTACATCCGTGCCTACCACCGCTGGACTTGTGACGAGTTTTTGGTCCCGAGCGGAAGTAGCCACGGAAGTAGCCGCGGTAGTACTGCTCCAAGCGGTAGTACCGCTCCCGAAAGCGGTAGTACCGCTCCCGAAAGCGGTAGTACCGCTCCCGAAAGCGGTAGTAAAAATTTACTTCCGCTCCTACCCGCGGTAGTACCGCTGCAGCCTTTTCAGTACACCAAAACGTCAATAACTTTTGCATACGAACTCCGAATTCGATGAAACCAAGTTTGTTGGAAAGCTAGCGACAAGGGCTAACACAATCTTGATAGAAAAACCAATAAGAAGCAAATTAGAAAAGGCCCATAAGAAAATGGTGAGAACCCTTCCTCGGATAAGACCGGTAAAACACCCAACACCGAAAACATCATAGAAGACACATGTGAACTCCGTTTTCGATGAACTCAAGCTTGTCATCAAGATGACCATAAGCTCTAAGACTCACAAAGAGAACCAAACAAGAACCAAGAAACATGATGCAAGGATGCAATGGTTTGAGCTCTCTACTAACGATACGATCAAGCTACCAACTTGAGAGCCCCCCTTGATAGTACGGCAAACGATCCTATAACCCGGTCTCCCAACTACCACCACGAGACCGGTAAAATAGAAAACCTATCAAGGGCAAACCTTTGCTTTGCACAAAGTCCACTTGAGCTAGATGTAGACGATCTTGACTTCCTCAAGTTGGACCACCTTTCTTGATTGCGTTGTCTCGGTGAAGACTAGTAGATTGCTCCCCCATACTCCTCTATGGGAGAGCCACTCTTCGGCATATCTTCACAAGTCCATTGTCACGACAATGGACGGCAAGCTTCAAGCACTTGATTTCTTCTTGATGCTCCACTTGAACTTGCACACCGCAACCTAACCCCATAAAGAACTCTCACGAAGACCATGGGTTAGTACACAAAGCGTGATTGACAATGCTTACCATACCATAGGATTGCTTGATCCCTCTCGGTACATCTTCTACGCTTTGTGTGTTGATCAACTTGATTCACTCCTTCACTTAGTCTTGATCAACCTTGAATCTTTCCAACTCTTCATTTGGATGATGTCTTGAAGGTAAACATGAATGGTAACACACTCTTCTTCTTCAAGACATTCTTGCAATAAGCTCAACACTCACAAGACCAATCTTTGGATAATTCCTTAATAGCACCTTGGTCATCACAAACTCTCCTTGAAACCAACAAATGAACTCCAAGAAAAGCCTATGGACAAACCCTTCAAATATAACTCAAGGAAACCATTAGTCCATAGAGATTGTCATCAATTACCAAAACCAAACATGGGGGCACCGCATGTTCTTTCAGAGTGCTTCTACATCATCATCATCGCCCTCACCATGAGTTGTGAGTAGTTTACCACAGATCTTCGGGGTCCATAGCTAGTATCTAGATGGCTTCTTCTCTCTCTCTGGATCTCAATACAAAGTTCTCCTCGGTCTTCGAGGAGATATATCCGATGTAACCTCTTTTTGCGGTGTGTTTGTCGAGATCCGATGAATTGTGAGTTTATGATCAAGATTATCTATGAGAAATATTTGGTTCTTTTCTGAACTCTTTATGTGTGCTCATGATATCCTTGCAAGTCTCTTCGAATTATTGGTTTGGTTTGGCCTACTAGATCTATAGTTCTTGCAATGGGAGAAGTGCTTGGCTTTGGGTTCAATCTTGCGGTGTCCTTTCCCAGTGACAGTAGGGGCAGCAAGGCACGTATTGTATTGTTGCCATCGAGGATAAGAAGATGGGGTTTATATCATATTGCTTGAGTTTATCCCTCTACATCATGTCATCTTGCTTAAGGCGTTACTCTGTTCTTATGAACTCAATACATTAGATGCATGCTGGATAGCGGTCGATGTGTGGAGTGATAGTAGTAGATGTAGAATCGTTTGAGTCTACTTGTCTCAGACGTGATGCCTATATACAATGATCATGCCTAGATAGTCTCGTAATTATTCGCTTTTCTATCAATTGCTCGACAGTAATTTGTTTACCCGCCGTAGAATATCGCTATCATGAGAGAAGCCACTAGAGAACACTATGGCCCCCGAGTCTATTCTCAACATATCAATCTACATCTACTTTACTTTTACCTCCTTTACTTTCTGTTCTTATGAACAAAAATACCAAAAATATAAACTATCATCTCTATCAGATCTCACTTCCGTAAGTGACCGTAAAGGGATTGACAACCCCTTATCGTGTTGGCTGCGAAGTTCTTATTTGTTTCTGCAGGTGCGATGGACTCGCGCGTTGTCTCCTACTGGATTGATACCTTGGTTCTCAAAAACTGAGGGAAATACTAACGCTACTGTGCTGCATCTCCCTTTCCTCTTCGAGGGAATACAACGCAAGCTCGAGAAGTAGCAGGGCGCGCGATGGTTAACTCCTACCAACCTCCCCCCTAGGAGCATGCATTGATTGCTTTGTTTTGATGACTAGTAGATTTTTGCAATAAGTATATGAGTTCTTTATGACTAATGTTAGTCCATGGATTATACGTACTCTCACCCTTCCACCATTGCTAGCCTCTCTTGTATCGCGCAACTTTCGCCGATACCATACACCCACTATATATCCTTCCTCAAAACAACCACCATATATATTCCTCAAAACAGCCACCATATCTACCTATCATGGCATTTCCATAGCCATTTCGATATATATTGCCATGCAAATTTCCACCGTTCCGTTCATATGACACGCTTCATATTGTCATATTGCCATGCATGATCATGTAGTTGACATCGTATTTGTGACAAAGCCACCATGCATAATTTTTCATACATGTCACTCTTGATTCATTGCACATCTCGGTACACCGCCGGAGGCATTCATATAGAGTCATACTTGTTCTAGTATTGAGTTGTAATTCTATGAAAGAGTGATGATCATCATTATTAGAGCATTGTCCCATGTGAGGAAAGGCTAAATCAATAAAGCCCCTCCAAAAAAAGAAAAAAAGGAAAGGCCAAAGAAAAAAAGGCCCAAAAAAGGAAGAAAAAAGAAAGAAAAAAGGGACCATTGCTACTATCTTTTTCCACACTTGTGCTTCAAAGTAGCACCATGTTCTTCATGATAGAGAGTCTCATGTTTAGTCACTTTCATATACTAGTGGGAATTTTCATTATAGAACTTGGCTTGTATATTCCAACGATGGGCTTCCTCAAATGCCCTAGGTCTTCATGAGCAAGCATGTTGGATGCACACCCACTAGTTTCTTTTGTTGAGCTTTCATACATTTTTAGCTCTAGTGCATCCATTGCATGGCAATCCCTACTCACTCACATTGATATCTATTGATGGGCATCTCTATAGCCCGTTGATACGCCTAGTCGATGTGAGACTATCTCCCTCCTTTTTGTCTTCTCCACAACCACCTCTCTATTCCTCCCATAGTGCTATGTCCATGGCTCACGCTCATGTATTGAGTGAAAGTTGAAAGGTTTGAAAAAATAGAGTATGAAAACAAGTGCTTGGCTAAAATCGGGGTTGTGCATGATATGAATATTTTGTGTGATGAAGAGGGAGCAGGGATAACTTTCTTTAGCCATAGTATTTTGAGAAGACATGATTGCTTTGTTAGTATGCTTGAAGTATTATTATTTCTTATGTCAATATAGACTTTTATCTTGAATCTTTCAGATCTGAACATTCATGCCACAATTAAGAGAATTACATTGAAAAACTATGTTGGTTAGCATTCTACATCAAAAATTCTGTTTTTATCATTTACCTACTCGAGGACGAGCGGGAATTAAGCTTGGGGATGCTTGATACGTCTCCAACGTATCTATAATTTTTTATTGTTCCATGCTATTATTTATGATGTTTTGGATGTTTAATGGGCTTTGTTTTACACTTTTATATTATTTTGGGACTAACCTACTAACCCAAAGGCCCAGTCCAGATTGCTGTTTTTTGCCTATTTCAGGGTTTTACAAAAAAGGAATATCAAACAGAGCCCAAACGGAATGAAACCTTCGGGAGAGATATTTTTGAAGAAAAATACGCCCGTGAGACTTGAGAACCACGGAGTAGGGCACACGTGGCGCCAACGAGGGTGGGGGGCGCGCCCCCCTGCCTCGTGGGCCCAACGTTTGGCCCCCGGTGCCCTCCTTCCTCCTATATATACCTACGTACCCCGAAAACATCAAACGAATAGAGAAAACACTAGTTCCACCGCCGCAACCTTCTGTTCCCATGAGATCCCATCTTGGGGCCTGTTTCGGAGCTCCGCCGAAGGAGGGATCTTCCACGGAGTGCTTTTACCTCATCATCCTCGCCTCACCATGAGTTGTGAGTAGTTTATCACAGTCCTTCGGGTCCATAGCTAGTATCTAGATGGCTTCTTCTCTCTCTTTGGATCTCAATACAAAGTTCTCCTCGGTCTTCGAGGAGATCTATTCGATGTAATCTCTTTTTGCGGTGTGTTTGTCGAGATCCGATGAATTGTGGGTTTATGATCAAGATTATCTATGAGAAATATTTGGTTCTTTTCTGAACTCTTTATGTATGATTATAATATCCTTGCAAGTCTCTTCGAATTATTGGTTTGGTTTGGCCTACTAGATCTATAGTTTTTGCAATGGGAGAAGTGCTTGGCTTTGGATTCAATCTTGCGGTGTCCTTTCCCAGTGACAGTAGGGGCAGCAAGGCACGTATTGTATTGTTGCCATCGAGGATAAAAAGATGGGGTTTATATCACTAAGTTTGAGTTTATCCCTCTACATCATGTCATTTTGCTTAAGGTTACTCTTTTCTTATGAGCTTAATACACTAGATGCATGCTGGATATTTGTCGATGTGTGGAGTAATAGTAGTAGATGCAGAATTGTTTCGGTCTACTTGTCTCGGACGTGATGCCTATATATAATGATCATGCCTAGATAATCTCATAATTATTCGCTTTTCTATCAATTGCTCGGCGGTAATTTGTTTACCCGCCGTAGAATATCCCTATCATGAGAGAAGCCACTAGAGAACACTATGGCCCCCGGGTCTATTCTCAACATATCAATCTACAATCTACTTTACTTTTTCGCTTTTACTTTCTGTTCTTAGAACAAAAAATACCAAAAATATCAAACTATCATCTCTATCATATCTCAATTTCGTAAGTGACCGTAAAGGGATTGACAACCCCTTATCGCGTTGGCTGTGAAGTTCTTATTTGTTTGTGCAGGTGCAAGGGACTTGCGCGTGGTCTCCTATTGGATTGATACATTGGTTCTCAAAAACTGAGGGAAATACTTACACTACTGTGCTGCATCTCCCTTTCCTCTTCGAGGGAATACAACGCAAGCTCGAGAAGTAGCAGTGACCTTAGCACACATAATTTCAATATAGTTTCAGTCCTATCTAGGAAACGAACCACAGTTTATCCTAACTATCGACAAATATCAGTACAAATATAATAGTCAAATTGCTCAATAGGGAAAAGTTCATCCATTTATTAAAATCATGCAAATATGCTGACCTAAAGTGATTGCAGTTCAAATCATTTAAATTTTATCATATATTTTCTAGGGTTATTAGATAAATACCACTCAGATTCCGACGATTCAAAAAAATGTCTCTTGAATTTACAAACTCCGAAAAATGCCACTCCCAAGTGTATTACTTAGTGCATTGGAGTACATGTTTCGAAGTTTGTAAATTGCAGTGACATTTTTTCGAGTCATCAGAATTGGAGTGACATTTATCTAATTAATCCTATTTTCTATGGTCCAGGAGGATAGTGCGGCAACAAGCATCTTTGTTTTTTGTTGTAGTTACTGTTATCTCCCTTTCTAGTTGCACATATAAAATTGGTCTGGTGATTAAGACACGGCACATTTAGATATGGTACCGCATTATCAATAACACCAGTGGTACTTGAAGTTGTTTCACTTTAGTGTCTGAAGTTAAAAAATACATTGAATTGGTTATAAAACGTGGCCTGAACATACAAATACGATACTAATGCCATTCATAGACGTAAAGTTTGTTGATATGGCGCACAGTATTTGGCTGACGTGGCATATGGTTCACTTGTAGCAATGAAGCAAAAATTTAGTTAAATAATATTTCTCTATGACTAGTGGATCCCGTCTGTCAGTACACAATAAAACTAAAATGAAAAATGGGACCCGGGAGGTTTGATCCAGCGACCTAAATATTGGATACGGCGTATGTTAGCACTCCACCGACCATATTTTCGTGCCAAATTTGGTCCCTCATCTTTAACTTTTTTTTGACAGAATGGTCCCTCATCTTTAATCTATAACTAATAATAAAGGGGTTATTGATTCTGACAATACATTAAGGAAATTACCCCCAAAATTGCAAAACATTACTGACCAATGCCACTTATAAGTGATAAAAAAACGTTTTACACATGGGAATCCCCCGCCTGGGCCGGCCCATGCAGAAGGGACCTCCTATACTACGCTCTACGCGCTGGGAGAATATGCAACGTGCCTGTTTGGGCTGGCCAAGTCCAGGTGGCCTGTTTTTTAAATTTCATAATATATTATATATTTTTATTTTCCATTTTTCTACTTTCAATAATATAGGACTTCAAAGATATGAAAACTAAAAAAAATGAGTATTTTGGAATAAAAGGTTTAATAAATCATAAAAAATTTGTGGATTCAAAAAAATGTTCTCAAATTAAACAAATGGTTGCTTATTCAAAACAATGTTTGAAATTTGAAAACAAATGTCCGGGCAATCAACAAGTGTTCATGATGTTTTTAAAAGATCCTATTAAAAATGTTAATTAATTGAACAAAATTTTGCCTATTCATAAAATGTTCATGAATGGAAAAATATCCCTAAAATTCAATAATTGTTCTTGAATTATGAAATAGTTTATTCATTCATAAAATGTTCATGCATTTCAAAAAAAATGTTAAATAAATAAAACATTTGTATAATGTGCAAAAAAATGTTCGTCCATTCTAGGAATGTTTGCCAATTCAACCAAAAATGTTTAAATAAATTTTACAATTTTTATAAAATGGTTGCAAATATTTATGAATTCAAAAAATGTTCTTGCTTTTTAAATGTTAATTTTTTTGTAAATGTGTACATGAGTTAAAAAAAGTTTTCATGATTTCACGAAATGAAGAGTGATAGTGTATCTCAATGATGCAGTAAATGTGGTTATTGCCATTGAAGATTATAGTTTATGTTTCCGTTTGCAACTCACGGGCCGTTTTGCTGGTATATTGCAAAGTAAAAGCTTGTGCTACTTAAATGGGCTGCAGTTAGTCAGGCCTATTTAGCACATTTTTTTAATAAAACAACTGCAAAAGTGTGTAAATTATAATCACAGTAATACACATACTACGACTCTGCAATTTGCACACGTTAACACTACCTTGTGGTATTAATAGCTACCTTGTGGTATTAATAGCTACCTTGTGGTAAACAAATCTTGGTGTGCATTTATTATTTAAATAAATCTATAAACCAAGCCCCATGCCATGTCGGGGTTATAAATATTTGTGGTAAATAGATAATAACCTTGTGGTACATACAATATCACGTGCACACAAAATAAATGTATAGATGTCTGCAACAAAATAACTTATTAAAAATGTTACTATAATGTTAGAAATAATCACTTATTATTTATAAATTATATTTTAAATATAGCGAATACAAACACTTTAACATGCATGGATTATATTTAATTTATACAAATTTAAGGATAACAACATTTTATAAATATTTACGAATATTCACAGGTGCATAATTTCGATCAGGGCTAATATTATTAAATTTTAGATAGTGTAAATATAAACCATGAGTTTTAAATCATAAACTATGCATAAATTTTAGGTATACAAACATTTTGTTGAACATACTTTTGAATTATAGAATTGTGCGTATAAGTACTCAAATGTTTGAATAACGAAAATATTATTTACAAACTGTAATTTAAAAATATTTGTATTATTTTATATTATACAAACATTTATATAATTGATATCTATTATTTCAATTATATTAATATTTTTCAAATAATATATTAATAAGTTTAGAAAAGTTACTTATTTTAGTTTTATGTAATATTATAACTATTAATACCACATGGTTAGTTGAACTTTATTTTTGTTATTGTGATCTATGATTTGCAGACTTTTACTTTTTTCTAAAAAAAACATGTACTAAATTGCCCAAATTTGTATGTAGGTTGGATGAAAGTTTTGGTATTGGGAGGAAGAGTACATCGATCTATTGATAGCGAGAAAATAGATAGATGTTTGTGCACTCCATGCTAGAGTAGAGACTGGAGGTGGCGCAATGTCGATTCGTCGGAACCGAAAAAGAAAAAATGTGCAAGATCGAGGAGCCAATTGAGAGAATCAACAATGTTCAAAATGAAGAAATAGTTAAAATATTAATCCAACTAGTGGGAGCAGTTAAGTTGAATTTCTATTAAAGTGTCGAATTGTGGTTCTTATTTTCTTTGGTCCGGTTGTCTTAGAGAAGAATTGATGAATTATGTACTCTGATGTATGAAGATGTCGTTCAACAAAATAAGGAAGCATTCAAATTTGTTTCTATTGCCAAAAATGAAATGGATTTGATAAAAAATCAATCCACTAAATATAGGAGATCGACTAGGTCGGGCCAAAAAATAGAGAAGTAAAAATACTCCACTAAGCTTTACTTGGCCGGATACTCCTCTATTTTGTAGGGGACCGGCTAGAGTTGCTTTAAGTACGATTTGTACACAAATCCATCATCATCAACAAAAGAAACAACCTTATCTCCTACAAACCCTCATCCAAAAAAAGTCATCATAATTTTCATATCATATATCATGGTCAATTCACACACTCACTCAATTTTTGTAACCAAGATTATATATGTTACTTTGTACTATCTTTTTGTAGGCATGTTCGCAGAAATGGTTTTGCTTCGAGCTTTGTTTCCCAGGATGTTGATCACTTAGCTCTAAGTTTATTTCTCGAAGTCACCTCACTAAAAGGATAATAGTGACATAATCTTGGAAATTGATTATTTGTGCATTTGGTTGCATTATTTACTGACCACATGAAGTAGATGAACATGTATTGACATTTGATAGTTTACCGATCACTTTTCTAAACAACTTATACATATGTCATGTTTTATACGCACGAAAGAATAGAAAAATAATTAATCTTGGAAGAAAACTCATTCACAACAATCTTTTGTGAAATATAAACAGTGACACAACCTCTAGCCGATGTGATTATAAGAAGAATAACTGGAAACCAAAATATAAATCTGATAATTGTAGTTAGAAATTTAAACTCTTGGCGGACTAGTTGTTGTACTAAAATTTATATACATTTATCGCAAGCACGGACAACTATTTCCGATAAAGTCATGATTTACCTACTATACCTGCTTTACTGCATAGTAATGGAGATAGTGCACTTCTAAGATTCTTATATATCATGCTTTCTCTTACCCATGCAATTGAGGTAGCGCTCACTCTCATTCCCACCAAAATAAGTTGTCATGTTTTTTCATCATTTTCTTTGATGCTCAAGTATTCATATGCATTAGAGGTATATATTGGGAAGCCCTCAAGAACAAATTTGTGGTAACAGAGAAGTTAGTGAAGCCCCCTTATCTTATATACCAGGCCTTTCCATAAGCTAGGCGATATTGTTAGAAAGGAGGCCACTCACCGGGATTTATAAAGGAAACCCTTCAATGACTGAGTATTATACAAGGTTTTGCTAGTGATCAATGAGTGGCGCTTGCGAAAGAATCGCCATCGCACCATGAGTCGCCACATTGCTAGTACCATCTCCACGTCCTCGTCGGGCTCATGCTCCACAGACAAGGAGAGTGAAAGAAAATGAAGTTGAGGAGACAAGGGAGGAGATCAGAACAAACCATGTGGTCGAGGAGAGTGAGAGAGATGAGAGTAGATTAAGAGAGAAGAGAATGAGATCTAGAGAGTTGGAGATAGAGATAAATGTGCATTTGAATGACGTGGTGCTGGTAAGGAGAAAAAGAGAAAGTGCATGTGGTAATAGAGTTTTGGAGGGTTAGCGGCTAGTGGGGTTGGAGCCAACTTATAATCACCGACGAGCCAATTGAATAATGCATTCCAAAAAAAAGTTCACCAAAAAAAAATCAAGAATAAGCCTTTTCTCACACTAATATCTGGGCCAGCTGGGAAGGTTCCCCTTATGAATGATTCATTCGCCGGGGGAGGATCGTACAAGGTTCGAAACACACTCCCTCGAATGTTAGCTCTAGTGGGCTTCCAGCTTGAGCCACCAATTGCTCTAGAGGCCCACTTATCTGATTTTTTTTCTTCCCTCTTGATTTTTTGGAAGAAATCACTATCAACAGAAAAAAACACAAAAATTATTCATATAGAAAAAGGCAGAGAAAACATAAATTTTCAAATGCCATTTAAATTGCCATCATATAATTTATAAAAAAAAATTGAACAAAATTTATAGTATCACAGGTTCATGATTCACCATGATGTTAGAAAATACACTTCATTCAAATTGAGTGTTAAAAAAAGACATCACTTGCCATGCTTTCTATTTTCGTATTAAAATAAATAAAAATCACACGCAAGAAATTGCCATGATCAGAAGTAAATAAAATTGCCATACCGGTAAAAATAAAATTGCCATGCTTTTAACAATAAAATTGTCATACTCTTAATAGTTAAATTGTCATTTATAAAAATGAAATTGCCATCCTCTTAATAGGAAAATTCCATGAATAAATGACAAAAAATCCCAAAGCTTGCCATGGGATCATTACAAAAAGGCCCTGTAATAGCCATGTATGGAAGACAAAAAAATATCTGAATTTTCCATGGGACAAGGAGAATTTTTTTAAATAAAATTTGCCATGTGTATAGAACAACTTGACATGTGAACATTAAAAAATAATTAAATTTGCCATCTGACAAGTTCAAATACAAAAAAAACTGTCATGTACATTTATTTCTAGCAAGAAACGTTGCCAAGTACCTCTTACCTCCCTTTTTCACATGAGGTAAGAGTACATAACATATCTGATCCATTGATTTAATTAACTAGTGGTCTGATTAACTCATACCTTCTTATCTTCCATGTGAAAAGAAGGGGTAAGAGGGAGCATGTTAAAATTAATGTTTCTAGCAAGAAACTTTGCCAGAAACCTAAACCACAAAAATCATATTTTTGCAACCAAGTAAGAAAAGAAGAGGAGAAATATTCGATCCCAGGTCAAGCTTGTGGCACTAGCCAACGCGGTTGGTCGATTGTGTTTGAATAGGATGCGCTCGCACAATTTTTATTATGTGGCGAATGAGTTTCAAAAGCTTACGGGGCAAGCAACCACACATCATGATCCGTGCGGCACATCCAATGACAACCAATCCATTTGCTAGGAGGAGCTATATTTTTACGTTCCTCAGATAGCTTTTTTGTTTTTTTTTGGCGGCACAGACAAGCAATTCATTAACTTAGTCCGACATGAAGACTTGCTATGTAAGTCACGAGTTACGTGTGTATGAAAATAAGATGTGGCCATGGGCTATCGGACCATTCGAGCACGCCGTACTGCCATGTCTTTCCTTTCCAAGGACATTTTTTGTGTTGTGTTCACCTTACTTGAGCCAGCTTATACTAGAGCATTGATCCCAAAGCAATTTCTCTCTATACATAAGTTTTTTTTTTAATAATCTCTGTAAATAAGTTCGTTCATCTCACATCCTTTTTTTTATGGTGTTCATCTCACATCTGAGAAGGGAGAGGCTGCAGGACATACTAAGGAAGAGTAAATGGGCAAGGAGGCCCACTAACAGGTTGAATCAGAAACCGGCAGCGCTATCGTTAATGCCGTGTGCGTGGCTGGAGGCCGGCAGCGGTGAACACAAAGCAATTTCCCTTTCCTGTAAGGGCAACACTGGGCGCGGGTGCGTCGGCCCAATGTTTCGGCCGGTCTGCTCCTAGCCGCCCGATCTGCTCTGCGACACCATCAGATTGGACCTTCTTTGCTGTTTTTTTTACCTTGTCCTCGTCTTCCCGAGTCAAGGCCGCCCCACGCTCCGGCACTCAGCGAGGCAGCTCGCCGTCCCGGCCGCCGGTTGGAGCTGACCGCTCGCCGCCTCGGCCGCCCTTTGGAGCGCCATGGATGCAGCTCCGTGACTCAGCTCGTCCAGACCGCTCGCCGCCCCGGCCGCCCGTCGGGGCCGCCCCGCGCTCCGGGACTCAGCTCGCCCCGGCTGCTCGCTGCCCCCGCTGCTCGTCGGAGTGCCATGGATGCAGCTCCGCGTGACCGATGATTGGTTCCAGCAAAAAACAGAGATTCTCCGTGGTAGCATTTTCCCGTGTCAGTCGTAGCAAATGAAGACAACGGTTGCAGCAAAGAAATTCATCGGCGTCGCCATTGTAGCAAAAATGTTAATCGGATGTAGCTTCCATGGTTGCCTGTTGTAGCAAAAAATGACGTGTTTTTTAGCAAAAAACACAGCGTCGTCGCTGTCAGGCCACATCATCATCATGTGGTTGCAGCTACAACGAGCAAAAACGCTACAACCGCTGACGTGAAAAGCTTCAACCGGCTATGAAAAAAAGTTTTAACTCATGTACGAAGAAAACTATGACGACCAAAAGAAATGTTACAACCGCTGACAGAAAAAGCTTCGTCTGGCGACGAAAAAAGCTTCATATGGCCATGAAAAAAGTTTCAACTGTGGAGCCGGAAGCCATGGACGACGGACGAATAGCTGCGACCGGCGGTTACAAAAGCTACATCCGTCATTGAAAAAAGCTTCAAACTTATTATCTTAGCTGTGACCATAGACGACGGCGAGGAGCGGAGGCGGTGACGTGGCGAGATGTTGCGGCCATGGTGGCCGCGAGCTGGAACCGGCTGGCGGGTGAGTTGCATTCTTATGACATAAGTATGGGGCGGCCGAGGGATGAGCGTGGTCTGCACGGGTGACCGGTGAGCAGGAGCGACGGAACGGCAGCGACGACGGCGGCCGGCGGCGTGAGGAGCTTGCAGTGGTTTGTGAGCAGCGACGAGGAGAGAGGAGACATGGTTGTGGAATCCCGACTGAAGGTAGAAGAAAAGATAAGGGATAAGGATAGAAGAGGAAAAATTATGCGAGGCCCACCGCGTACACACGTTTTGCTTCGGGGGTGTTCGTGGAAGCTGGGGCCAGCGTGGCGTGCGATCCGGCCGAACGGTTCGGCCGGCGCACCGGCCCCAAACGATTACCTTCCTATAAACCCTGTCTATCTCCTTACTCCAATTCCGAAGTATGCGATACTGAGAGCATCTCCACTAGGCCCTCAAGAAGCCCCCTAGGAGCACTTTTTTACCCCCGACGACAAAAAAAACTCTCCACTCATGTCCTCAGAGGCATGTTTTCCATCGGATTTGGTTAAAACTGAGGCCGGCGATCCCACCCCAAACCCAGCCCCCCCGGGGCAGCTGGGAACGCCGGTGCTATCTTTTTCCCTCATGTGGACCACCCGCAGCCACATCTCCTCCCCACCTTCTCTCTCCCCCGTCGCTTTCTCCTCCC